>CM076577.1:349683303-350283303 GCA_034641835.2 Pinus albicaulis
AGAGGGAGTGCATGCAGCTATACCACCAGGTGTGAGGTGGGGCGACATGCATGATTAATCCCATGAGGATATTTCTGGGCAGATTCATGAGATGGTGTGGATCTCATGGATTGAACCTGGCTACGAGGTGCCCACAGCGCAGCAGTAGCAAGATCAGTTGGAGTGATGCAGGCAGATCAAAGTGATAGTGTCGGATACTGGAGCGCGGATCAGAGTTGACAACAAGTGCAAGAGTGCATGGGTGCAAGAGTTCAACAGCGCAGTAGTTCCTGATGACATGTGCAGTTGGTACCAGCAGAAGTCGAAGACTTTGATGATAGATGCTAGATGCATCAAGACTGATTGAGTTGTTTGGAGCCTATTCAATTTCAGAGGAGTTGCAGAGCAGATGCATGGAGTTGCATGGTGCATGCATGAGTTTGCATGGCACATGCAAAGGGTGCATGGCGAATGCATGGAGTTGCATGTCGCATGCATGGAGTTGCATGGCTTGTGAAGGTTGCAGGGCGAATACATGGAGTTGCATGTCGCATGCAATGACAGTCCTTTCTTGTTGAGAGGGAGTGTTGAAAATGGCAACAAGAAACAGTGAAGGAGGCCTCCTGAAACATCTTTCCTGATCCTAGTTGGAAAGTGATCACCTAAACTAAGTGGGGACCACACATGTGATTTTTGTCGAAAAGTCTATTTTTAGACTATGTCTGTTTTTAGACATATGGAGCATGGTCTAGGAGTTGCGGGATGCTATTCTTGGATGATTGGTCAAGTTGGTAAAAATAGATGGACATCTATTTTTAGACATACAGGTCGAAGTCTATTTTTAGACTGCCTGTCTAAAAATAGAACAGTAAAATATTATTAGCCCTTAATAATATTTGGACTATAAACTTTATCTTATCCTCTTGGAGCACTTCAGTTCGAGCTACAGATGTGGCACATGCAGCTGGCAGAAGGAAATTCGAATTTCCTAAGGGTTAGTTGAGCTATTGCATGATGGACTTCAGTTAGAACTCAAGTGATTGAGTTTGGTGGAGTTGATTGAGGAGTTGATGGAGTTGTGTTCGGTTTAACTTAGTTGAACTAGTTGTATTTAGTTTAACTGGATAATACACTAGAGATGAGTGGTGTGAATTAATTATTAATTAATTCACTAATTATTAACTCATTATTAAACTAAAGAACATGGATTAACTACAAATTACATGTACAGTTCAGTGAAAGACCGGTGGAAGAGGTTAGGAGAAAAAGGGTGGAAGTCTATTATCGGTTGTGACTATACTATTGCTATTTGCAACACACAGATGGGTGGAGTAACCCATGAGGATTGGGTTAAAGCAATAAATTAATTCATTTCATTGGTCTCTCATCTTGGATTATTGTAGGTATAGGCGGGGCAAACGGTGGAGGGTTTTAGACCGTGACTTGTTCAAGCGAAAGCTAGTTTGTGTGTAACTTTTGGAGAGCAGTCTTGGTACTTGTGAGGGTATCTTTGAGATTGTTACATGATTATTCTTCATTATAATATACGGATAGTAGGGGGTTTTCAGCTGTAAGCTTTCCCTGGTATACATACTATGTTATATGTGTTGAATTTCTATGTGCGCATGTGAATGTTTTCAATACCGCTTGTTGTTTTTATTTCCGCATGTGATGATTAATGCGTAGAAGAGATTATGTGTTATGTGTGAAGCTCAAATAGTATGTGACCAGGATAATCTCGGTGAATAATTCAACAAATTATTCAAATTCTGCTACAAAAACATTAAGAGATTATCACCGCTGTCAATAGGCAATACTATCATTGACTTTCCTTTTGGTCAGGTCTTCCTCATTTTTTTGTGCTCCATCTGTGCACATAACATGAAACTCCCAGTACAAAAATTTATGACCTCTTCCTCTTCCTTTATACATATGGTCTTCTTATATTTAACTTCAACTCGTGGTACCTTCGCTCTGGGTAAAAAGTCTCACATGGTACATGATACCTCCAAACTTTCTCCCAGGATTTGACCTTTTTTAGCATCGTCTTATTACCTCTTCTATGGAAACCTTCCCAGGCACTCCTAACTCTTCGAAAAGCTCAATGATAAAAATATCGTCACCTTCCTCTACTGCATCGTCACCTTCCTCTCTTGTCTGCACATTAAACTTAAAACTCTTACTAAGTATTTAATCAACTTGTACACAACTTCTCTGTGCTACAAACTCTTAGCTTTACTTGTTGCCAAACTATTCAAAATTTCCAATACATTGCTCAAAAATTTCCTCAAAATCATAGGTTGTCTCTTCATACAACCAACTATACATTCCTGATTTCCTTTTGTCAATTCCATCTTCTAATTCAGTCCTTGGCTGAAATTTGTTTTCTTCACGATGTTGCATACCTTCTCTTGTCACACAATTTAAGCAAATTTCATTTAATTCTAGTATTTTTCTTCCCTTTACAACCTATTGTTTGTAGCTTTCAATTTAATCTTCATTTTCATGTAAGGAAATATTCTTCCAAGAATTCCATCTCCCCATATAATTCAGAAAAAAACTTCTTGAATTTTATTTATAACCTCTATGCAATATCCATCACATGGATCTTCTGCTAACCATTCCTCCAAAAACTCAACCTCTTCATTTGGATAACTTTCCATGGTGTTTTAAAACATAAATTTAACTGTGTTTCCCTTTGGCTTGTTCACAAATTCCATACAATTATGGAATTTTTGCTTTTATATACTCCTCCATGTCTTGCATAATATCTCCATTTTGGTTCTATATTGCATCTCAACTCCTTTGAGCTTTTCCTCCAACTAAGCATTTATCTTTGTCTCAACTTCACCTGCAACAAATTTCATTTTATTCTCTTCTGCAGGGTTTGCCTATAACCCTGGTATTCCTCATATTTCTACTACAAGGTTCCTTTCCATCATCCTGCGCTGCAAAAATTCATCACAATTACTTGCAATAAAAAATTAACCCACAATTAACTGAAAAAAAAATACCATTACCTCCTATTCAATATTCTCTTGAACACACAACTTCTGCTCTGAGTTCTTCTTCCAATTTGACACAAATCTTCTATCTCATCTTCATTTGCAAGGAATTCCATTTCACCTTCTTCTTGATCATTATCCAACCATAAATATGGTTATATTGAATTTCTTGTAGCAACTATTTCACATGATTTATTTCTTCTCTTGACTCAACCATATCCTTCTAAAATGATTCATCACTCATTCCTTTGAGTCCAATTGCTTTGTCACTTTTCTTCTTCTACTTGTGGATTTCCTCTGATCCCTTTCTATGACTAATAATAGTTATCTTCATCTATTCCTCTTGTGAACTCTCCTTGTCTACTAGTGAGCTGCAACAAGTACTTATTTTATCTGTAATGAGTCTACTGCTTGTCACCCATACCGAGTCATCATCTTGGTATCTTATCTTCTCTAGGCTCTCTGCAGTAGAACCTCTTCTTGAGCACTTTTGTTCCTCAAATTCCAAAGTTGTTGGTTTTTGCATATTCAACTACTCAGTGTTCTTAGTTTTCAACAAATTTATTTTTTTGTTTGGTTCTGTCGCCATTTATTCATCTAAAATATTTTCTTGCTTCTTCTTCTTTGAAATAACTTACTTACTATGTAAGTTGCTACCAATTTAGTCCTTCAAACCCAATTCTTTTAATGAACAAGTTATCATAAAAAACACATTCAATTTTATAATATTTATAACAAGATCTCATCTTCCACAATCTTTCTTGTATCTACTTGCTGAACCAATTCCTTTCCAACCAATACACCTATTTTTCCTCAAGAGCATATCAACTCTTCACTTCCTTGCAATCATCTCACTTACTTCCTAAGGATTCAACTTGTCCCCCTCTTACTGTAAGGTTATTTTTTTTTCAACCTATTTTTATTGTCAATCTATCTTCAAAAATAAAAATTCCATCTGTACATGGATCAAATCTTCTTGACATGCAAGCATATCCACTATCACTTCATTTCAATTTCAGCTATATTGTAACTTTAAATCCAATCTCTGTTTTTCTAACTGCATCACCAAAGAGAGTTCAGGCTCATCACCAAAGATAATTCAAGCTATGATATTCTCCAAACAATGTAGCATTATCTGATACCACTTGATGATATACTAAGTTACCCTAATTTCTAATAACCCAAGCTAACTCCATACATATCTTCTTTTCAACAATATTTAAACTATGCAATCAAAATAATAATATTAAATTACTTTGATAAGTTCCATGAGAGATCCTTCATCTAACCTTCTAGCTTCCTCACCTCATCCAATTTCATACATTTCCTTTTAACAAGTGATGCAACAATCAGGCCAAATGAAGCATTAGGAGTCAAAACACATTCTAATAAAACTTTTTCATGTAGGCGCTGCAAAATAATTTCATAGTGCTAAAAAAAATTGTAGGCACTGCGAAATGATTTCATAGTGCCCCCCAAAAAAACTGAATTTCGACTTCAGGGGTGATGAAATGACTCGGCATGGATCCTAATCAATTCTACGCAACCATGAATAGATCCTTGACCCTGCAAACAACTTCATACACATTTATTCGTTAGGGTGGCATGCTAACTCAAATTTCACGGTTAGAAATCCAATCTAAAGGATTTTCGTAGCATTCCAAAACAAGGTCCTCTGGTTTTATGTTTTAATAGCACATCAATCACTAACATAAAATCACACAACCACTATTCTAGGGTGCGACCACCCATTCTTCTACAAAATTTACAACATGAATCCCAAAAATACCAATGGGAAATCACACCATACAATTTTTCCATTCGAAAATCAGTCAAAGTGGCATTTTGACTATGTGCCAAGAAAGAGTGCCATGTTTCACTGTGACAACTAATGGATTCCAAGTGTGAATGAATATTCAAACCCTTTCCCACATTAATTATAATTCTGGGTGCGTTGGTTATTGCAAGGCTAATGCGCACAGAGTATGTAGATGATAATAACACAATTCTATATTAATCGTGGATTCGATATTAAGCAAAGCAAAAATCACTGTAACAGTAATAAAAGAAATAATAGTAATAATTGTAAAGCTTCTAATGCACTCACAACAATAATAATATCAACAATTATACCTACGGTTACAACAATTGAAAATTATACAAAACTGGAAACCGAAATAACAATATATAGGAAATACACAACACTTGATTGGAGAGTGGGCCCAACTCTTTGATCAGGGTTGCAATATGCTCACAACTCACATAAGTAACAGGAAATTAAACTTACATTAACTTGATAAAATAATGTTCTGTTACACAGCTCAATTCCTTACATTACCATCCCTATCTGCGTTATCTCCCCCTTCTCTTTGTTTTGTGTCCTTTTAAATATAAAAACAAAAAAGGGAAATAAAATGATTACAAAATATCAATAAGAAATATGAGATCTGAAATATCTGTCCATCATGATTTAGCTGGCACAAGTTGAATCTGGCAATTACAATTGGGGCAATTTGGAAAATGGCCACAATAGAAAATCTGTGAATCTGTTTTTCGAAGAACCTTGCATTTCTCTCAATCAAGATCGAATTTTGGAAAAGTGCTCAAAAAGGAAACTAATTTGGTTTGTTCTGCACAAAACCCATGTCTCGTATTTTCAGGATTCTTCTCCGTTTTCCCGAAATGTTCAATGCAAAATTGTCTCTTGTTATCCCATCAAATTTCTGAGTTGGAATATTTAATTATCAGCTGAAGATCAAATATGCAATCTAGAAGATATATTGGAGGCTAAAATCATGAGTGATGTTATAAAGAATTCATTAATAAACCATCATTGGAAAAATCATGCATAATAATCATTAATTTTTAAAATAAAGGAGAACACGTATTACTTATCCAAAAGAGCATAAATAATTATGAAATGGAATTGTATAATAAATTATGATAAATAATGTGATAAAATAACATTAGAAATGGATGAAATGGATGTTAAGAAGTGATAATAATAATACAAATTAGTGGCCCAACATCTCCCCCAAACTAAACATGTTGCATGTCCTCATGCAACCCAATGCCTCTATATTAACTAATTTGTAATACAATAATCAAAATGCTCACCCCAGGGCATGATATTGATGGAAGAGAAGGCTTCTTCCCCAAATGCTTCCTAAAAACAATTTTCATATTTATTTCAACCATATGTATATGAAGTTGCAACAAAGTATGATACAAGTAAAAAAAAAACTTCATTACAAACCAGATTTTGCTGAAATTTCGCAAGCAAATTTATACTATATCAATGCTTCTCCAATCCGAAAATCAAATCTATCTGATGCACACATCTCAAGATGTAGAAAAAAAATGGTTGTAGGTAATGATGTTTAATTTCTTGAAAATTGGAAATCAAATTTTCTTGAAATTTCACAGGTTTGTTCCTATTACCTTAATACTTCTCCACACCAAAAATCAAATCAATGTAATGAACAGATTTCAATATATCAGCAAAATGGTTGTAGGTAATAATGCATGATTTTTTTTTGGAATTAACAAATTAGCTTGAAAATTTCTAGGTTTAATGACACCTCTTTGTTGTCCAAAATTCACAAGAATCTAGTTGATAGTTTTAAGGATATACAAAAATCAATTTTAGGATTGTATACCTTAAATGAGGAAGAAATGAGAAATCATTCATGATGTATAGCAACCCTTCCCCCAAACTGGAGAATTAGCATGCCCTCATGCTACACTAGAAAACAAATTGAGGTGGTTGCTACAATCATGGCTGAAATCTTTGTTTAGTGTATAACAACATGGAATAAATGAGATTTTGAGAATGAATAAGGAGATCGATGGATGATAAAAAATATTGATGGCATGTTCATGATCATGTTCATGACATTCTCCTAAAATTTTAATAAATAAAAACCTTATGCTATTTTACCTCAAGTTTTACCTCCATAAAAATATGGAATGGCATGTATGGATTGACATTTCTTGAAGTTGATGTACGTTGAGCTGATGCTGAAAGTGATGCGGAAGGTGGAAGCCATGCAAGCTGAAAAAAAGTAATCAGAAAGTGTAGCACGGTTTCCTTCCACCAAACTGATTAGTTTCCTTGTCATCTTTAAAACATCTCATGAGTATCCTTAATAAGTAATTCATCACCTCAATTACCTCATTACATATAAAAATGAAATAATCATATTGTTAATGGCATGTGATAATAATGGATAAGAAGGGAAAATATGCATTCCCTATATCCATAAGCTTCGGTTGTTATGAGCACATAAATGATGAGAATTAGTTATCTCAGTCTTTGCTTCTCAAGTTCCGACCAATTACCTGGGATTCAAAATCAGAATTAGGCCTCTTTATTCCACCTCAAAATAGTAGTGGTGTTGTTAAGCTATGAAGAAATGGTGACTGATTGGGCAAAGCATCTATCTTTTGTTAAAGGTATGACACTTGTAGAATAAAGAAATGATGGATTAGATGATACAAAATTTCAAATATCAAATATCCTAAAAGTTTCATCCCTGACATGTAAAGAAAATATTTATAACTCAATAATAGATATAAACCATAACCACCATCATCTAAGAACTGATTAAATATTACCCCATGAACCATGAGTTCTGGAAAACCTTGTATATGCAACAATCAAATTTATCAGAAATTAGCTTTGAGAAAACAAGGTAACCAAGTAGATTATAGTATTAAATTAACTTCTATACCATATGCATAGCCACTGTTGCTAGCAGGCGTCCATAGCCTCGACAGGGATGCCTTTTTAACCCATTGAGATGCCAGTACCCCATCTATTATAAATAAGTACATAGTTACAAAAAGCCTTTCAATTTACTTAGATGTCAACTGAAGGTCATTTTTTTGGCGTGGTAACCAGTTAATAACCATGACATTCACAAGAGCTAACAAAAGTGAAAAAGTTGGCTCATGATGAGACCTCTTGTCCTTCAGTTTTATGACTGAAGTCCATTACCGTGGCTTGGTGACCAGTAGTGGTAATGTCACTTTATTAGGACCTATGATCATGGTAGGTCGGCTCGTGATGATACCTCCTATCCTCTAGTTGACTATTTATGTTTAAAATTCAACTATGGTTATTGTTAATCAATAAAAAATTACTTAATAGATGGGGTGGCAGGTCAACTCCTTAAGAGCTAGGGATGGCGTAAAAAGTTGCGTAGTAACTATTTTCAACTTTGATAGTTTTGATTCTAAAAAACTAATAACCTTCAAATTACTATTGATAAATATATTTTTCATTGCTAAGATTGGGGTTGAGGAACAATTCATTAGATAATGGTGGAAAGATTTAAATACAATTATGTGGTCGTCATCATAAATTTTACAAGATCAGGGACTTGACCAATTATGAAAGTTGAAAGCTGGCATGATGAAATCATCTTTGCATAATTATTCATTAAAAATAAGATTATGTTTATAGATAAATAAAGATAAATTGACTACCCAATCATTATGTCAAAGAGGGCCTAGACCATTAAAAGTATTTCTCATTCACTAAAAAGAAAAACAAATCAGAAAGACCTACACATGTTGAATCCAACATGAAAAATGGCCAACAACAATAGTTGTGATTGAGGTAACAACAACCATAACTTAGGTAATAATAGGGAAAGGGGAAAAAGAATGATGTTAGGAAGGTGACATGAAGGAGGATTAGTCACTTTGAAAAATAATGAAGAATTAAGAGTGAATCATTCCTTAAAAGACTTACCATAATAATCATCCTTATTACTAAATATGAGACCTTCCCCCAACTAAGTATGACTGTCATGAGTCATAGTTGGTCATGTCATAAGTAAAATACCACTTAAATCCACGGATTCGGTCGAGGACGTACCTGGCGACTTACCTTGGCGGAGTAACAACACTGGAGGAGTAACAACACCAAGTGCTTAAAAAAATATCACCATGGAGTAACATCACCGGAGGAGTAACAACATTAGAGGAGTAACATCACCAGACACTTAGAAAATTTCCTGGAGTAACATCATCGGAGGAGTAACAACACTGGATACTTACAAAATTTTCCGGAGTAACATCATTGGATACTTACAATTTTTTTTTGGAGTAACAACACCAGAGGAGTAACAACACCAAAGGAGTAACAACACTGGATACTTACAAAATTTTCTGGAGTAGCAGCACCAGATATTTAGAAAATTTTCCAGAGTAACAACATCGGAAGAGTAACAACACCGGATACTTAGAAAATTTTACGGAGTAACAACACTGGAGGAATAACAACACCGAAGGAGTAAAAACACCAGACACTTGAATTTATTTTTGGAGTAACATCATCAGAGGAGTAACAACACCGAAGGAGTAACAACATCAGACACTTAGAAAATTTTCCGGAGTAACAACATCGGACGAGTAACAACACCGAGTACTTAGAAAATTTTATGGAGTAACAGCACCGGAGGAGTAACAACACCGAAGGAGTAACAACACCAGACACTATAAATTTTTTTGAAGTAACATCATCGAAGGAGTAATAGCACCGGACACTTACAAAATTTTCCGAAGTAACAACACTGTGAAACTTAAAAACTCGCTTCTTTTATTTTGAGAAAAAAAAATGTGACTTTGAAGTAAACAATACCTTAAGAATAAAAACATAAGAGAAATAAGAAAAGAAACAACTCTTTATTGAACACCAATAAATAAATAAATAACTTAAGTTACAATGGTTATGGTTTTTGTTGTAGCAATGTTGTTTGTGAATGGTGACTGAATGGAAAAATGATTTTTCAGAAATGACTTGGATCTTAAAATAGAAATCAATTCCCCATTTCTCATGTTATAAATCCATTAAGTGATTAAAAGTATTCATGTTGTTTTCTCCATGTGAGGAAACATCTTTGAAAATGTTCTTATTTAATTATCATTGTCTTCAAGAATCACTTGTTCATAAATTGACCTCATTTATTCTCTTGGGACCTCAAAAAAAAACAAGTGTATACCCGCAATAAAACATGAAATCATGGAAGAAGAGAGGTGATCAGACTCTCCTAATCCAAGAAATATGCAAAAAAAACAATTAGTTACTCTATAAAACAAATCTATAGAAAAAAATAACAAAGTAAAATTAATTTATTACTTGCGGGAGAGTGGTGGCCAACCATACTAACCAGCAGTGTTTCAATCATAAATTCTTTGTTTTTCGTACGATTTGAGTGATTCCAAAGCGAAATGAAAGTGAATTTAGGGATATGTCTCCAATAGAAACATGTTTTAAAAATTCCATGTAATGGTATGTTAAATTTTCTTAGAAAATCTTGCATAACAGAGTCATTTTCGATTTTCCAGCTCATAACAACAGTTGATATTTTAAGCATAAATTTTCCATTTGATGACGGATTGAACTGATTCAAATTGGAGATTTAATTATATTCATGTAGCTATCCCCAATAGTAACAGGTTTTGAAGATAAGAATAATTTATGGGTCAAATACATTAGTGAACAACCGGAAAAACAGAGTTTTAAGAATGTTGATTTATGATATACAATCAGTATTGTGGACATAAATTTCTCATAAAATATTGAAATAAAGTGATTCAAAGTGCCTTGTAAACTATATTCATAGGGGAATATACCATAGAAAAATGTTTCCAAAATATAGTCATTTAGGCCTCCAAAAATGGACTGTCCCAACTCTGTTCATGAGTTGCCTACTAGACATCCTGTCATTCTTTTGGTCATAAATTTTTCGTTTCAAATCAAAATCGAGTTATTAAAAATGGGTTAGAAAGCATACATAAATGGGTACGTAGGATAGAAACAGGTTTTGAAAATATGCCCATTTGGTCCCTCAAAACATGACTGTCCTGACTATTTTTCCAGAATTTTCATCAAGCTCGCAAGCCATAAGATATGATAATCAAGGAATTTTTCCGAGAAGGTGATCAAAATGAATATGAGTCTTTGTAGAAATTTCATTTTCAATATAATAAATCTACATACATAAATAAATTCGCATATTGATCACCGATGTTAATTTTCACAGCGCATTGCAACAAAAATAATTATTTTTACATATAGAGAAATTTATTTATTTATTCATTCTATATTCTACACTACACTACTCTACTTTGAAAAATAAAATATACTTACGTATAAGAGTACTTAAAATGAAGCCATTTTCGAAATAAGGCCTCAAGTATGCACATACCAATATTTGAAAAATGTATGTTAATAAATACACGGGTATGGGAGACCAACTTCCCAGTTAAGGATGGTGCCAAGAGTTGCTGAAGTGTGGAGTGATGTTGCAAGCAAACAACAGAGTGAAACCAGCCTTCAATATAGTCTTGATTTCCCATATTTGTCACATCGTGAAGTTCCTTGACTAGGTTCCAGATTGTGTTGATGCTTTCTTCCTTGACCTCATCCTGTGAGTTTTTGGGGCCTTCCTCTACCTTTTTGTTTAGATCTTTGTTCATACAATCGGAGAAAGGAAAAAATTCAAATAAGAACTTCTACGCTCAGGACCGAGAGCAGGGCAAGAGAAATTCCCTCCCCAAGACGAGAGATTGGGTGTTTAACACAAAGAAAGAAAGAAAGAAAGAAAACCAAGAAATGTTAAGCTCGTGACCTAGAGAAGGGTAGCATTTCCCTTCCTAGGATGAGAGATTGGTTCCTAGGAAATCAACCAAATGAAAGAAAGAAAAAATAGCTAACACTCAGGACCTGGAGCAGGGTAGCATTTCCCTCCACAGGACGAGATATTGGTTCTTAGGAAATCAGCCAAAAGAAAAGAAACAAACCAACTACGCTCAGGACCTGTAGCAGGGTAGCATTTCCCTCCCCAGGACGAGAAATTGTTTCCTAGGAAATCAGCCAAAAGAAAATAAACATAACAACTACGCTCATGACCTGGAGCAGGGTAGCATTTCCCTCCCCAGGACGAGAGATTGATCCTTAGATCAATACGAATTGTGTTCTTGCACCTTTGATAGCCTCCTTGAAAATGACGCCAAAATATTGGCGTCCAAGTGTGAATGATTATTCAAACCCTTTCCCACATTAATTATCAATCCAGGTGCGTTGGTTATTGCAAGGTTAACACGCAGAATATATGCAGATGAAAATAACACAATTCTATATTAATCATGGATTAGATGAATTATGTAAAACAACTAATCACTGTAATAACAATGAAATAATAACATCAATGAATTGTAAAACTTACAATACATTCACAACAAATAAGGATTTCAACAATTACATCTACTGTCACATCAATTAAGAAATATACAAAACAGGAAATGAAATTAACACACACACAGAAAGCACGCAGCACCTGGTCAGGAGAGTGGGCCCAAATCCCTGATCAGGGCTGAGATGTATTCACGAACTCACAAGAAGGGAAAAATGATAAGTTGCATTAACTTAATGAAATGTTTTGTTACAGTTCTCCATTTCTTGTATAGCCAACCCTATATTCATTATGTCTCTTTCTCTCTAATTTGTGTCCTTTTAAATATACAAACAACAAATGGAAATCAACTTATTACAAAATATCAATAAGCAAGATGAGACTTGAAAGATATTTCCATCATGATTCCGCTGGCACAAGTCAAATATGGTAATTACAATTGGGTCAATTTGGAAAACGGCTACAATAGAAAATCTGCGAATATGTCCTTCAAAGAACCTTGATTTTTCTCTCAATCAAGACCAAATTTGGGAAAAATAATTATTAGAAAACTAACTTGGTCTGTTCTGCACAAAACCCATGTTTTGGATTTTCAGGATTCTTCTTCGTTTGCTTGAAACGTTCAACACAAAACTGTCTCTTGTTATCCAAACGAATTTCTGAGTTGGAATATTTAATTATCAACTTAAGATCAAATCTGCAATCTGGAAGAGATATTGTAGGTTAAAATCATGAATGATGTTATAACGAATTCATTAATAAACCATCATTGGAAAAATCATGCATAATAATCATAAATTTATAAAAATAAAGGAGAACAAGTATTACTTATCCAAAAGAGCATCAATAGTTATGAAATGGAATTATATAATAAATTATGATAAATAATGTGATAAAAGAACATTAGAAATGGATGAAATTGATGTTAAGAAGTGATAATAATAATACAAATTAGTGGCCCAACAGTTGCACAAGAGATGTTGCATGATCAGGGTCTACCAGTGCACTTGTGGGTTGAAGCATGCAACACAACGATATATGTGCAGAATAGGAGTCCTTATCGGATTCTCGGGATGAATACACCAGAAGAATATTTTTCAGGTAAGATGTGGTACACTTCAATATATTTGGTTCATCAGTTTATTGTCATGTTACTAAGGATGCAAGGAAAAAGCTAGAACCGACAGCAGAGTTGGGCATATTTGTGGGGTATAGTGATACACCTCACAACTATCGGGTGTACCTTCCATTTCACAGGATGCCATTTATTTCTAGATATGTGAAGTTCGATGGAGAGAAGGCCATGAGATGTTACCTTGAGAGGGAGCTTCAGTTTCATGCATTTGAGGGTCTTTTAGCTGAAAGGAAGAACCTCGGGATGTTGTGGAGAAACCACAAGAAAAGGAGCAAAGAGTGGAAGCACCCACTCATGCATAGAAATCCGTATATAGAAGGAAGTGCACTAGAGAAGCTAAAAAATTGATGCATGATGCTAGAGAGAATATGGGAGCACCCACATCACAACGCAGGCAGAGGAGGTCACCAGATCAGTACACTAGCTAGATGGATCTGATGAGCAAGAGTGTAGAGACTAAACTATCCTCATTCGAGGAAGCAATGCAACAACCAATATGGGTTGATACCATGGTAGAGGAATATGATTCCATTATCAAGAACAATGCTTTGGAAGTTGTCCCAAGGCCATAGTATAAGTCAGTGGTAGGTTCTAGGTGGATCTACAAGGTGAAGCAAACAATAGATGGGAGTGTCGAGAAACTGTAATATCCCAAATGGGATATTTTATGAATTTTGCGGGAAATTAATTCAACCATAAATAACCAGAAGATTTCCATGTAAAAATACCTTCTGAAATCCAAGCTGTCAACATTATTATTGGGTATGTGTTATATTCTTTCCACAACTAGTCATGCGCAGACCCTTATTTTTCGGTGGGCGGACCCGCCCATGGTTTTGTGCATGAGTTTGCACATGGTTTTGGGGTATGATGGTTTTTCGGTGGGCGGACCCGCCCATGGTTTTGTGCATGGGTTTGCACATGGTTTTGGGGCATGATGGTTTTTGGCCCCTGGTATTTTTTAGATCCGGTCAAGGGAACTACGGTTATGTTCTAATCCAGGGTTAATGGATTGGGGTTTATGTATGCTTCGACATGTATATATATGTGTTGTAAAACAAAAAGGAATATAATGAAAAATCAAGCTGGTCGTCCCGATTTGGGATCCAGGGGAAAATCTCTGTGTATATCTATTTTATGTTGTATGCTCTTGCTATTGTTTATTTTCTGTTTTTAAGGTTCGTTTGCAGATAATTTCTGTACAGGGTTAAAACCTACATTTGGTATCAGAGCTATTTCAGCTTCAAGGGGACGCCTTTGCTGCTGAGGGTTTTTTTCTCGGGCCTGTGGTAGACCCTGTTCAGTGGGAGATCTTCAGGATCGATTCTTGCGGTGAAAGAAGATGGCGAGCAGTGGAAAGATAAAGATTGAGAAATTTAATGGTCAGAGTTTTGAGTTGTGGAAGATCAAGATGGAGGATCTCTTGGTGGATAAATACCAGTGGATCACAGTAGATCCAGGTACTAAACCAACGACAATGTCAGATGAAGACTGGAAGAAGTTGGATCGGAAGGCGAAGAGAACAATACGGTTGTGTGTCTCAGATTCGGTATTGTTGAATGTATCTGGGGAAGCTATGACAAAGAATTTGTGGGAAAAAATTGGGACTTTGTACGAATCTAAGTCTCTGGTGAATAAATTGTTCCTACAGAAAAAGCTGTATAACCTGAGGATGAAGGATGGAGACTCGGTGACAGAGCATCTGAACGCCTTCAATACTGTGGTAAGTCAGCTTTCATCTGTTGATATTAAAATCTCAGATGAAGATAAGTGCATCAGTTTGTCGTGTTCTCTACCATACTCGTGGGATAGTCTGGTTATTGCAATAGGTAGCAATACAACTACCTTGAATTTTGATGACATTGTCTCAGCCTTGCTGTCGGAGGAAATGAGACGGAGAAATATGGAGGGTTAGAATGGAGATGCCTTATCCGTACGAGGAAGGTCCCATAACAGAAACAAGAATAAGGTTTCGAGTGGGAGATCTAAATCTAGAGGAAGATATAAATCTCCTGGAATGTTTGTAAAGGTGTGTTGGAAATGCGGAAAGGAAGGGCACTACAAAAAGGACTGCAGATCTAAAGCTCCTGAGAAAGGAAAGGGATTTGATGATGCTCCTTCTGCAGAGGCAAAAACCAACTCGGATGAAGGTGGGGATGTGTATTTGGCTTCTTCTTCAAATACACATGTATATCATGAGTCATGGTTGATTGACTCGGGTGCATCCTTTCACTTCACTCCTCATAGGGAGTGGTTCTACGAGTATGAGATATATGATAGCGGTGATGTCTTCTTAGGTGATGATAGGAAGGCCAGAATCGTCGGACGTGGAAAAGTCAAGCTGAAGCTGCAAGGTGGAAGGATTAGAACACTTTCTGGTGTTCTGCACATTCCTGCATTGGCCAGAAATCTGATTTTTGTAAGCAAGATGGATGATGCAGGTGTAAAAACAATCTTCGAGAAAGATGCCTGTAAGATGGTTTGGGGAGAACTGGTATTAATGCAGGGAGTTCGGATTGGAATTCTGTACAAGCTTCAGGGCAACACTGTTATTGATGGGTGCAACAGTTCTGTGGTTCCTGAAAGTGGAGCGGAAAGCCTAGCGGTCTCTGGAGAAAAGACCATGCGATGGCATCAAAGGCTTGGACATATTGGAGAGAAGGGCCTTCGGATACTGCATGGAAATGGTATGGTATAAGGTATGTCTAATAGCTCTCTGGATTTCAATTTCTGTGAACATTGTGTATATGGGAAGAAAAATTGGGTGAGTTTTCCTTCTGGTGCTAAGAGGGAAAACAAGATATTAGAGCTTGTGCACAGTGATGTGTTTGGACCTGTGTCAGTTCCATTACTCGGTAAGTCTGTGTACTATATTTCATTCATAGATGAATTCTCAAGGAATAAATGGATATATTTCTTGAGGAAGAAATCTGAAGTCTTTGACAGATTTAAAGAATTTAAGGCTCTAGTGGAAAACCAGACAGAGAAGAAGATAAAGGTGCTGAGGACAGATAATGGTGGGGAGTTTTGCAAGAAGGAATTTGAAGAGTTTTGTAAGAAGTGTGGTATATCGTGGCAGAAGACTACTCCATACACACCTCAGCAAAACAGAGTTGTAGAAAGAATGACATAACGCTGATGGAAAATGCAAGAAGCATGCTCAGTGGTACCAGGTTAGGACAAGAATTATGGGCAGAGGCAGTGGAGACTGCATGTTACTTGGTTAACAGATCACCTTCATCAATGTTGGAGGATAAGACTCCACATGAGGTATGGACTGGTAAGAAACCCTCTCTTTCACATCTGAGGGTATTTGGATGTGATGCATATGTACATGTTCCAAAGGAGAAAATGAGCAAGTTGGATAATAAATCTAAAAGGTGCATCTTTATTGGGTATAAGGATGGTTTAAAGGGTTTCAAGATTTGGAACCCCGAAACAAGGAAGGTTGTGTACAGCCGAGATGTGGTGTTTAGAGAGGTGAAAGATTTTGTTAAACATGAAGTCCTACCAAAGGAACCTGAAAAGATAGAGTTTTAGCTAAATGAGGATGAATTAGACTCTACAACAGAAGAAGACTCAGAAGAGGAATAGCCACAAACTCCAGTTGTGAGAAGATTAGTTTGGAAAAGAAGACAACCAGAAAGGTATAGTCCATCTGCTTTCTGTTCAAATTTTGCTTTAAATATAACTGATGATGATCCCAGAACTGTCAGGGAGGTAGTAGATTAAGAGGATGGAAAACTCTGGAAGGAGGCCATGGTTGATGAAATGACATCCTTGCACAAAAATGAGGCATGGGATCTGGTGGAGTTGCTGGCTAGAAGGAAGCCCATCGGGAGCAAATGAGTGTTTAAGAAGAAGATGAATGTAGAAGGCAAGGTGGAGAAATACAAAGCTCGATTAGTAGTAAAAGGTTATTCCCAGGTGCCAGGAATTGATTTTGGTGATATTTTTTCTCCTGTTGCCAAGGTTACTTCTATTAGACTACTTTTATCTGTTGCTGCTGCATTTTATTTTGAGTTAGAATATATGGATGTGAAGACAAAATTTCTTCACGGGGATCTAGAAGAGGAGATCTACATGAAGCAACCTGAAGACTTTATGGTGAAGGGTAAGAAAGAATTGGTATAGAGGTTAAAGAAGTCTATGTATGAGTTAAAATAGTCACCAAGGATGTGGTATCATAAATTTGATACCTATATACGGTGACTTGGCTTCACCAAAAGCAAGGAGGATCATTGTGTTTATTTTAAATTAATTGGTGACCGTGTTATTTATTTGGTCTTATATGTGGATGATATGTTGTTGATTGGAAATGACAAAGAAATTATCCAAGATTTGAAGACCCAACTGTTCTCCAAATTCGACATGAAGGATCTTGGTGTTGTAAACTATATTTTGGGCATGGAAATTAAGAGAGATCGGGCAAAGAGGAAGCTCTGGTTAAACTAGAGGAAGTATGTCGAGACTATATTGCAGAGGTTCAATATGCAGGATAGTAAACTGGTGAGTGTTCCTATTCCTGTAGGTGCAAAGCTGTCTGTTGAACAGTGTCCCAAGACACAAGAAGAAGAGGAGGATATGTCCCGTGTTCCATATGCAAGTGCAGTGGGTAGCTTGATGTATGCAATGGTCTGTACTAGACCAGACATTGCACATGCAGTGGGAGTATTGAGCAGGTTTATGTCAAGCCCAGGGAAGGAGCATTGGACAGCAGTGAAGCGGGTTTTCAGATATTTACGTGGCACTAGTGATTATGGCTTGTGCTACCAGGGAAGACCAGGATTGGAAAGAATGTTGGAAATTCGTGGTTTTGTTGATGCAGACTGGGCTAGAGATCTGGACCAAAGAAGATCTACAAGTGGGTATGTGTTTAGGCTATTTGGAGGTGCAGTCAGTTGGATGAGTAAAAGACAGTCTGTAGTGGCTCTTTCAACTATAGAGGCAGAATACATAGCAACCACTCGTGCAAGCAAAGAAGCAGTTTGGTTGCAGAGATTGTGTTCAAGTATGGGGTTGGTGCAGCAAGCTATAAGGATAGACTTTGATGTCCAAAGTGCAATTTTCTTGGCTAAGAACCCTGCTTATCATTCAAAGACAAAGCACATTGATGTTCAATATCACTTTGTGAGAGATATGGTTGAGGCTAAAAGGGTGTTGCTGGTAAAGGTGGACACCTTGAAGAATGTTGCAGATGCATTGACCAAGTCTGTGAGCACTTAGACTTTCTCTTGGTGTAGAGAAACAATGGGTGTTGCAGAGTTGGGCTAATGACGAAGCTCTCTTGTGGCCCCCTATGGAAAGAAAACAACAAGTGGGAGAATGTTGGGTATGTGTTATATTCTTTCGACGACTAGTCACGCACGGGGGGGCGATAGCCCCCCCTGTATGTTGCACCGGGCGCAGCAGGGAGGTCACAAGGGGGGCGGCAGCGCCCCAGGAAAAATCTTTTGGTCCTTATATTTCAGTGGGCGGACTCGTCCGTGGTTTTGTGCATGGGTTTGCACATGGTTTTGGGGCATGATGGTTTTCGGCCCGTGGTATTTTGTAGATCCGGTCAAGGGAACTACGGTTATATTCTAATCTAGGGTTAATGGATTGGGGTTATGCATGCTTCGGCATGTATATATATGTTTTGTAACACTAAAAGGAATATAATGAAAAATCAAGCTGGTCGTCCCGATTTGGGATCCAGGGGAAAATCTCTGTGTATATTTGTTTTATGTTTTATGCTCTCACTATTGTTTATTTTCTGTTTTTAAGATTCGTGTGCAGATAATTTTTGTATAGGGTTAAAACCTACAATTATAAACAATTAACCACAATATTTATGGCAAAAGGAAAATAGAACATGCAACTGACTATTATACATTATAATCATACATAAGATCTCCGCCTCCAAAACAAACTGGAAATAATTGCAACCTGTGAATCCTGAATGGATCCACCAAGGGAAGAGATGGGTGCTCGCCCACTCTCACTAAATCACCCGAGGGTTTCCGTTTTGGGGCTACTACTGATGTAGAGAATCCAAGTTCTCAAACCTATCACACAAACAATGATCTAATCCAAGATATATCCAAATGACCTTCGCTTCTCCTTTTATAGATTTGATGGTTAGATCTCCAATCCTCTAGAAGTATCTTGTTTTATTATTTTATTATTATTCTAGAAGATCCACCATTGACTCTATCAAAGTGACTTTAATTTAATTTTATTTCACTTAAGTCACTTTTGGCCCCTTTTCCTCTAAATGTTATTTTTTCTTTAATTAAATGACTAATTAAAGTCATTTTTAATTAAGGAGAATAGTATTTCGCCCATGGTACTATCTCTGGCCACTATAAGTCACTTCTAAACATCCCATCTTGAATATCTACTCATTCTGGTTTGAACGAGCTATTACACTAAGGTGTTCTATCATGTAATCCCCCCGGAATGCCTCCTTGAGCGTAATTAATTCATTTATGCCCAAAAATAACTCAGTTTTCTGAAAGTTGTCGGAATGCACCAAAACAAAAGGAAAGCTATGCGAATGATGGAATATATCAAGCGAATGCCATCAGTCCTCATAGAAAATCCTCAAAATTCCTCCAAAAAGCCCCTGGGCCTGCTAAGGATACCAACCTGTATTTGTGACCTGTCTGCTCCCAACTCTGGAAGTCCATCCTAACCCTGTCATAGGTGATACCAAAAAAAGGAATATTACAAACCTTCCGCTCCAAGTTTGCTTGCCCTCAAGCAATCCAAATATGTGGGCCACCCTGTTGGCTCGATGCAACTGAGACCCAATGCCCAGATCCCATACAAACCCCTAGGTGCTAATATGCACCTGTGTCAAGCCACCCGGAATAGACCCCTCAATGCTGGGATCCCAAACTGATCTCTCACTATACCTGTCATCAAACAATACTCTCGGATCCCAACACCACCATGGCCAATCATCGCCCAAGTCCCATGGCTCGGACTGCGTACTGCCTCTAGCTATAACTGCTGCCCCATGAAGTGAAGTCTGCCAGTGAGCATCAATGCTCCATGGCTCCTTCTGTGTTGTACCTATAACTGTATAAGCTGCCCCACCAACTGCGTACCAACTCATCACCTCTCTCCAGTCCAACTCCCGGTCTAGGCCGAGGTCAATCTTGATCTGTGGATGTCGAACTAGTGCTATTGAAATACTGATGGACTGTCGGTCCACAATCCATGGCCCAATGGAACATGTAACATCTCTCCTATCCAAGTGCTCCTGTCGAAATGTACTCGGGACTAAGAATGATACTCTATCAATAGAATACCAACTCATCACCTCTCTCCAATCCAATTTCAGACTCGATTTGGTGCTAACCCTACTCTCCTGAAGTCGGGGTGGAATGATGAAGAGTTTTCGGCCTATGCCCCACTGCCAATGGGAATCTGTAGCATCTATCATGTCTAAGGGCCCCTTCTCCTTTATGCTCCCTACGAGAAGATCGTACCATAAAGAGGGTACCAACTCATGATCTCCCACCAATCTAACCTGGAAGAAGAATCCAATGTAGTGACATCTGCATACAGAACATGTCTGGAGTGATGTTGCCAACCCATACTCAACTCACGCTGCTTTATTCCGTCTGTCGACGAGATCTGTCTGTAGAGGAAGGCCCCTCTCTCTATAAAGGACCAAAGTGGGTGAGATATGATGCAAGCCCCATCGATGTACTCCTAGAGAGTGCTACTCCCTAAAAGCGCTCATGCTCTGCTGACTGCACGCGCATCTATCTGTACCTCATCTATGTATCGACTCGACGATAGATGCTCCACCATGTAAAAAAAATCATCCCTCTCCTGATTAGGAATTTAATGCTCCTCATGTATACTAGCCTCCTACAGGACTATCCCATCAACCTCCAACATCTCATGAGGATAAGTATCTGCAACTACTGCCTCCCTGCTAGATGCCCATACATCCGTATGCTCCTCACCCATGGCTAACCCTGAGGGTAGCCGTACACCCATCAAAGACTCAATGTGAGCCTCCATCTGGCTCTCCCCCAAAGGGATATCACGCATGATGTGCATAGCCTACTCCTCTGCTGACTCATGCTCCATCATATGCTGCTCTAGCTGAATCATCACAAGTGACTCATCACCCAAAGTATCTCCTGTAGAGTCCCCTTACTGCTCACCCTGCACACTGGAATACAACTCCGACCTATTGTCATCAACTTCGCATGACTACTATCGCTCCCCAGAAGCATCCTCATATGATCCCATGGACTCATCTGACGAAGAGTCCTCATCCTGGCATACAGAAGGAATGTCCTTCTGTTCTGCCTCTGCCACATCATCTGCATCACTCAAGCATGAGTGATCGAGCCCCAAAGGTTCTTTGCAGATGAAGCAAAGTCCCTTACTCCTCAGCTCATTTATGCTACCTGATCCACCAAACTGGAGCAGCTCCTCCCTGGTCAATTGTCTCCTGAATAGCCCAATATTCTACTAAACCAGCCCTTGGGCTAGCTCATAAGAAGCAAGTGAGACCAACTGCTCTCTCCTCGAAATGATCAACACCCTAGTCTGCAACTCTCGGAAAATGGCCTCACAGTCTCTCATACATGACGATGGGATGGAATGCATGTGTGCTATGACTGTGTCAGCATGATGTCTCTTAATGCTGAAGAAGCATTGGAAAATCTGCAGAATCAAGCCATAACATTCAAGATCAAACATGATGCAATATGTTCTGAATGTGGCCATACCTCCTAAAACCTCAAGCTTCTTCCCAAAGGTAGAGCCTGCACTGTTGTCCAAATCCTGAAAGGTCCCTATCATCAGTCTGAAAACTCTCCTCATAATGTCATCATTGTAAGGGGTTGTAGGGACAGCTAGTTTCATGATGTTGCTGAGACAAGCTGCAATTGGAAGTGTGACCCCTCCATAAGTTTCCTCCAAGAACTTGGGTTGCATGAGAGTAAGCATACATGGTTTTAAGGCCCAAATTAATTTTCTCCCATCTGGTTGTTTTACTTTGGAAAGGAGTTCACCAAGTTCCTCAAGTTTGGAAATAATTCTCCATGTGATCTTCATGTGTTTCAAATGTGTCCCAAGTGCAAGAATTTTTTTCCCTATTTCTCGTTCTTTCTGTAGGCCCCTGGATTGCCCCTTTTGAAGAATGGCATAAACCCCCTTTGAGAAAGGTCCATTGTTCTGATTGGTTTCTTGGTCCATAGAAAAATTGTGGTTCAAGGCTTCAACGACTGTGCTGCCATGTGGGTTTAGGAGGTATTTTAAGAACTCCATGTTTATGGCAACAATACAAAGTTATGATAACAATGAAAGGTACCACAAAAACACCCCACATACATTAATGCATTGTCCAGCCATCAATCGGAAATGAAACTAATGCCAACAACAATGATGCATTGTTGGCATTTTATTACATTTCTCATTTCAATACCCTACCCAACAGATAAATCTAACTCCAGCAAATAATTTAGGCTCTGGAAAATAAATTGGGTTCTAGTAAAATAACTTTTGCTCAACAATATGAATTCATCCTAGCAAAGAAAGATATATAAATGTTACCCCAGATGCAAGCAAATGATCTTTCCTTAGCTGTGCGCTGACTCTGGAAATTTTGCAACTTTTGGAAATGTTGTTGCTGGCTAACTTCAGACTTTCGATTGGGCTCCTTCTACTACTCAGAAAATTCTAGGTATTTGGGAAGGTGATCCTTACCCAAAACCCAGAAAACCCCAGAAATGGTTTCCTTGAATTCCAACCTTCAAAATCTGACCCTTTTTCTCCTAGCTCCCATAACTTCTGGCTGAGTAGGAACTGCGCAAATGATCTTATCTACTGCTTAGAAAATTCTGGGATTTTAACCACAGACTCTACTCACAAAACCCAGAAAAACCTAGAAATGGTTTTCTCTAATTCCAACTTTGAAAATGTGTCCTTTTTGCCTAGCTCCTATAACTGTTGGCTGAGTAGGGACTGCGTAAATGGGCTGATATGCTACTCAGAAAAATCCAGGACTTGAACCACGGACTCTACTAAAAAATACCAGAAAAACCTAGAAAAATATTGGGAAATTCTGGTTGAATAATTTTGGCCCAACAAAATGCTCTCCGACATCAATTCTACACTAGCTATGGCAATGGATTGGCCAAAACACCCACATCCGGTGCTCAGAAAACTCTAAAAAATTACTCGTAGACTCCTCAAGCCAATTTGACCAAAACCCATAAATTGTTTGGCGAAATCACGATCCTCCAAAATTGACCCCAATAAGCCCTACGCTCTCCAAATAACTGCTGAATACGTTGTCTACAAAATGATCAGTGAAATACTCAACAACCCTCCAAATGTGCAACAAATAATCCCTCTTGCACTTCCTCTATCTCCCTCAACAAACAAGGCTCAATATGTTGACACCTTCCTCCGCAACTAGGCTTAACTCTTCTCCTCTGCGTTGGCCTAGAGACTGCCACGCTGATCCAAAAATAGAATATCAATCTCAGCCCTTGGAGGCTCGCCTATAGCTGAAAAGCTAATGAACCTTGCAACCAATAATAAACACAAGAACCCAGTTGTGTCCTCCATAAATATGCACTCCAAACTGAGGCAACCAAATGCAAAAGCTGAAGATAAACAGCTTAAGCCACTGAGATCATAATCAATGGTGCAATAATGCATGCAAAAGTAATAAATCTTTGATCTTATTCTGAAGTTGATGTGTAGTAAAACCATTGAACTTGGCTTTTCCGGTAATTTGGAAAGTAAACCCTCAGGTTGGCAAGATCACCAGCTTTGATACCACTGTAATATCCCAAATGGGACATTTCCTGAATTTTGCAGGAAACTAATTCAACCATAAATCACCAGAAAATTGCCATGTAAAAATACCTTCAGAAATCCAAGCCGTCAACATTATAAATAATTAACCACAATATTTACGGCAAATGGAAAATAGAACATGCAACTGAATAATAGACATTATAATCATACAGAAGATCTCAGCCTTATTTTATTAATATAAACTTCTAGTACAAAAACTAAAGATGGCTGAAGCAATGGCTGCAAATAGATCTACAACAATGCCGCAACTAGCCTAAAAAAAAAACTGGAAATAACTGCAACCTGCGAATCCTGAATGGATCCACCAAGGGAAGAGATGGGTGCTCGCCCACTCTCACTAAATCACCCGAGGGTTTCCGTCCTGGGGCTACTACTGAAGTAGAGAATCCAAGTTCTCAAACCTCTCACACAAACAACGATCCAATCCGAGATATCTCCAAATGACCTTCGCTTCTCATTTTATAGATCTGATGGATAAATCTCCAATCCTCTAGAAGCATCTTATTTTATTATTATTATTATTATTCTAGAAGATCCACCATTGACTCTATCAAAGTGAGTTTAATTTAATTATATTTCACTTAAGTCACTTTTGGCCCCTTTTCCTCTAAATATTAATTTTCCTTTAATTAAATGACTAATTAAAGTCAATTTTAATTAAGGAAAATAGTATATCACCCATGGTACTATCTCTGGCCACTATAAGTCACTTCTCAGCATCCCATCTTGAATATCTCCTCATTCCAGTTCCAATGAGCTATTACACTAAGGTGTTCTATCATGTTTTCCTCTCGGAATGCCACCTTGAGCGTAATTAATTGAGTTAAGCCCAAAAATAACTCAGTTTTCTGAAAGTTGTCGGAATGCGCCGGAACGAAAGGAAAATTGTGTGGATGATGGAATATATCAAGAAAATGCCATCGGTCCTTATAGAAACTCCTCAAAATTCCTCCAAAAAGCCCCTGGGCTTGCTGATGACACCAACCTGTATCTGTGACCTATCTGCTCCCAACTCTGGAAGTCCATCCTAACCCTGTCATAGGTGATACAAAAAAAAAATATTACAGAAACACAATGCCATATTTTTGGCTAAGGGGTTCTATCAGGTGGAGGAAATTGATTATGAGGAGACCTTTGCTCCATTAGAAAGGTACTCTTCAATTAGATCTATCCTAGCACTTTTAGCGCATATGGGATGGAAGATACATCAGATGGATGTGAATACATCCTTCCTCAATGGAGTGACTGAGGAAGAGGTGTACATAGAGCATCCTGAAGGATTTGAGACCTTCAACAGATAGTCGCATGTGTGAAGACTCAAGCGAGTGTTGTATGGATTGAAACATGCATCATGTGCTTGGTACATTAGGATCGATGACTATTTCACCAGGTTGGGCTTCACCAAAAGTGAAGCAGATGTAAAGCTTTACCATATTGTGGTTAAAGGTAAATTATTGACTATAGTATTATATGTCAATGTTTTAATTCTAACAAGTGATGAGAAGTTGATAAAATATTGCAAAGAGGATTTTGCAAGAGAATTCGAGATGAAATACATGGGGCTCATGCATTATTTCCTTGGTTTGGAAATTTGGCAAGGAGATGGGGAACTGTTTGTCTCTAAGGGAAAGTATGACAATGAGATATCAAAGAAGTTTCACATGGATAGCAACAAGCTCACGGAAAATCATCTAGAAGGGAATTGGAGGAAGGAAGATGTTATTTCAGGTGAAGTGGTATAGGCTACCATTTACAGGAAGCTTGTGGGTTCACTTATGTACTTGGTGAACACACGACCATACATGTGTTTTGTAGTTAACCAACTTAGTCAAGAAATGGTTAAGCCAACCAAACTCTATTTAAAGACAACTAAACATATGTTGAGATACCTTAGAGGCACCACTCAGTTTTGTCTTTGATACAAACAAACAAAGGGAGTGAAGCTTCAAGGCTTCACAGATGCAGATTGAGCAGAGAGTCCATCAGAAATGAAGAGAACACTAAGGGAATCTTCAGTATTGGGTTAGCAGCAGTTTCCTGGTACAACAGGAAGCAGATATAAGTTGCACTCAGTTCAGCAGAAGAAGAGTACATGGTTGCTAGTCAAGCAGCTTGTGAAGCTATCTCGATGAGGAAGATCCTTGTTGGATTATTTGGTCAGATGATGGAGCCTATTGTGATTTACTGTGATAGTCATAGTTGTGTCAAACTCTTTGAAAATCCATTTTTTCATGATCGTTCCAAGAATATCGACATCCAGTATCACCATCTCAGAGATTGTGTGCAGAGGTAGATCATGTTGCTAGAGTACATTCCTACAAAGGAACATGATACAAATATCTTGAATAAGGCACTATCAAGAGGAAAATTCGAGTTTCATAGAGGAAGGATTGGGCTATCTGATAGTCCCTTTCTTGCTAAGAGGGAGTGTTGAAAAGGCACCAAGAAAGATTCTAATTTAATTTTCCCTTGAATTAAATTAGAAGAATATTGTGATTCCACATCACATGACAACTTGTATGAGTTAACTAAGTTTGAGTTAGTTGGTTCAGTTAACTCGAGTTAAGGGTATAACTTGAGTGATGTAGAGCGGTTCCTACTTTATAGAAGCCCCGGTTGAGTTTATTTTGAGTTATAATTAATTAATTCAGTTCAACTAAGCTAAAGTCAGTTAAACTAGTTCCAACTGTTGGAGGAACTAGTAGGAGGTCATACAGTGGGGTGTTGCTTCATGTGTTCAACCAGTTAACTGATGATTCTCTCATAAATAACTCATGCATGTCAGATCTGAGAGTTACCCAGTTGAGATTGGAGTTCAAGGGCAGTGTACTATCAGTTGTATAATTATCTGAATTGTACATGTGGGGCATGCAGTTAGAAGAGGGCTTACGATGTATTGTGTATTTGTGGATGAAGAATTTCCATAAATAATAGGGGCTAATTCTCAAGGAAACAACGCAAGAAAATAGGGACTTGGGAAAGCCAAAATTTGGTTAAGTATTGGCCTAGGCTTGTCTAAGAAGAAGTGAGATAGTGCATAGGTTGCTCACGTTTGAGTAAAGCTGATCCAGATTTATTTAGCTACCCGAATTATCCAAGATCTTTTACTTCTGTCATGTTAATAGAATTGCATTTAAAAGAGCATAAATAACCTCATGTGCATTCTTAAACAATAGGAAACATAATGACGATCAACAAATCAAGAACATGACACATTTGATAATGGATTTCACCCATTGTGGGTTACGTCTCCGGGCCAGGTGTCAAGAGAGTGGAGGTCGCTTCATTAATTTCTGCCAATGATGATGATGTACATGGCGTGTTATTTTTCATAACAAGGACAAATACCCTCAACAAGAGTGGTGTGTCTCTCCATGAGTAGTTCTCCCTACAAGAACTCTCACTCAAAATGGGTTTTCCTTCAACATGACAAGCTAATAAAAACTCACAATAATGTAGCAACAAGCATCCCTCAACATAGTATCAAACATGGATCTCAACAAGAGTAACATCATCTCAGCAATAACAAAATGAAGCATAACATAACTGCATCATATGCCTCCACTTTCGAAGATGGCAGAAAAATTCAAATCTCGACTGCTGAAATGGACTGCACCACTGAATTTCTGGTGATGAGTGGTGTAAAATTGACTGTCAACTTATCCAATTCTGACACCGTCAAATTACGAGCCTTCATAAATATTTTAGATTCCTCATGATTTCGCGAAGATTCCTCTCCACTGGCTAGCTGGAGATCTACTACTTAGATGAAAAATCTGATCTCACCATCACGCTCCCTACAAAATTCTGAGAAAAATGACTATAAAATTGATAGCATTCTGACACTGTAAAAATTTACCTCCCACGGAATATTTTAGGCATCTTCAGATTCTCCTACATCAGGGTTCTACATCCCTGATTGGCATGGTTCTGCCACTTTCTCAGAGTTTCGTTGCTCCAAATATCTGCTCCACTCCTCTGCCCGGTCAAATGAACTAAGTGGCTCATTAATAATTTTTTGGGCGGGTGAAACAAGAAAGGTCGTTGTCCTAATGGTTAAAGGGCTTAATTGGGCGTAGGCAGGTTGGGGGTTCCAACCCCACTAACCCCCAATTCAACGCATTTAGTTTTTTGAGCACCGATGGTTATATAGTGGTGGTTTGTGGTTTGTTTTTAATGGAGATTGTTGCTTTGTTTTGGCGTGAGGGCGCCTGGGAGGTGGGTTGACTGGGTGGTTGGGCGGGTTCGAGCCCTGCCATCCTCAGTTCATATACACACAGTGAGCGGGGGCGGGTCCGCCAACGTCGACCCACTTGTTCCATATACATTACACTACGATCAAGGGTGGTGGGGTTTGATCGCGTGCCACCCCAGCCATAATATTATTTTTAATATGCAGGTGAGGTGGGTGGGTTCGGTGGACTCGACCCACCCCTTTTTTTTAATAATTTTTGTTTTATATAACAAACCCGACCATTTTTTAAATTTTCTGAAAATAAGGGTCATTGGGCGTTTTAAGTAGGAAACAATTTCTCCCACTTTCAGGACCCATATTCCATGCCCCGGACTCGGTCAATTTGTAGGATCATTAAAACTCTCCCACTTGCCCATTTTGACCACAACTTTGACCAGCCCTATCTTCTCCATACGAACTCGGATTGGAGTGACGTTCACACTGTTGGAATCAGGGCGACGAGCACTTCAATTTGGTCTTGGTTCTGCTGCCATCTAACCACTTTGATTTTCGAGCTATTATAAGCCCTCTTTGACCTTTGACGTGTCTGAACCCACTTGGATCATTCCTCCCCACTGAGGAGATTTTGGTCCTCCAAAAGCATGAGCATAATCTGCAACTATTGTGTACATTGTCTAAACCAAAAGTATTTTGACAGGTCACCCTTCCTTCTCCTTCACCTTTGTTCTTTGGAGCCATAAGCGATGAGCCGACACCTGCATCCTTTGCAAACTTGTAGTACAAATTTGCAAATTATATGCTCAATTACATGACCAATAATGACCCAAGAATCCCATACTTTCTACGAGTTTATAACACATACTATGTGGTCAAGTTTACATCAAATGGAAACCATACCCCAACTATCAATACAAGGCCAAAACATCATCGTTGCTTAACACGCGATGGAAAACACATCATCGCTTTTACATTTATGTTGCAATGCATGATTTACAAAAATATGGCCATGACAATGATCTGAAAATGGAACTATTTGTAATGCTATGCAAAGTATCCAATTCCATTTAATTTAGTGTGCAAAGTGTTCTCCATGACTTGCATGTTAAACAAAATAGTTTTGGTAATGTTTCTGAGTTTTATGTGTGAGGATTTGTTAATTAAATTTATTGTTTAACATATAATAGCATAAATACATAGCAAGTAAACTTCACCATATCATAACACAACAAAATTATGAGGCAGTTCACCCCTCCTGGGCTACATCTGTCGGGCCAAGGCTCCCCAATGGCATGTCCTTTCTCTATTAATTTGCTCAAAATGGTTACACAGTGAAAAATATACCTAAACAGGCAAAAAAAACCTATGAATTTGACTTCAGAAGACAGAAATAAGCTAAAAATGGCTTTTGTTTCACCTTAAACAGTGAAGTACAACCCAATACAGCTCCATCTCCCTGATGGACCTGATGGCTCTTTTCTCTTCCCTGAAGCCAAAAACGGCTGAAGAACACCTCTATTTGCTCTGAAACCTGTCCCAAATTCTTCAGAATGCTCAAGAAACCCAAAATTGACTAAAATTTCATCTCATTTGGTCTAAAATTGAGAAATTTATGACACAAACAAGATTTTTCCCAGTGGCACTAGAAAACCTCCTCCAAAACTAGAGGAACTCCAGTTAGCCCGACTAATCTGGTCAACTCCATCGAAATTGGTGGAACGCACCAAAACTGGCGGTGACATTCATAGTTAAATTAAATGTTATGTTAGGCCGTTCACATGTGGCCTCTGATGGACCCGTCGGCTTAACCGCGCGGATAGACTTGACCACCAACCTCCGTAATAAATGTTATACCACTTCAGGCACATGACACGATTTTTATAACCGTTTACCACCCGACGGTTAGAGTTTTAGACCACGGTTCATGGCTTGGGTCATATGGTATTGAGACTAGCCCTGCGGAGTTTATCCTTTTAATTCCGCCGGTTCAATGGTTTAAAGCTCATGGTCTCAAGCTTGTGGTCACACAATGACGGGCTGGCTCGGAGGGGTTGGTCCCCTAAACTTCTCTGCTTACCACGACGACCCGACACTGCGTTTACTCCACCTGATCAACACGAAACGACCCGACTCGTTCACCAACAAACGGTTTATCGTGCCGGTCGGGTCCCTCTGCCCGAATAGTCGGGTTGAGGGTTTAAGACCCATAACCAATTTAAAAAAAAAAAAAAGCCTTTTCAACCAATGGCCTGGGGCCACGTGGAAGCGTTTGGGTAGGCCATGTGGCACCCTATGATAGGCCAATAAAAACCTTATAAAAAATAAATTTTTTCCATATAATTTTTTTTGAAAATGACAAATTCATTTGGTCAAAAAGTCCTGTTTTGGAGGTCACTGGATGAATTCAAACCTCAGTAACTTTCACATACGACATCGGATTTGAGTCTCGTTCATGGCACCAAAATCGCAGCGACGAGACTTTTTCGGTCGTTCATACTGCAACCATTTTTTAGCATTTTCATTTTTGAGCAGTTTTTTCACTTGGACATGATCACCTGATCACACCTCCCCAATGGGAAGCTTTTGGTCCCAAAAAGCTCTATGAATTACAGAAATTGAAGATGAGGAGACTGATTCTCCACTCTTCCAACCTTGAACCACTGAAATCTTCCTGAATTCATCAAATTGAGCTTCTCATAACAAAGATAAATTCTTCCTTGAATCTGCTGACCGACTGTTACTAACCTTGACTATGTCATGATGAAAATTTTTGAAATTTGCAGAATAGCAACTAAAATTTGAAGAAATCATATTTTTCCTACAATGGTATACCTTCCAAGGAAACTGAAAATAAGATTCACCTTTCCAACTGTCCTTATGGCGAATTTTTGTCAAATGAGCCATGTACTTGTGTCGATTCCCGACCAAGTTTTCTCACCATACCAACCTGCAATTCTGAAACCAGCAATGACCCTTGCTGAACTTTGTGTCCTCTTTGCTTGCATGCTTTTCCCTTTCTTGGATTCTTGCACCACTTTGCATCGACTCTTTGTTCTCTGCACCGATCGACACCAAAGACACCTTGTGCAACATCTTGTCATCTTCTTCCAAAGACGACCTGCTTTCAGACTGAAACATTTCATCATTTACATCAGCAATAACATGAAAATGATTATGTACAAAATCTTTTTGCTTAATCATCAACAAAGTCAAATTTTGACTTGCATTGACAAGACTTTTCAACTGCCCGTCATTCACTAAAGAAGATTCTAGCTTCTTCCAATGTGCTCTCACAATAAACTCCTTTCCATCCTTGAATTGGTGATACTTATTCTCATGGCAATGGAAGATCGCTTTCCTGTCATATAAGTACGGACTACCCAACACCACACTTGTAATTTCAAGCAGTGCCACATCTAGTTCAACCATGTCAACATAATGAACTATTATGGTGAAGCGCAACATGCACTTCCTTGAAACTTGTAAATTAACATCCTTGCAAATCCATCCAAGTGGATATGGCTTGATGTCGAATGGTTTCAAGTTTCAGCTTCTTGACTAAGTCTTCTGAGATGAGGTTTTCTTGAGACCCACTGTCAAATAGTGTGTCTATCTTTGTGTGTTTGGAAATTATCCTCACATGAAACAACTCTATCCTCCTCTCTTCATTTGGAGCTTCTATGCGACAGTTTAAAGTGCTAGAACTGAGATTTGTTTCATTTACAATATATTTCCTCTTTATGTTCTTTAGTACCATGGCTATGATTTTAGTTTCATCTCGTGATTTAGACCCTAAGTCTTGTTCAGCTATTGCAACCGTTTTGCCTTTTTCTTTGGCCTTATCTTTGGTTTTAAATTTTTCTGGCTTCAACTCTAGATGAAGTTTCTAGCAATGGTCTTCATCGTGGCTTGTTTTGGAACAATTTTTACAAAATAATTTTCCTTTTTCTTTCCTAGAGTTTGCATTTCTTTTTCTACCTTTGCCTTTAAATTCACTACGCTCATTCCCATCAAAATATTGTTTACCTCTAGCCTCTAAATGCGTGGCTTGAACACAAACCTCGTCTAGACTAGTAGGATTTAACATAAGGATAGTATGTATAAGATAACTGTGTAAACTGTTAGGGTCCTATAAATATAGGATTCATAATTTTTGAATTTACTTTGATAGTCTTGTAAATATGTACATACCTTGCTTTCTGCAAGTTGTTTTCCCATATTTTGAAAAAATAATAATAAATAAAAATGAAAAAATAATAAAAAATAAAAAAGAGGGTAAAAAGTCCTAAAAGAAAAATCAAATGGCTTAGAAAATATAGACCCCAAAAGAAAAAAGATGAAAATAAGACCTGAAAGTGAGCAAGTCCAAATGCCACTACTTTTTGTTTTTTGCAAATGATTATGGCAGAGTGTCAATAAATTCCATAATCCATGATGAGTTAAACTATTTAGACTTGACTTTTCATGTTTTCAATTTCCATGTTTTAGACAGTGAATAAAGTTTTGTCAGACAGTTTAATCCTGACAAATCAGTAGATAGGTAGGAAATAATGAGGATCTCATCAGTTTAATATGAGCCCTCGGGTGAAATAAGGTAGAATTAGATAGTTTATGCTTTCAAAAGAATAAATGTTTCAAGGTTGCAAGCCTAAATGTACCTGCTAAAAGGAAGAAAAAATGTTAGAGTAATGTTGGGTAGGTAGAAAGAAGTGGGAAAAAGCATGTAATATTCATCACTGGGCAAAAATCACTAATTTCCCTTCCCCTGTAAGTATTCAGTATTTTATACTACCAGTCAAAAAGGTTCAGAGCATTTCTCTGACTTTTGTTGGGACCGGACCCAAGGCTCGATGACTGGATAGTGGAAAATGTTGAGTTCTTATGATTAAAATCCCCTTTACCATTATTTATCTCTCATTCATACATTTTAACTCATTTTCATAAGTAAAGATTCATTTTTACTTAATGAAACATAAAACCCCATTTGATTAACTTAGAAACATACAAAAACCCTCAAAAATACTTTATCTTAAGTAAATTGGCCAAATGATGAAATGAAAAGCTTTGCTTTATTTATTCACTTTACTTGGTCACTTAGTCTATTTTTGTGTAAGCCATTTTCCCTTGTCATATTAAATTTTGACTTATGCTATTAATTTCCTAAAAATACCTTATCCTATCTATATAATTCCCTTGATCTAAAATACCCCCTAAAACCCACTATTATAAAGATTTTGGACCAAAGATATTATCCACATGTTAAAATCAAAACCCAAATAATGCGCCCTTCGGTCTAAAACTAACCTTAATGAAATATCCCGCCCCCTATGGTTATTAAACCCTTCAATGGTTTAAAACTATATAATAAAATAATTTCTGCGCCCATACATATGTTTAAAGCTAAACATACTTCCCCGCCTATCACATTTTATCCTAAGTGTTGAAACAAATAATGTCTTTTATAAGTTTCAACCTCTACGCCTTTGCAATACATGTGCTAAAGTTTTCCCAGCAATGCGAAGCCTTCCCCACATAAGATTTTTAACCCAAAGTTCTAACGGAATAAAACTCAAGTTTATGTTCATAGAACTTAAGCCTTTCTCTTTGTATTTTGTCCCCGCTATATAAAGCCTCAAGCTTTACATAGACTAACCCATGGTAAACAAAACTCCGCCTTAGGCTTACCCCCGCCCGTATATATAAGCCCCACCTATATACATTTCAAACCTTTATCCATTGAAAAATACAAAGGTTTAAAGTCCTATTATAAACTACCACCAGCGCCTATATAGACCTCGGTCCCACCAGTCCATTGACCGCATCTTTCAAAAATATCATGACCATTCGCTTCCATCTTGCAGATCTAATGGCCCCATGACCATATCGCGCCCAAAAAGTAATCGTTGGCCCAAGTGAAAAATGGACGCGAAATGGGTTGTTTTACCCATTCCGCCCCCCGCGACGTGTCATTTTCTCATTCGATCGCGTCCATTTTGATTGAAACCGCTTACTTCCGGAAATGAACGCGAATAACATCGTCTGGTTTCACCGTTTAAACTGAAACCTCTCCCGCCTATCATTTGACCTGCAATAAATGATAAATAAACAAAATCCAAATAAGGTTAAAACCTTTGAAATATACATATCATTTCATTTTCGCGCATTATATCCATTACTTCGCTTTGCTCTCGACTGTGTAAAAGCCTTTTTAAGCCCCGATTGCCGATTTTATTCGTAGAATCTCCCAATTGACCACAGATTCCCCATTGAAGACCATTAAAGATCATTTTCTGCGCCAGTAAGCTGGACCAGACTTCAGGATCAACCAAAAGTATCCGAAAACCCTTTCAGAAGCCGAATACTTTCATCTTAAGGTATTTTCCTGCAAAATTGAAGCCTGCAAATTCAATTCTGAACCATCAATAACTAAACCAGGTGTTTTATTAAAAGATTCCATCGAACCAATTTGCTTAAAAACACCAAAAAAGAGGCCAAACCCTGGAAAAATTCCCAGGAAACCCTTTTTTCCTCTACGCCCCTTTTCAAGCGAATTTTCTCAAATTTTCACAGTTTAAAGATCAAATTCAAAGACCTAAAGGGTTAAAAATTTCTGAATATATCCTAAAAATCCCTTTTTCAATCAAAACCTACTCAGAAAACCCATGTTTTCTGTTTTAGGCCAGTTTTACATCCTCAGATAAACCAAATTGAGAAAAAAGCCCAAAAGAAGCCATCCTTAGCTTAAATTGCTCACTTTTCTCTCTGTTTAATATAAAAACTCTTGCAAATAGTCTAATCTTACAGAAGTAGCCCAAAAATGCCTAAAAAATAGAGTTAAACCTCCACAGACAGATCTCATTCCATAGGTCTTTCAAAAAGCCTTCAATCACCTCCTTGCAGACCTCTGTTTCATTAACAAATTGTTTGATTTTTGCAGGTTATTATTAGAATAAGAAATTGGGCCAATAGTTTCAATACTAGTTGACAAAAATTTTTGCTCCAAATTCTCAGATTTTAATTCAAAAGTTTCATTCAACAAACAATTTGTATACAAAGAAAGAATAAAATCAAGTCTGAGAGAGATCAGAATGATGAAATGTGCACAGTGAATGGTAAAAGTGAAATCAGAATTCACAATAACAGTGAAAACAGAACAGTCAAAGAGCATCAGAGTTAAAGAGTATCAGGTAAAAGTCAGAGTGAAAGTTAAAACAAAGTTACAGAGAAGTCAAGGTAAAACATTAAAAGTAAAAATAGAGTCAGTAATGGTTAACAGAGATGAAAATACTTTCACCAACAACAATGAAGTTTATCCAAAGTGAAAGTAAAAACAGTTAAAAGAACAAAAAGGTTAAAAGATGAAGACATAACAAGAAGGAACATTTTTGCAAACATTTCCTGTTTAAGCCATTGTTTTTCGGAAACTATTGTGACCAATACAAGATTAATTTTTCAAAACTGAAGGAGGTTTATGTTCTTAAGATTTCCAACTACAAAAACCTCTCTCACTTTTCTAACAACCATTATGGGTTGGGAAATATTAAACAATATTGGAAAGCACTTTTTGCAGAAAATTCCTGTTAAGTCATCATTTTGCAGAGAAATTTTTGGCCAATCAGAAATAGATATTACAAAACTGAAGGAGGTGTTTGTTCCTAAGAGACCCATATACAAAAACCTATCTCACTTTGTGCACAGGTATTACAGAATGAGAGATACATGCACATCTTTACATCATAGTTTTCAGACTCTGTAAAACTGTGTTTTACACATCTTGTTGCAGAGACTATGGTGAACAGTTGGAGAAGAAATTTAGGAAACTGAGAGAGGTTTATCTCACCAACATATTCATCTACAATAACCTCTTTCACTTTTTACATATATATTTTTTATTGATAAATAAAAAGGTATCATTGGACCCCAAGTTTGCAGAATTGTTGGAGCATAATGCACAAAGAAAGGAAACAATTAGTGACTTGGATGCCTCATCATAAACTAAGAGTTGAGATCAAATTTGAATTCTCCTCTTTTTCATCACCTATGCATAAAAAATAGTGCCAAATAGGTGCATTAGTTTTGAGTGTCCTTTACTTAAGTTCTATTTATGTAAAACAGTTGGAGATATTTGTAAACCAATCTTGATATTTTTTCAAGATATTCTAGTTTAGAATTTGTATAAATACTTCACTCTTTGAAGTATTTTAGTGTGGAATAAAATTTCTGGAATTACTATAGACATTTTTGTTGGACATTGGAGGCTCTTGTGTGTTTGAATTCAAAGTAGTAGACTGGACAAGCTGACTACATCATAATTCAGGATCCCTGTGATAAGGTGATGAGTGAAGTAATTCCTACTTGTCACTGTTTCCTTTTCTAAGTTTCATGCATTCATTTTATGTTTGTTCTGTCCGAATGTGTAACTATGAGTATTACTACAGGATTAGTCAAGTGCTCCCTCTCTTTAACTAGTTGCCATTTTAATGTTTTCTTCTGATTTCCGGTGCAAGGAACCCTTAATTGCTCCTTCTCCCATTTGACCTCTGCCTTCTACTTCCATTTTCCGGATCAAAGGATCCTTAAGTGCCCTTTATCCCGATCATACCACCTCACAAAAAACCACTTTCCCAAATCTCTGAGGGTTATCTATCTTGCCCTGAATATATTTGTACATTTTTGGCCTTGATTTCTAGTGCTGCTAGCTTGATTTAGACCCCATAGCCCAATGGACAAGTAGATTTCTCTCTATCTTACCTCCAAGTGATTTTTTCCCACCAAACCCTTTAAACCAAAACCAAATTGTACTTTCATAAATAGCCTAATATTCAAACTAAAACAAAGTTAAAACTTAAAGAGAGAGCCCTCTCTGAACCCTAGGAAGGCTAGATCCTAGAGTTTGAAGTAGGTTTGTGGTTACCTTGGACTATTTCTCTTGAACCTGGAGAAATTACTGAGTGATAACATAATGGCGACCATACTGGGGAAGACTAACCTTTTCTTTAGAAATATTTTACAGGTTCATATCTAATCTATGATGGTGGATAGTGATCAGACATACAAAGGTTAAAATCATCCACCTGGCAACTCCATTGTCCAAGATCCAGAGCTTCAAAGTTCAGAAGAAATACCGTAACCAAAAATCCATATTCCAAATCATTAAAGGTGATACAATATGACATGGTTTGTGGCAAACCTTTCATCTCATGAGATTTTCAATGAATTCAAGGATGTGTTATTAGAATTTCAGCTTGTTGAATATTTTCTAAGAGCTATCTTTCTTCTTTTGAAATCTAGAAAATATTCTCCTAAACTTAAAATATGTGTTCTTGAGTTAGTTTCAAAAAAATATGAAAATGACATTAGCATTCTCAAATTCAGTCTTATAATTTCCAAGATCCTAAAGAATTCTTGGAAAATCTTCCTTCTCCTAAGTAAGAGGAAATTGTACTACCTTTTGACTTGCAGATTGAGGATGATTATTCTTTCAAGCACAAGACTGAAGAAATAGTTTCAGGATTTAATATTAAGAATACAACTAATCAGTTGGCCATTCAAGGCCTAGAAGCACAAATCATACATTATGCTTTTCATGATCCTATAACAAATTATATGGAGAATATTTTTAGCTCAAGTCTGCAAACATATGTTCTTTGTGAAGATCAAATATATCAGCAATTTCCATTACACATCATATCTTTGATTATGAAGACGCATGATCAAGTTATGCTTCCAAGTTTGATGAAAATCAGTCAAATTATCCATTCACTTTACAACTACTTGACTGGCTTCATTGGAATTTTTGTATTACCTGATTCAACAAGGTTATCGGTAGATTAGAGTAGGTAGATGAGTGCAAATAAGCTCAAAGCTCTGAGCAATTTTTCAGTATCCAGTTTTCAGCTAGTTTTGAAATAATTCATTAAGATTTAAAGCCAAGGAGAAGGTCCTAAAGATATTTAAGATCTATCAGTTTGGTTTGAGAATTGCAGTATGTTCTTTTAGTTTCAAGATTAAATTTCAGTTTGCAGAAAAAGGACCAAATCTAGTTCAAGAGTTTTAGTCACAGAGATTTTATAACAAAGCAAATGCATGTTTGGGATTGGCTCAAAGGATCAGGCTACTAGTCGACGGTGTTCTTGACATCTCACAAGGAGATTGAGATGTCATCCCCATGTGAAGCTGCTATTAGGGTCTTATAAATATAGGATTCATAATTTTTGAATTGACTTTGATAGTCATGTAAATATGTACATACCTTGCTTTCTGCAAGTTGTTTTCCCATATTTTGAAGAAAAAAAAAATGAAAAAAAATAAAAAATCAAAAAGAGGGTAAAAAGTCCTAAAAGAAAGATCAAAGGACTTAGAAAATATAGACCCCATTAAAAGAAAAAAGATGAAAATAAGACCTGAAAGTGAGCAAGACCAAATGCCACTACTTTTTATTTTTTGCAAATGATTATGGTAGAGTGTCAATAAATGCCATAATCCATGATGAGTTAAATTGTTTAGACTTGACTTGTCATGTTTTCAATTTCCATGTTTTAGATGGTGAATAAAGTTTTGTCAGATATTTTAATCCTGACAAATCAGTAGATAGGTAGGGAATAATGAGGATCTCATCAGTTTAATCTGAGCCCTCGGGTGAAATAAGGTAGAATTATATAGTTTATGCTTTCAAAAGAATAAATGTTTCAAGATTGCAAGCCTAAATGCACCTGCTAAAAGGAAGAAAAAATGTTAGAGTAATGTTGGGTAGGTAGAAATAAGTGGGAAAAAGCATGTAATATTCATCACCGGGAAAAAATCACTAATTTCCCTTCCCCTGTAAGTATTCAGTATTTTATACTACCAGTAAAAAAGGCTCAGAGCATTTCTCTGTCTTTTGTTGGGACCAGACCCAAGGCTCGATGACTGGATAGTGGAAAATGTTGAGTTCTTATGATTAAAATCTCCTTTACCATTATTTATCTCTCATTCATACATTTTAACTCACTTTCATAAGTAAAGATTCATTTTTACTTAATGAAACATAAAACCCCATTTGATTAACTTAGAAACATACAAAAACCCTCAAAAATACTTTATCCTAAGTAAATTGGCCAAATGATGAAATGAAAAGCTTTGCTTTATTTATCCACTTTACTTGGTCAGTTAGTGTATTTTTGTGTATTCCATTTCCCCTTGTCATATTAACTTTTGACTTATGCTATTAATTTCCTAAAAATACCTTATCCTATCTGTATAATTCCCTTTATCTAAAATACCCCCTAAAACCCACTATTATAAAGATTTTGCACCAAAGATATTATCCACATGTTAAAATGAAAACCCAAATAATGCGCCCGTTGGTCTAAAACTAACCTTAATGAAATATCCTGCCCCCTATGGTTATTAAACCCTTCAATGGTTTAAAGCTAAACATAATTCCCCGCCTATCACATTTTATCCTAAGTGTTGAAACAAATAAAGTATTTTATAAGTTTCAACCCCTGCACCTTTGCAATACATGTGCTAAAGTCTTCCCTGCAATGCGAAGCCTTCCCCACATAAGTTTTTTAACCCAAAGTTCTAATGGAATAAAACTCAAGTTTATTTTCCATAGAACTTAAGCCTTTCTCTTTGTATTTTATCCCCGCTATATAAAGCCTCAAGCTTTACATAGACTAACCCATGGTAAACAAAACTCCGCCTCAGGCTTACCCCTGCCCGTATATATAAGCCCCACCTATATACATTTCAAACCTTTATCCATTGAAAAATATAAAGGTTTAAAGCCCTATTATAAACTACCACCAGCGCCTATATAGACCCCAGTCCCACCACTCCATTGACCGTATCTTTCAAAAAGATCGTGAACATTCGCTTCCATCCCGCAGATCTAACGGTCCCAGGACCATATCGCGCCCAAAAAGTAATCGTCGGCCCAAGTGTAAAATGGACGCGAAATGGGTTGTTTTACCCATTCCGCCCCCCCGCGACGTGTCATTTTCTCATTCGGTCGCGTCCATTTTGATTGAAACCGCTTACTGCCGGAAATGAACGTGAATACCATCGTCCGGTTTCACCGTTTAAACTGAAACCTCTCCCGCCTATCATTTGACCTGCAATAAATGATAAATAAACAAAATACAAATAAGGTTAAAACATTTGAAATATACATATCATTTCATTTTCGTGCAGTATATCCATTACTTCGCTTTGCTCTCGACTGTGTAAAAGCCTTTTTAAGCCCCAATTGCCGATTTTATCCGCAGAATCTCCCAATTGACGACAGATTCCCCATTGAAGACTAGTAAAGATCATTTGTTGTGCCAGTAAGCCGGACCAAACTTCAGGATCAACTAAAAGCATCTGAAAACCCTTTCAGAAGCCGAATACTTTCATATTAAGGTATTTTCCTACAAAATTGAAGCCTGCAAATTCAATTCTGAACCATCAATAACTAAACCATGTGTTTTATTAGAAGATTCCATCGAACCAATCTGCTTTAAAACACCAAAAAAGAGGCCAAACCCTGAAATTTTTTTTAGGAAACCCTGTTTTCCTCTGCACCCCTTTTCAAGCGAATTTTCTCAAATTTTCACAGTTTAAAGATCAAATTCAAAGACCTAAAGGGTTAAAAATTTCTGAATATATCCTAAAAATCCCTTTTTCAATCAAAACCTACTCAGAAAACCCTTGTCTTTTGTTTTAGGCCAGTTTTACATCCTCAGATAAACCAAATTGAGAAAAAAGCCCAAAAGAAGCCATCCTTAGCCTAAATTGCTCAGTTTTCTCTCTGTTTAATATAAAAACTCATGCAAACAGTCTAATCTTACAGAAGTAGCCCAAAAATGCCTAAAAAATAGAGTTAAACCTCTACAGACAGATCTCATTCCACATGTCTTTCAAAAAGCCTTTAATCACCTCCTTGCAGACCTCTATTTCATTAACAAATTGTTTGATTTTTGCAGGTTATTATCAAAATAAGAAATTGGGCCAACAGTTTCAATACTAGTTGACAAATTTTTTTGCTCCAAATTCTCTGATTTTAATTCAAAAGTTTCATTCAAAAAATAGTTTGTATACAAAGAAAGAATAAAATCAAGTCAGAGAGAGATTAGAATGATGAAATGTGCATAGTGAATGGTAAAAGTGAAATTAGAATTCACAATGACAGTGAAAACAGAACAGTCAAAGAGCATTAGAGTTAAAGCGTATCAGGTAAAAGTCAGAAGGAAAGTTAAAACAAAGTTACAGAGCAGTAATGGAAAAACAGTAAAAGTAAAAACATAGTCAGTAATGGTTAACAGAGATGCAAATACTTTCACGAACAACAATGAAGTTTATTCAAAGTGAAAGTAAAAACAGTTAAAAGAACAAAAACGTTAAAAGATGAAGACATAACAAGAAGGAACATTTTTGCAAAAATTTCCTGTTTAAGTCATTGTTTTGCATAAACTATTGTGACCAATCCAAGATTAATTTTACAAAATTGAAGGAGGTTTATGTTCTTAAGATTTCCAACTACAAAAACCTCTCTCACTTTTCTAACAACCATTATGGGTTGGGAAATATTAAACAATATTGGAAAGCACTTTTTGCAGAAAATTCTTGTTAAGTCATCATTTTTCAGAGAAAATTATGGCCAATCAGAAATACATATTACAAATCGGAAGGAGGTTTGTGTTCCTAAGAGAACCATATACAAAAACCTATCTCACTTTGTGCACAGGTATTACAGAATGAGAGATACATGTGCATCTTTACAGCCTATTTTTCAGACTCTGTAAAACTCTGTTTTACACATATTTTTGCAGAGCCTATGGTGAACAGTTGGAGCAGAAATTTAGGAAAATGAGAGAGGTTTATCTCACCAACATATATCTCTACAATACCCCCTTTCAATTTTTACATATATATTTCGGATTGAGAAATACAAAGGTATCATTGGACCCCAATTTTGCAGAATTGCTGGAGCAGAATGCACAAAGAAAGGAAACAGTTACTGACTTGGATGCCTCATCATCAACTAAGAGTTGAGATCAAATTAGAATTCTCCTCCTTGTCATCACCTATCCATAAAAAAATAGTGCCAAATAGATGCATTAGTTTTTAGTGTCCTTTACTTAATTTCTATTTATGTTAAACAGTTGGAGATATTTGTAAACCAATCTTGATATTTCTTCAAGATATTCTAGTTTAGAATTTGTATAAATACTTCACCCTTTGAAGTATTTTAGTGTGGAATAAAATTTCTAGAATTACTATAGACATTTTTTTTGGACATTGGAGGCTCTTATGTGTTTGAATTCGAAGTAGAAGACTAGACAAGCTGACTGGCATCATAATTCAAGATCCCTGTGATAAGCTGATGAGTGAAGTACTTCCTACTTGTCACTGTTTCCTTTTCTATGTTTCATGCATTCATTTTATGTTTGTTTTGTCTAAATGTGTAACTATGAGTATTACTACATGATTATTCAAGTGCTCCCTGTCTTTAACTAGTTGCCATTTTAATGTTTTCTTCTGATTTCCGGTGCAAGGAACCCTTAATTGCTCCTTCTCCCATTTGACCTCTGCCTTCTACTTCCATTTTCTGGATCAAAGGATCCTTAAGTGCCCTTTATCCTGATCATATCACCTCACAAAAAACCACTTTCCCAAATCTCTGAGGGTTATCTATCTTGCCCTGAATATATTTGTACCTTTTTGGCCTTGATTTCTAGTGCTGCTAGCTTGATTAGACCCCATAGCCCAATGGACAAGTAGATTTCTCTCTATCTTACCTCCAAGTGAATTTTTCCCACCAAACCCCTTAAACCAAAACGAAAATGTACTTTCATAACTAGCTTAATATTAAAAACTAAAACAAAGTTAAACCTTAAAGAGAGAGCTCTCTCTGAACCCTAGGACGACTAGATCCTAGAGTTTGAAGTAGGTTTGTGGTTACCTCGGACTATTTCTCTTGAACCTGGAGAAATTAATGAGTGATAACGTAAACCACCTATATATTTCAACAAAGTCTCTTGGCTATGCAAATCAATTCCAAGTAATAAAGCTCTTCGTCTAAACTCTTGAGTGTAATCTTGAAAAATTTGTCCCTTAAGTTGTCTAAAACTTTTCCAATTCATGATAGCCTTTTGTAAATGAGCTAATGGATAAAATTGATGTTTAATTGCGGAAATAAATTCAGCCCAGAATAAAGTGATCTTACCATGTTTTTTAATTTCATCCTTGGTCTTGGCTTCCCACCATACCAATGCTGCTCCCTCCAATCTCAAAGAGGCTAACTGAAACTTGGTGTCGTCTTCATGAAGGTTTTGTATCCTCAAATAAACTTCCAACTGTCTTATCCAATTTTCAAGTTTCTCTGCATTGACCTCACCATTAAACATAGGTAACTCAATTTTAACATCAAGCTTTAAAAATGGACTTTTACCAATGGTTTTAGTCTTGTGAGATTGATTCACCGAAGTTGAGGATGACGATGTAGAGGAAGAGGATGAAGATGGGGATGGTGGATCACCATTACCTCCATGTCTTTTCTTTGACTTGTCATCACTTTTCTTTCCTCTTGAAGAACCCTCTCCTTCTTTCTGATGCTTAGAACCTTCTCCAACAAGCCTATCATTCCTTTCTTGGTAGAGTATCCTCACCATCTCTCTCATGTCTAGGAAAGCCTTTCGGAACACTCGTTCTTCTTCTTTGGGATCAATGTCTTCAGGAACTTCTCCTTCTCTTGAAGACATGCTTGAGGCTTCTTCTATGGCTATTGTAGGTGGCTCTCTAGCCCTTCTTGGTTGAGGATTACTTTGTGTTCTAACCAAGTGTCCTTCCCCTCTCTTGAGCTTAAGCCTATTAAGCAACAAAACTTGCAAACAGTCAACTATATCTTTGCACAAGAATGAATGCAGAATAAAAATCTAGCTCCTAATGCTTAAATCCTGAGCTCTGATACCATCTTATCTGAAAATGGAACTATTTGTAATGCTATGCAGAGTATCCATTTCTATTTAATTTAGTGTGCAAAGTGTTCTCCATGACTTGCAGGTTAAACAAAATAGTTTTGGTAATGTTTCTGAGTTTTATGTGTGAGGATTTATTAATTAAATTTATTGTTTAACATATAACAACAAAAATACACAGCAAGTAAACTTCACCATATCATAACACAACAAAATGATGAGGCAGTTCACCCCTCTTGGGCTACATCTGCCAGTCCAAGGCTCCCCAATGGCATGTCCTTGCTCTATTAATTTGCTCAAAATGGTTACATAGTGAAAAATATGCCTAAAAAAGAAAAAAAAGCTGTGAATTTGACTTCAGAAGACAGAAATAAGCTAAAAATGGCTTTTGTTTCACCTTAAACAATGAAGTACAACCCAATACAGCTCCATCTCCCTGATGGCCCTGATGGCTCTTTTCTCTTCCCTGAAGCAAAAATGGCTGAAGAACACATCTGTTCACTTTGCAACCTGTCCAAACTCTTCAGAATGCTCAAGAAACCCAAAATTGACTAAAATTTCATCTCATTTGGTCGAAAATTGAGAAAGTTATGACCCAAAAAAGATTTTACCCAGTGGCACTAGAAAACCTCCTCCAACACTGGAGGAACTCCAGTTAGCCTGAATAATCTGGCCAACTCCGTCGGAATTGGTGGAACGCGCCAAAACTGGAAGTGACAGTCATAGTTAAATTAAATGTTATGTTAGGTCGTTCACATGTGGCCTCCGACGGACCCGTCGGCTTAACTGCGCGGATAGACTTGACCACCCATCTCCATAATAAATGTTATACCACTTCGGGCACATGACACGGTTTTTATAACCATTTACCACCCTCCGGTTAGAGTTTTAGACCATGGTTCGTGGCTTGGGTCATATGATATTGAGACTAGCCCTGCGGGGCTTATCCTTTTAATTCCGCCGGTTCAATGGTTTAAAGGCCGTGGTCTCAAGCATGTGGTCACACAACGATGGGCTGGCCCGGAGGGGCTGGTCCCCTAAACTTCTCCACTTACCATGACGACCTGACACCGCGTTTACTCCGCCCGATCAACACGAAATGACCCGATTCGTTCACCAACAAACGGTTTATCGTGCCGGTCGGGTCCCTCTACCCGAACAGTCATGTTGAGGGTTCAAGACCCATAGCCAATTTTTTTTTTAACAAGCCTTGTCAACCAATGGCCTGGGGCCATGTGGCACCCTCTTATAGGCCAATAAAAAACCTTATAAAAAATAAATTTTTGCCATATTTTTTTTTTTTGAAAATGACAAATTCATTTGGTCAAAAAGTCTTGTTTTGGAGGTCACTTGACGAATTCAAACCTTAGTAACTTTCACATACGACATCGGATTTGAGTCCCATTCATGGTGCCAGAATCGCAATGATGATACCTTTCTGGTCGTTCAGACTGCAACCATTTCTGAGCATTTCCATTTTTTAGCATTTTTTTCACTTGGACATGATCACCTGATCACACCTCCCCAATGGGAAGCTTTTGGACCCCAAAAGCTCTATGAATTACATAAATTGAAGATGAGGAGACTGATTCTCCACTCTTCCAACCTTGAACCACTGAAATCTTCCTGACTTCATCAAATTTATCTTATCATAAAAAGATAAATTCTTCCTTGAATCTGTTGACCGACTGTTGCTAACCTTGACTATGTCATGATGCAAATTTTTGAAATTTGCAGAACAACAACTAAAATTTGCAGAAATCATACTGTTCCTATAATGGTATACCTTCCAAGGAAACTGAAAATAAGATTCACCTTGCCAACTATCCTTAGGGTGAATTTTTGCCGAATGAGCCATGTACTTGTGTCGATTCCCGACCAAGTTTTCTCGCCATACCAACCTGCCATTCTGAAACTAGCAATGACCCTTGCTGAACTTTGTGTCCTCTTTGCTTGCATGTTTTTCCCTTTCTTGGATTCTTGCACCACTTTGCACTAAAACTTTGTTCTCCGCACCGATCGACACCAAAGACACCTTGTGCAACATCTTGTCATCTTCTTCCAAAGACGACCTGCTTTCAGACTGAAACATTTCAGCATTACATCAGTAATAACATGAAAAGGACTATGTACAAAATCTTTTTGCTTAATCATCAACAAATTCAAATTTTGACTTGCATTGACAAGCCTTTTCAACTGCCCTGCATTCACTAAATAAGATTCTAGCTTCTTCCGATGTGCTCTCACAATAAACTCCTTGTCATCCTTGAATAGGTGATACTTATTCTCATGGACATGGAAGATCGCTTTCCTGTCATATAAGTATGGACTACCCAACACCACCCCTGTAATGTCAAGCGGTACCACATCTAATTCAACCATGTCAACATAATGAGCTGTTATGGCGAAGCGCAACATGCACTTCCTTGAAACTTGTAAATTAGCATCCTTGCAAATCCATTGAAGTGGATATGGCTTTGCATGTGGAATGGTTTCAAGTTTCAGCTTCTTGACTAAGTCTTCTGAGATGAGGTTTGCTTGAGACCCACTATCAAATAGTGTGTTTATCTTTGTGTGTTTGGAAATTATCCTCACATGAAACAATTATATCCTCCTCTCTTCATTTGGAGCTTCTATGTGACAATTTAAAGTGCTAGAACTAGGATTTGTTTCATTTACAATCTCTTTCCCCTTTATGTTCTTTAGTACCATGGCTATGATTTTAGTTTCATCTCCTGATTCAGACCTTAAGTCTTGTTCAGCTATTGCAACCGTTTGCCTTTTTCTTTGGCCTTATCTTTGGTTTTAATTTTTTTTGGCTTCAACTCCGGATGAAGTTTCCAGCAATGGTCTTCATCGTGGCTTGTTTTGGAACAGTTTTTACAAAATAATTTTCCTTTTTCTTTCCTAGATTTTTCATTTCTTTTTCTACCTTTTCCTTTAAATTCACTACCCTCATTCCCATCAAAAGATTGTTTACCTCTAGCCTCTAAATGCGTGGCTTGAACACAAACCTCGTCTAGACTAGTAGGATTGAACATAAGGATAGTATGTATAAGATAGCTCTGTAAACCACCTATATATTTCAGCAAAGTCTCTTGGCTATGCAAATCAATTCCAAGTAATAAAGCCCTTCATCTAAACTCTTGAGTGTAATCTTGAACATTTTGTCCCTTAAGTTGTCTAAAATTTTGCCAATTCATGGTAGCCTTTTGTAAATGAGCTAATGGATAAAATTGTTGTTTAATTGTGGAAATAAATTCAGCCCATGATAAAGTGATCTTATCATGTTTTTTAATTTCATCCTTGGTCTTGGCTTCCCACCATACCAATGTTGCTCCCTCCATTCTCAAAGAGGCTAACTGAATCTTGGTGTCGTCTTCATGAAGGTTTTGTATCCTCAAATAAACTTCCAACTGTCTTCTCCAATTGTCAAGTTTCTCTGCATTGACCTCACCATTAAACATAGGCAACTGAAATTTAACATCAAGCTTTAAAAATGGACTTTTACCAGTGGTTTTAGGCTTGTGAGATTGATTCACCGAAGTTGAGGATGATGATGTAGAGGAAGAGGATGAAGATGGGGATGGTGGATCAACATTACCTCCATGTCCTTTCTTTGACTTGTCATCACTTTTATTTCCTCCTGAAGAACCCTCTCCTTATTTCTGATGTTTAGACCCTTCTCCAACAAGCCTATCATTCCTTTCTTGGTAGAGTATCCTCACCATCTTTGTCATGTCTAGGAAAGCCTTTTGGAACACCCGTTATTCTTCTTTGGGATCAATGTCTTCAAGAACTTCTCATTCTCTTGAAGACATGCTTGAGGCTTCTTCTATGGCTCTTGGAGGTGGCTCTCTGGCCCTTCTTGGTTGAGGATTAATTTGTGCTCTAACCAAGTGTCCTTCCCCTCTCTTGAGCTTAAGCCTAAGAAGCATCAAAACTTGCAAACAGTCAACTATATCTTTGCACAAGAGAAAATGCAGAGTAAAACTCTAGCTCCTAATGCTCAAATCTTGAGCTCTGATACCATTTGATCTGAAAATGGAACTATTTGTAATGTTATGCAAAGTATCCATTTCCATTTAATTTAGTGTGCAAAGTGTTCTCCATGACTTGCAGGTTAAACAAAATAGTTTTGGTAATGTTTCCAAGTTTTATGTGTGAGGATTTGTTAATTAAATTTACTGTTTAACATATAACAGCAGAAATACACAACAAGTAAACTTCACCATATCATAACACAACAAAATTATGAGGCAGGTCACCCCTCCTGGGCTACATCTGCCGGTCCAAGGCTCCCCAATGGCATGTCCTTGCTCTATTAATTTGCTCAAAATGGTTACACAGTGAAAAATATGCCTAAACAGGAAAATCAAGCTGTGAATTTGACTTCAGAAGACAGAAATAAGCTAAAAATGGCTTTTGTTTCACCTTAAACAGTGAAGTACAACCCAATACAACTCCATCTCCCTGATGGCCTTTATGGCTCTTTTCTCTTCCCTGAAGCAAAAATTGTTGAATAAAACCTCTTTTTGCTCTGCAACCTATCCCAAACTCTTCAGAATGCTCAAGAAACCCAAAATTGACTAAAATTTCATCTCATTTGGTCGAAAATTGAGAAAGTTATGACCCAAACAAGATTTTGCCCAGTGGCCCTAGAAAACCTCCTCCAAAATTGGAGGAACTCCAGTTAGCCCAACTAATCTAGCCAACTCTTCCATAATTGGTGGAACGCGCCAAAACTGGCGGTGAAAGTCATAGTTAAATTAAATGTTATGTTAGGCCGTTCACATGTGGCCTCCGACGGACCCGCCGGCTTAACCGTGCGGATAGACTTGACCACCAACCTCCGTAATAAATGTTATACCACTTCGGGCACATGACACGGTTTTTATAACCATTTACCACCCGCCGGTTAGAGTTTTAGACCACGGTTCTTGGCTTGGGTCATATGATATTGAGACTAGCCCTGCGGGGCTTATCCTTTTAATTCCGCTGGTTCAATGGTTTAAAGCCCGTGGTCTCGAGCCTGTGGTCACACAGCGACGGGATGGCCTGGATGGGCTGGTCCCCTAAACTTCTCCGCTTACCACGATGACCCGACACTGTGTTTACTCCGTCTGATCAACACGAAATGACCCGACTCGTTCACCAACAAACGGTTTATCGTGCCGGGCGGGTCCCTCTGTCCGAACAGTCGGGTCGAGGGTTCAAGACCCATAACCAATTTTTTTTTTAACAAGCCTTTTCAACCAATGGCCTGGGGCCACGTGGCAGCCTCTGATAGGCCAATAAAAAATCTTATAAAAAATAATTTTTTTCCATATAATTTTTTTTTGAAAATGACAAATTCATTTGGTCAAAAAGTCTTGTTTTGGAGGTCACTAGACGAATTCAAACCTCAATAACTTTCACATACGACATTAGATTTGAGTCCCGTTCACGGCGCCATAATCGTAGTGACGAGACCTTTCCGGTCGTTCAGACTGCAACCATTTCTGAGCATTTTTTTTCACTTGGACATTATCACCTGATCAAAAAAGCTAACACATCAAGAAAAAAACATTTGTTACTCAACAATGTGCACCAAAAGTTACGTGGTGGATTTGTTTGTATGACATCTTCACCAAGTAGTTTTAGTATGGGTGCTTTGTCCTTAAGACGTTGGTCTAGATGGAGCCTCCAACACGTGGCTCTTTGATGACCACCTCTATTGAAATGACTGAAATAAGCCTTCTTCCTCCAGACCTGCTTAACATGCTTCCTTCCCTGCTATGGAGAAGGCTTTTCGCGCCTCATCCTCTTTTGTGCTGCCATTCTCTTCCAACATTGAGCAATTACATGGTTATGTAAACCACAAAAAATACATAGTTTTTGATGCCATTATTTATGTTCATCATTAAAAACACGATTGTAATAGAAATGAACTTTAGAAAACCGAGACTTGTTATACCTTTCCTAGTTGTCTCTGGTGAAATTATGGTAATGAGATCTTTCCTCAGCTCCTCGTCTACAATGTGCACTATCATGGGATGATGGTGGTGTGTTCCCATCATTCTCTTTTCTCTATGGTTTCAACAATGTCTTGGAAGTTTTTGACACCTTTGAGAATTCTCCTTCAGTATATCCCAAACCTGCGAATAGAGGTCTTTGCACGACCTATAATGGTTGATTCATGCCTTTTCCATTAATGCAAAGTCCTCCTCCTTTATACCCCATCTTGGTAAGGAGTCTCATGTCAGTTCTGTAATGGGTTCCTCCACATTTCCAACAGAAATAACAACTTGTGAAAATGAAACCGAAGAACGATCAACATTTTTTACCACAACTGTTGATTCTAAAACAGGTGATGAGGGCTTCTCTAAGCCTTCATTGCACTTCAACTCCTCCAAGGCCTCTTCTGTGACTCATAGATGAAGCTATAGTTGTTGCTTCTCCTCTTTCTCTTCTTGTAGAAGTCTCATCCATTCAACATTCTCTTCTTGAAGGTTCTGGTCGTTGCGCTTCATTTCTTCCAAGGCCACTTCTGCAACTTGCAACTGAAGCTGAAATATCTATTTCTCCTCTCTATCTTCTCATAGAAGCCTTTTCAATTCAGTGTTCTATGCTTGAAGGCTCTATCTGATCTACTCATTCGAATGATGAGAAGATGATGAAGGTGATGAATTTTCACTGGAAGGTGTGGATGGAGCATCGTTCTCTGCTCCTTCTTTCTTCTATTCCTATATTCTCTTCTCATAAGCTTCATACATTATGTCCACCATTTTGGACATCCTGAGGAAGGCCTTGAAAATTTCTTTGTCATCCTCCATTTTTTCATGTCCAATTGTTCACACTCGCAATTCACATCAGTTAGAAGACCACTCTGATACCAAACTTGATCCAGATTTCTTCAGCTACTGAAATTATCCAAGATCTTTTACTTTTGTGATGTTAATAGAATTTCATTTAAAAGATCATAAAAAACCCCATGTGCATGCTTAAACAAGAGGAAACATAATGACGATAAAGAAATAAAGAACACGACACATTTGATAATGGAGTTCACCCAGTGTGGGTTACTTCTCCAGGCCCAGTGTCAAGAGAGTGGAGGTCATTTCATTAATTGCTTCTAATGATGATGATGTACATGGCATGTTATTTGTCATAACAAGGAAAAATACCCTCAACAAAAGTGGTGTGTCTCTCCACGAGACATTCTCCCTATAGGAGCTCTCACTCAAAATGGGTTTTCCTTTAGCATGACAAGCTAATGAAATCTCACAATAATGTGGCAACAAGCATCCCTCAACATAGTGTCAACAAGAGTAACATCATCTCAACAATAACAAAAGGAAGCATAACATAATTGCATCATATACCTCCACTTTAGAAGATGGCCGAAAAATGTCGGGAAAAATACTGAGAGGGGGGTGGGGGGGTGGGGGTGAATCAGTATTTAGAACTTTCTCTTAAGATTTTAATTTTTTCTTTACAAAATTCCATACGCGGATTTGATGAACCCAAATCGTGTATACACGCGCATATAATAAAATAAACTAGCGTATACTGATATAATTTTGTAGATTAGAAAAACGTTTCAGGAACAATCTTTAAGTCAGTTTACCAGTCATGCATCTGTTAGATAATCAGTAATTATGTGCAGTAACAGCAGTATAAATCATCACACAAGAGCATCACACATGAACACTAGTATTTAAGGTGGAAAAACAATTCGGGAGAAAACCACCGCTGCTATCGTCTCTGTCTTCAATATTTATTATATGGAAAACTGATTACAATATTGTACTGATGTAGACTCATATCAGTACGCAGGCATCTACCTGTAGAAGGCTACAACCTTTTCTCATTTTCCAGCTGCTACTGGAAGGGAGCTACGACCCCCTAATCTCGTTTACCAGCCACTACTGGAAGGGAGCTTCAACCCCCTGAATATAACACCAGCTTCTACTGGTAGGAAGCTTCTACTTCCATACTGAAGGCTTCAACCCTCAGAACCACTGCAGACCACGTTTCATAAATTTTCATACTGGATCAAACAACATCAACACAACTCTTCATAAACATAAACAACCATAAACTTTACCCAATACTTCAATCAGAACAGTGAGACCACTGTAACCAGAACTCAGAAATAACCCAGACTTCAAAATAAATATGTAGATACAAACTCAACCCTGAACATCCATCAACTTAAAAAGCATACACTACTTCGCTTCACTAAACCTGCGTGTATGCGCGCTTTCCTTCACACCAACCTGTGTATAGCTCAGTGAATACTGTTTTTCAGAATGTAATCAGTCACAGATCTAGATCTGAGGCTTTCAGTCAGATATCTTTAGAAATGCAGAACCCTTCATCAGTTAGTCACCATAAATCATGTTTATTCTCTCATTGACCAGATTTGTACATAATCATCATAGCAACATATATAGTATTCAAACAACCCAGATCTACAAGAAGACTTCATTGATAGACAATAGACAAATAACAAGAATAACAAAAAAACCTCTGCAATAAGCTTCTGAAAACCCTAATTGCCATACGTGCCTTTTCTGAAGCAAACCCGCGTATATACGCACTTTTACTGAGGCAAACTAGTGTATAGATCTGTAAATATAAACTTTGTAGAATGAACCAGATCCATAGAACTTACCCAGATTTCTTCACTTTTCTTCAGCAAACTTGCCCCAGGTCATAGATCTAGTCATCTCTTCAATGGATTACACAAAAACATAGTCATTTTAGATCTAGAGATCCTGAACCATCATTGTATCCATGGGTGCATCATAGATTCAGATCTATCAATTAAAAAAGAGTTCATCCCATGCAGATATACCTTAGAGAAAAGTATTCAGTAACAACCCTTACTTATGCACACTTTGCACTATGATATTCTTCTCCTTATATATATTTAGCCTTTACCAATACCATGAGTCAAAACCACACTACTGCTGATGGTATTCTTGGACGGAATCAAATAGACAATACATCTCTCAATACTGTGGGCTAATACCATGGTAATGCCCCTTGGTATCATAATTTTAGAGCGCAAAAGGCATACACGACTTGGATCGTTCGTATCCGCATGTATACGCAACTTCTCTTCATAAAAATTGTGTATATACTAATCTTGAATGTATACATGGGTTGACTTCACAAAAGTAGCGTATACATTGCATCCATACGCGGTTGCCTTCACAAAAGTAGCATATACAATGAGAAATATTTCCTGTTTCATTTCTATGGTACTTACTGGAATTCCTTTCTTTGTCACCTCTGAAAAGACCTGTAGAAACATCATTTTTACATCTTTAACACATAGGTTGCTTATAAAAAGGCAACTCATCAAGTACGTTTCCATCAAGAACAACTTCATCAAGTAGGTTGCCATCAAGGACAACATATAGCAACATATTGCCAACAATCTCCCCCTTGGGACTTGATGGCAACCATGATGGTGTTTGATCATCACAATAGATAAGTACATTAATCATAACAATTATTCAAACACCAAAATACTCTCCCCCTTTGACATCAAGGGCAAAGGGTGGATCAAAACCAAAAACAAGGTTTCTCTTCCCTTGCAGAAAGATGAGTTCTGAAGATATGATGTGTGCTCATTTTACCATGCTCCCCCCAAGTTCATGCTGGATCTTTAAACCAATTTTTCAATGAAGTACATGACTCAACTGAGTATGACCTTTCCTATCACCGAGGACTCATACTTACATTAATGATCCAACCAAGTGGAATTACAAATTTGACTCAACTTCCCAACCAAGTGGGTTTACAAATTTGAACAAGTCCTTACATGAATGAATATAACAATTTTACATCATAGGTCTCAACATGACCTTTTCATCAAATTACAAATATGACTATTTATGACCAAAACCAAAGAATCTCAAACATGAGACTATAAAACAACAACCAATCAGAATGCCAACAATGCATCATTTTTCACAAGACAAGTGCTCCCCCTTAGCTTGTGCATCCTGAACATCTTCAACAACCAAATCATCAAAGCATGTTCATCAAGGAGAAAAATATCAGCGAATGATACAGAAAGATGAATACTGAAACAACAACAGAGATTACCCAACAAAACCACAACTGTTATGAAACGCTAACCCAGAGAAATTCTTTTAGCAAAGCCCATACGCGGTTTTATGCACTGAAACTCGCATATATACGCGATTCTCCTTTATGAAACCCGCGTATCGAATTTAATCTTCTGAAATTAAGCAGATTTGATCAGAGACGTAGAGACAACTCCCAGCTTATGTTTGAGATATTCGAATGCTTCCCTGGGAAGAGTTTTAGTAAATATATCAACAACTTGTTCTTTGGAGGGAACATACTCCAATTTAACCTTTTGTTCAAGCACTTGTTCACGTAGGAAGTGGTACTTGATAGGAATGTGCTTGGTCTTGGAATGCATAACAGGATTCTTTGAGATACTAATGACACTTGTATTATCACAAAAAATGGAGATGGGAGGTGAACATTTGATTTGAATGTCTTGTACAATCTGCATCATCCAAAGTAGTTGTGTGCAATATGACGCGATAGCCACATATTCTGCTTTTGCTGTAGATAAGGCAATAGAGCATTGTTTCTTGCTGAACCAAGAACCAATCGGGGCCCCATATAGAATGTACCACCACTGGTGCTTTTTCGATCATCAACATTTCCAACCCAATCTGCATCTATGTAAGCATGAAGAGTGAGATCAACATTCTTTGGATACCATAGACCAAAGTCTTGAGTCCCTTGTCGATATTTGAATATTATTTTTACAGCCTGAAGGTGTGACTCTTTTGGATTAGCTTGGAATCATCCAACAATCCCAACTGCATGCATAATGTTAGGTCTTGTCCCGGTTAGATAAAGTAGACTACCAATCATGGATTTGTATTCTGGTTGATTCACCATGGGAGAATCATCATGAGAACTGAGGTTACACCCAGTTACCATTGGTGTACTTACATGTTTGCAGTCTTCCATCCCATACTTCTTCAGAATTTTCTTAAGATATTTTGCTTGTGATAAAAATATGCCATCTGTTGCTTGTTGCACTTGTAAGCCAAGAAAAAATGTTAGTTCCCCAAGTAAAGACATTTCAAATTCTTGCTGCATAACAAAAGCAAATTTCTGACTCATGGACTCTTCATTACTCCCAAAAATGATGTCATCAACATATACAACTATAATCAATAGTTTATCATTTTCAATTTTGGTGTATAAGTTTCTATCAGCAGATCCCTTTAAAAAACCTTGTTGATGAAGATATTTGTCAAGACGATAGTACCATGCTCTTGGAGCTTGTTTGAGACCATATAAAGCCTTTTTAAGTTTACAAACAAGTTTTTCATCATTTCCCAAAATGAATCCCTCTGGTTGTTCTATATAAACTTCTTCTTCCAGATCACCATTGAGGAAAGCAGACTTAACATCCATTTGATAGACTTTGAATTGTTGAAAGCTTGAAAATGCAAGAAACATTCTTATGGCTTCAAGTCTAGCTACAGGAGCAAATGTTTCTTCAAATTCTATACCTTCTTGTTGAGCATACCCTTTACAAACAAGTCTAGCTTTGTTTCTAATAGCATCTCCATTTTCATTTAACTTGTTTTTAAATATCCATTTTGTTCCAATAACATTTTTATCATGAGGTCGTGGAACCAATTCCCAAGTATGATTATTTTCAATCTAATCAAGTTCTTCATTCATGGCTTGAATCCAAAATTCATCTTTGCTAGCTTGATTGACATTCTGTGGTTCAATAGTGGATAGAAATGCTAGATAACTAGGAGATCCTATAAGAGTTATTCTTGTTTGGACACCTGATCCCTTTTATCCCAAAATTTGATATTCTGGATGATTCTTTTGAACATACCTGGATGGAGCCTTTTCAGATAGATCTTCTTCTGGTGCTTCATTGGTTTCACCTTCTATATTGTTGCTATTTGATGCAGGAAGATTATATTCATCACCTTCATCTTCATTTGTTATTGGTATTTCCCTATTTGGAGCTGAGAGAGACTCATCAATTACAACATTAATACATTCAACAATCTTCCTAAGTCTTTTATTGTAACACTTATATGCTTTACTTCTTGAAGAGTAGCCAAGAAATATTCCTTCATCTGCTCTTGGTTCAAATTTACCAAGTTTTTCATTATTGTCATTGATAAAGAATTTGCTTCCAAAAACTCTAAAATGCTTTACAGTTGGAAGATTACCATACCAGAGCTCATAAGGAGTTTTATCACTGTTCACAAAGACATGAGCCTTGTTAAGAATATTTATTGCGGTATGTGTTGCTTCTCCCCAAAAGATATCAGGTGTTCCGGAATCATCAAGCATATCACGAGCCATCTGTTGAACTGTTCTATTCATTCTATCTGCCACGCCATTTTCTTGTGGGGTTCCAGCTACATAAAATTGTCGTTTTATGCCATGTTGTTCACAGAAATCAAAGAATTCATCTGATATATATTCCCCTCCATGGTCAGTTCTAAGACATTTGATTTTTAGATCTAATTCATTTTCAACTAGAGCTTTGAAGATCTAAAAATTTTTGAATGCTTCATCTTTGTGTTTTAGTAACCCAATCCAACACATTCTAGAGAAGTCATCAATAAATAAAATATAGTATTGTTCTCCACGGGGTGAATTTTTCCTTACAGGACCACATAAATCAGTATGTATAAGTTCAAGAGGCTTACTTGCTGATCCTTCTTTGGCATTAAATTGCACTTTGGTTTGCTTACCGAATTGGCAAGATTTGCATATGCTATTTTCAGGCACAGTGATGCGGGAAGATCACGAATTGCTTTGAGTCTGCTAGATTTGTTGATTTGAGAGAAACTCAAATGCCCCAATCTTTTGTGCCATAATCAATTTTCTGAAGATTTACCCAAGTAACATTGTTCTTTGCAACCTTTCAATACATACCGATTGCTTGGTGTTCTAGTTCCTTTTATTACTGTCACGTACCACACATTCTTTTAAACTAAAGACAACTTCATTTCCTTGATCAAACATTTGACTCACACTTAATAGGTTATGTTTTAATCCATCCACATACATAAAATTGTTAGCTTTTACCTTTTCTTTTAGAAAAACAAAACCTTTTCCTTTAATGACAACAGGAGTATCATTTCCAAAGGTAACATTCTTTTCTCTTTCTAGAGCATTGCATGCAAGGAGTTTATTTCTATCACCTGTCATCTGTTTTGAGCATCCACTATCAATGTACCATTGATTTTCTTCCCCTTCTGCAAATAAGGCTATGCCACAATTCTCAACCTGTAAGTCCTTCTTTCTCCATACCTTGGAATTTGAAGGTACATGCTCTTTTGGTTGGAGTTTGCTCCTGCATTCAGATTCTCCATGACAAAAGTTATTGCAATAAGCACATTCAATTTCATTTTGAAGAGGAGAAAAATTGTTATAAGTATCCTTCTTTATTCCAGTCTCATTTCTTTTCTTTCTTTCTTCTTTGGTCATGATGGTTTTGTATGCAACACATTGAACAACTTTATGACAAAAATTATGACATGAGAAACATTGCCCATTAAAGAAGAAATTTATGCGATCATGAAACCTTCTATTTGTATTTACCTGCAGATTGGTGTTTCTCTGTTTGATATTTCTATTATTTTTCTTTGTATTGAAGTGGTCATGCTTTACTTGTGAAGTTTCTTTTTTTTCTTGCTGAGTGACAGAATGTTGTAGGCTGGCTTTAGCTGTATTTAGATAGCTTGGTGTTGAAGACTGAGAGGATTCTTCGATATATCCAAGACCTGTCTTTACAAAAGGAGAGCGTTGAACCTTGATAATTTCATCTAAGGTTTCAGTTCCTTTAGAAAATCTAAGATTTAAAGTTTTCTCTTTCTCAATTTCCTTTCTTAGACTTACTATTTCACATTCTAATTTCTCATTGTGCTTCTCCTTTTCTATAAGCTGATTCTTTAGAGTATCTATGGAAATTTTGTTTTCTTCCAAACATATTTTGAGCTGATTAATTTCTTCAAGAAAATCATTCTATTCTAGAGCATCCATAAAGGTATCTTTAGCCTCACTAGAATCTTTTTCAAAAGCCATGAGAAGTCTAACATCTTGATCAAATTCTCCTTCTTCACTATTTGATAGCCCATCACTATCTTCATGAGTATAATAACTTTTTCTATTGATAAACCGATTTACTTTTGTCACTTCCTTTCCTTTTTCATGTTTTTCTTTATGAGGACACTTAGCAGCATAATGACCAACTCTTCCACAAGTAAAACATTTAAAAGGAAGCTTACCTCTGAATCTTCCACTTCCAAGTTGTAGCTTCTTTACAAAATTTATCTCATATTCTTCTGAACCGTACCATGATCCTTCTTGTTCTTCTACTTCTTTTCCTTTTGCAGCAACTCTAAAGACAACTTCTTTGACTTCAGATGGACCTCCTTTTCTCATTTCAAAAGTAGTCATAATACCATGAAGTTGAACAATAGTAAGAGTTTGTAGATCCTGCTTATCTTCAATAGCATACACTTTTGATTCAAATTTGGGATTTAGAGATCTTAAAACCTTTTCTACCAGAGTAGTGTCAGTTATGGTTTCACCCAGATTTCTCATACGATTTACAATATCATCTAGACGTAAAAAGAAACTGGCAATGTTTTCCTCATTATGCATCCTGAGATTTTCATATTGAATTCTGAAAGTTTGGAGTTTAACACATTTTACCTTGGTATCACCTTCATAGCTTAGAATGATTTTTTCCATATCTCCTTCGTTGTATTCAGCTGCATGACTTTGACAAATTCTGATTCAGTCAGACTTCCCAATAATGCATTGACCGCTTTTGCATTGGTTTCATATTTCTTTCTTTCTGCTGCATCTGTTTGAACTGATGTTGTATATTGATAACCTCCTTCAACTATAGCCCATACATCTACTCCAAGAGACTGAAGATAGGATCTTTTCCTTGTCTTCCAGAAGATTAAATTGTTTCCGTTGAAGAGAGGAGGCCTTATAGATGCTGTCCCATCTTGATTTCTCATCTTAGCTGATATTTTTCTAGCGATTAAGCTTCTTCAGAAGAACTTGCTCTGATACCAAATGTTGGGAAAAATATTGAGAGGGGGGGGGGGGGGGGGGGTGTCAGTATTTAGAACTTTCTCTTAAGATTTTAACTTTTTCTTTACAGAATTCCATACGCGTCTTTTGATGAACCCAACTCGCGTATACACGCGCATACAATAAAAGAAACTAGCATATACTGATATAATTTTGTAGATTAGAAAAACTTTTCAGGAACAATCTTTAAGTCAATTTACCAGTCATGCATCTATTAGATAATCAGTAATTATGTGCAGTAACAACAGTATAAATCATCACACAAGAGCATCACACATGAACACCAGTATTTAAGGTGGAAACCCAATTCGGGAGAAAACCACCACTGTTGTCGTCTTTGTCTTCAATATTTATTACATGGAAAACTGATTACAATATTGTACTGATGTAGAATCATATCAATACGCAGACATCTACCTGCAGAAGGCTACAACCTTCTCTCATTTTCCAGCTGCTACTGGAAGGGAGCTACAACCCCCTAATCTTGTCTACCAGCCACTACTGGAAGGGAGCTTCAACCCCCTGAACAGAACACCAGTTTCTACTGGCACGAAGCTTCTACTTCCATATTGAATTCTTCAACCCTCAAAACCACTGCAGACCACGTTTCATCAATTTTCATACTGGATCAAATAACATCAACACAACTCTTCATAAACATCAACAACCATAAAATTTACCCAATACTTCAATCAGAACGGTGAGACCACTGTAACCAAAACTCAGAAATAACCTAGACTATAAATATGCAGATACAAACTCAACCCTGAACATCCATCAACTTAAAATGCATACGCTACTTTGCTTCACTGAACCCGTGTGTATACGCACTTTCCTTCAGACTAACCTGTGTATAGCTCTGTGAATACTGTTTTTCAGAATGTAATCAGTCACAGATCCAGATCTGAGGCTTTCATTCAGATATCTTTAGAAATGCAGAACCCTTCATCAGTTAGTCACCATCAATCATGCTTATTCTCTCATTGACCAGATTTGTACATAATCATCATAGCAACATATACAGTATTCAAACAACCCAGATCTACAAGAAGACTTCATTGACAAACAACAGACAAATAGTAGGAATAACAGAAAATCCTCTGCAATAAGCTTCATAAAACCCTAACTGCCATATGTGCCTTTTCTTAAGCAAACCCGCATATATACGTGATTTTACTGAGGCGAACTAGCGTATAGATTTGTAAATATAAACTTTGCAGAATGAACCAGATCCATAGAACTTACCTAGATTTCTTCACTTGTCTTCAACAAACTTGCGCCAAGTCATAGATCTAATCATCTCTTCAATGGATTACACAAAAGCATATTCATTTCAAATCTAGAGATCCTGAACCATCATTGTATCCATGGGTGCATCATAGATTCAGATCTATCAATTAAAACAGAGTTCATCCCATGCAGATGCACCTTAGAGAAAATTATTTATTAACAACCCTTACTTATGCACACTTTGCAGTATGATCTTCTTCTCCTTATATAGATTTAGCCTTTACCAATACCATGAGTTAAAACCACACTATTGCTGATGGTATTCTTGGACGGAATCAAATAGACAATACATCGCTCAATACTATGGGCTAATACCATGGCAATGCCCCTTGGTATCATAATTAGAGCGCAAAAGCCATACGTGAATTGGATCGTTCGTATCCGCGTGTATACACAACTTCTCTTCATAAAAACTGCGTATATGTTGAACCCTTAATTAAACTGAGAGGGGGGGGGTGAATCAGTTTAATACATACATGGACTTTTAAAACTTTCTCTTAAAACTTATTTACACCTTCACTTCATGATCAACTTAATATGTGAACAATCTTTATTAGTGAGCAGCAAGTATCAAAAAGATTTGCTAATGTAACAGCAGTCTTAATATGTGAGCAACAAGTATTAAGCAGATTAGATAAACCACATCAACACATAGACATCATGCACAAAGACACCAGATATAAGTGGAAACCCATAAAGGGAGAAAACCACATCTTATTATTGTTGTGATGCAAAGGCAAGCTCCAACTCCCTCTCACCACTGATTTTCTGTAGGCACCAACCTAAAGGAGGCTCCTACCTCAATTCTGCAAGCTACAACTTGCAAGGAAGCTCCAACTCCCATTAATTTTCTGCAGGCACCAACCTACAGGAGGCTCCAACCTCAGTCAGCTACAACTGACATCTATCAAGCTACAACTTGATAGGGAAGCTCCAACTTCCTCACTCTTTCAAAAGAGAAACAATTGTTGATTTACCTTGGATATCAGCTCTGTCTTGTTCCAATTGCTCTGTTATTCATCTATTCTCATATCTGCCCTGTATCATCTCTGCATCTTCTCAGATTCTCTATTAGCTTCTCCTTCTTCTCTGCTCAGCTCCTCTTTCTTCTCTGCTTCACTGCTTTATTTCTGCATTATTTTTACTCACTCTTTCTCTCCCTTCTAACTCACTTTTTCATATCAAAATGATATTACTTATAGAATTTCTTGATGACTGTTTGTTTTCTTCTAGGAATTCGAAATGAATGGTCATACCCCTTGGTCTTCTGCCTCCTCATTTCTTTATCCAACTCAATTTAAAATCATAATAATTTGTACAAAATTTCATGCTACAGTGGGATTTTGTCTTTTCCTTAGGATACTTGCCTTTGCATCACAAACAATAAAAATAATTAAAACATTTACAATCACATTTTTAATTACATATTTCAATTTCACTCAGCTCCTTTTCTGGATTTTGGCTTTACTGGATTTTTCTTTTCCTGCTGCTGTTAAGAACTTGTTCTGCATACACTTTGTTCACTGTCATCTGCATATTCCCTGTTTTCTGTGCTTATTCACCTGTCCAACTCATTTCTGTACATATTCCTATCAAACCTGTAATATTTTTGTATCTCTGCATGCTCTCCTCTTCTTTTTCCTTTTCCATAACTGCATTCAAGTTTCATGCCCAATCATTTCCACATCCGGCAATCTCACACTTGTCCTATTCCACGCTGGAAATTTCAAACAATAAGGCTGGACTATTTTAATATCTCAATTTAGAGAATTGAAATATTAATTCAATACTCCTCTGTAGTTATAACCGACAGTCCATCTCCGTGTATATGTATTAGGCCCCGTTCACATATTTCATATTTCATATCGTGCCAATTAACCATATACAACTTGTTGGAATGTAATTCCAACTGCCCGAACGAGAGATCAATTCGCAGGCGGCAGCACGGTGAACAGGCGCAGGTTAAACAGCGCACAGGTTGATTGGAGATCGACGGAGTGCGGGGGGTTGAAGAGCGCGGAGGTTAACACGGAGGGTACCCCCCGTAGTTGACTGGCCGATCACACGTTGACCGCCGATCAACGGCTATGATGAACTGCGGGGCCTCACCCCATTTGATGTGTACGGAGAAATGGGAGCCCCCGTAAACACCACTTAAACATATATAAATATATCTCCTAACCTTATGTTATGCCACCAACCTTAAGCCAATGTTTAATCTTCAAAACTTATATTAATACTCCACCCTTTATAATAATGTTATCACCGGCGGGATTTTATATTAATAGCCAACACTCTACGAACCAATGACTTGGAATAACCCCGTGGCTCCGGGCCCTACCTCTACGATAAATCGACCAATCAAACGTTCGTATCGTACCTGGCCTAACCTTCGCACGCCTTTGTTAAACTTTGAGCAAGTTCTGCGAATGATCGCCGTCGGATATCGAGCCTCCAGATCAACGGTGTGTATCGATTTCACTCGATGTCTTCAGTCGATGTATAACGCGCGAAAGCGCACTTTAAAGGGCCGTTTTGAAACGGTCCACAGGCCACGTGTCGATTCCTGTATGGAATTGCTGCCCATTCCTCCAATACCGCTTTCCGACGGATGGTGGTGCGGAAAAAACCATGGTTTCACTCCAACCCACCGTTACTGTTCACAAGTCTCGGTTCCGCTCCTCTCCTCCGCTCCAGGTTCCGCTCAGGGTTTTAATTTAATAGTTCAATACACCGTTTTAACGCTAATTCCTTCGCATTTCAATTATATATATATATATAATTTTTTGTTTTGACTATGATTCCGCCTCCAACGCAGAGTTCCGCTCCTTTGACTTTGGTTCCGCCTCTGACTATGGTTCCGCTCCTATTCATGTTGGTTCTTCGGTGTATGCATATATATAAACCATATATATATAACGCACCTACCATATATACAATCTCCATGTCAATCGAATACAAGTGCTTTGTTAAAAAAAATGGTGATAATTTCAAACATAATTCAAACAGTGAATGCTAACTGATTCAAACGCCCGGAATGTTATGTGTAATGCCCGGCTGTATGAAAGATTCTTGGAATTTATCTATATATGTAAATATTTTTGAAATAACAACAGTTTCTCTGCAATGACATCTGTGGCTCTGCCTCTGTCGCTTCTGTCACTCTGCCTCTGCCTCTACTGCTGTGATAACAGCTCTGTCTCCGTATTTACTTCCTTTGTCTCTGCCTTTCTCTTCATTTCCTCTTTGCTCCATTGTCTGTCTTAGTCTCCTTGTAACTGCTCCTGTTTCTACATCTGCTACCTCCTTTTCCATCAATGACAATATTTCCAATAGTATATACTAATCCTGAATGTATACGCGGGTTGCCTTCACAAAAATAGCGTATACATTGAGAAATATTTCCTGTTTCATTTCTGTGGTACTTACTGTAATTCCTTTCTCTGTCACATCTGAGCAAACCTGTAGAAACATCATTTTTACATCTTTAACAAATAGGTTGCTTATCAAAAGGCAACTCATCAAGTAGGTTTCCATTAAGAACAACTTCATCAAGTAGGTTGCCCTCAAGGACAACATATAGCAACATATTGCCAACAAAAAATGCAAAGCTCGACTACTAAAATGGACTGACCCACTGAGTTCCTGGCGATGATTAGTGTAAAATCAACTGTCAGCTTGTCCAATTCTGACATCGTTAAATTCTAGGCATTCGAGAATCTTTTATATTCCCCGTGATTCCACGAATATTCCTCTCCACTAGCTCACTGGAGATATGCTACTTAGATGACAAATTTGATCTCTCCATCACGCTCCCTGTGAAATTCTTAGAAAAATGAATATAAACTTGATAGCATTTTGACATTGTACAAATTTACCTCCCAAGGAATCTCTTAGGCATCTTCAGATTCTCCTGCGTCAGGGTTCCGCATCCCTGACTGGGCATGGTTCCGCTGCTTGCTCATAGTTCCATTGCTCCAAAGCTTCGCTCCGCTACTCTTCCCGGTCAAATGAACTGAGTGGCTCATTAATAATTTTTCGAGTGGATGAAACAAGAAAGGTTGTTGGCCTAATGGTTAAAGTGCTTAATTGGGCGTGGGCAGGTTGGGGGTTCCAACCCCACCGACCACCCTTTCAACATGTTTAGTTTTTTTAGCATTGGAGGTTATATAATGACGGTTTCTGGTTTGTTTCTAATCGATACCGTTACTTTTTTTGGCGTGAGGGCGCCCGAGAGGCAGGCTGGTTGGGTGGGTTTGAGCCCCACCACCCTCGGTTCATATGTTACGCGGTGAGCGGGGGAGGGTCCACTGGTGGCTGTCCACCCATTCCATATATATGACACCATGGTCAGGGGTGGATGGGTTTGACCGCCTGCCACCCCAAGCATAATATTACTTTTAATATGCCAGTGGGGTGGGCGGATCCAGTAGACTCGACCCACCCATTTTTTTTAATAAATTTTGTTTTATATAACAAACCCGACCATTTTTAATTTTTTCCGAAAATAAGGGTCATTGGGAGTTTTAAGTAGGCAACAATTTTGACTAATTTTGGGAGCCATATTCCATGCCCAGGACTCGGTCAATTTGTAGGATCATTAAACCTCGCCCACTTAGCCATTTTGACCAGAACTTTGACCAGCCCTATCTTCTCCATACGAACTCAGATTGGAGTGGTGCCATTCACACTGTTGGAATCAGGGTGACGAGCACTTCGATTTGATCCTAGTTCTGTGGCCATCTGACCACTTTGATTTTCGAGCTATTATAAGCCCTCTTTGACCTCTAAGCGTGTCTAGATCCACCTGGATCAAAAGCATTGTAATCTTCTCATATTTTCTGACTAATGTAATGTACAGATAACAGGGGTTTTTAGCTTTGGCTTTCCCCAAAAAATCATTGTGTAATGTGTTGATTGAATTGTTTCTCTTGTATGCTTCGTGATTTCACAAATGTTTATTGTTTCCGCAATTGGTAGAGTAGATTCAAGTCTATTATTTTAGTAAATTACAATTAACAGTTTGAATCTACAAGGAATTTCTACATTTGGTTTATGGTTTAGTTTATTTTAATATTCAAGAAACTCATTTGGGACATTTTTAAGGGTTCATTTACGGGCGCAATTTTTTTATCGAAACATAATCACTTACCATGTTTTTATGGATTCATAATAATCAAATCTATTTTATATCACTATTAATAGAGTCAAAATTAATCAAGCCTCTTTAATCTCATTCGATCTCTAGATAATAATATACTATACATTCCTAAAGAGGCTACCACGTTTGTGCTCCATTTCACAAGTAATAGAGACACATTTTGGGCTTATCAACTTATGACATAATTGTACTAAATCCATGGTACTGAGCCAACCCATGTCATTTTGGTTGTTCTATATGACCTAAAATCTTCAATGACTAGTCTAATGCACACTCTTGCTTCCAGGTCATTTCCTTGTCTAATGATACCATACAATCTCTCTTTGTAAAGCCTCTATCATCTCATCTTAGGGCACTAGTGCCTCTTTACTTAGTTTTATCATTGCTAAATTATTTATGTTAATAAACTGCCCCTTGCCTCTCTGTTGGCTCGAGGGGTCCTGACCCAGGTTCGGAGGTTAAGGTTTGCCAACAAACCTCTATACTACTGGCCCTTTCGGCAGTGACCTACTTGCGCAGGTCAAAGTCTCACCCGAAGCAGTATGGGTGGGTGTTGGAACCAGGTTTCCGCACCCTGAGAGAGGGTAGGTAAGCCAAGCAGAGATGCGTTCGGCTTTATAATGACCAGATCGCATATCCCAGAATCGAAGCTATAGATCTCCTTCGCATCCACGTGCGCAAGGTCAACTATACTTACTGTACTCAACAAATCATACAATTCTAAAACAGTAGTGCAATATTACAGTTGTTCTTTGCATAAAACATAACAGAACATACCCAGATCGAAGTTTTGCATAGTAGAAACACTTAACACAGTTACTTTCGCAGCTTAACACAAAATATGCATAACATAACAGCTATCAAAGACTCGCATCAACAGTACAAATAGATTCAGTACTCAAACAACCTTTCTCATTCATTAACCCTTTAGATCCTTCTTACAATACCCAAACCCGACCTGCGCACACAGCAGCAGGGCCCGCACACAGTAGGACTAGGGATCTCCGCGCACACAGCCAACAGGAGTCCTTTCCCCGAAAACCCAAACAGATCTACTAAGCCACAATTCGCATCAAGATCTCATCATCTTCTTGCTTTATAATTCAAAATGTCCCTCTATTTATAACAATCTAGCCTAATGTTTCCTATGGTCCGCAAACCGTGGTTTGCGGACTCTAGGTCTACCCTTTGACCCATTACAATGCTTTCGGGGCTTTGACCCACCCCAAAACCCCTACACTAGACTAATTATACGCAAAAATATGCAAAATTGGACCAGTTTTGCAGCTTGCAGGAGACCTTGTTCCAACAATCCCCCAACACAATCTTGTGACTCGTCCCGAGTCACTAGGGTGGTGCGGTCTCTACCTGCGCACGTAGGGCATTGATGGCTGCGATCAGTGGAGGAAATGCTTCTTAACTCTGAGCGACAACACTCTACGCGATGTCTACAAGCTTCTAGGAGGTCGGTCCTTCAGTAGCCACGGTAACCCGCTCTAATATATGGTTGAGTCGCTTGATCGCGCCATTGGTATCCTGTGATAGCTGGAGGGTGGCATCGGCCCATGGCTTCAAGCATTCTGTGATGGCCTGCTTCGTTTGTCGGAGATCCTCAATCATATCTCGGAGTGTGTTGCTAGTCTTCAAGCATGCCAGACGCTACACAGGGACTAAGGAAGGCAAGGTAGCTTCGAACTGATCGAAAGCGGATTCCTTCTATCGTAAGTCCTGATTGATGTTATGAAGAACCGGGTTGAACTGGACCGCTGTCCAAAGTTACATGGCAAACTCGAGCAACTGAGTACCCTAAGTAAGCTGTCCCGTAATGATGTCCGTAGCTTCTGTTACCAGTGCAGCACGCTGGGCACGTACCTCCGGAGGTGTGGCAGGCTATAATTGGGCCTGTAATGCACTGATTTTCTGGTGCATTTGGGTCTTGAGGGTCTGTATTTCGGTTTTGGATTCCTTTAGTGCTGCAACCAAGCCTTCTACTATAGCCTGGAGTGGAGCTGTAGCTGGGAGCTCATCTAGGACCTCTGTGCCGAGCTGGTGGACCACTGTTTCGAGCTGCACCGTCTGCGAGATAGCAAGGGAGACGTCTGCGGTCTATCATGCAATGATCGGCGTGGCCACATCGAGCTGTTGCTTTGCAGTCTGGTCACAATGATGGATCTCTTGAAGCACGACAGTGTGGAAACCCTGTAACACCTCGCGGGGCAGCTTTGCCAAGTCCAATTATAGACCTGTATCCACTGGAAGGTGGGCGCCGACCAGGACAGTGCTAGGCAACGAATAAGCACGACTTTCGTTTGCAGTTAGCCTGGTACTGCTGGATGTCATGGACGCCTGTGCCTGTATTATGGTAGGGTGCAGCATATTCATCTTTTTCCGGAGGTCTCTGTTTCGGGGATTTAACACCCTAGAGGTTGGTTGGGATTCAACCTCCACAGAGCATGCATATAGTTTTAAATGAAAGCATGATAAAAAATACTAAAATCTAGAAATGACATAAATTTCTGAAAACACAAATTTGGAGATTTCACAACTGCTGGAAAATGCAGAAATAAAACACCTCAAAAATATGACAACCACACACAGAAAATAACACAGTGATTTTTGGTCAATGTGACCCTGGAAAAACCCCCTACAACTCTTGGGGAAAATTAGTTTGAGAGATATTCTTTATTTCTGAAAATGATTTTACAGAGAAACTGAAAAACATAGTAAAAATTCCAACAACCACAAATACAGACTTATCTTGATATCCATGCTGAACTCTGCCTCGGAAAATATGCCAATTAGCAAACAGTCAAAACAGAAATTTTACAGCAATAAATGACAACACTAAATTTTGTACGACTGCCACAAAAAACATGCCAGAATAGGCTGTACAAACTGTACAGATTTGTATAGTAGCCCTCCTCCTCGAAATTTGTGCCCAAAATCTACCTCAAAAACTTTGCTTAAGTTGTTGTCCCTTTTCTCAAAATTTGTGCCAAAATTTCAGCAGTATTTCTCCTCGATTTTCATGCCCAGAATCTGCCTCGAAATTCATGGTGAAGCTGATGTTCCTCTTCCTCGATTTTTGTGCCTTCCCTCCTTGGAAATCATGCCTCACTCATGATGTAAGGATTCTGCCTTGGGATGTGTGCCAATAATGATGTTGTACGGAATTGCTGAATGTCTCCTTGCTACCCTCCTTCAACTTCTCACTGCTCAGAAATTTTCTCCTTGTTCTCTCTTCTATTCTCTCAATAGCTCATCAAAGGCTGAATTGATCTTTTCATCTCCTTCTCTCCTTTTACCCTAAATGAAATTTTGGGTAACCCTGATCCAAATCTTGGGGGGAGGCCCCCAAGATTTAAAAAAAAAAAATGAAATGGATATGACAAGATCTACAAAATTAGAATGCTAGAAAAAAAAAGAGAACACAAAGCAAATAAAACCACAAAAAAACTTGTTTTATTAAAACAAAGAATAACAGTAGAAGCTACATTGTGGTGGATAATCTGTCCTTTTACAAAGTGAGGCTTGTTATTTATAGCCTTTTTTTGAGTTACAATACCATACGTGGATACCATGGGTAGATACCACTTACAATACTATGGGTCAATACCATGGGTAGATACCACTTACAATCCCATGGGTGGATGAATATCATGGATAGATGTCACTTACAATACCATGGGAAAATAAATACAATGGGTGGATGAATATCATGGGTCGATGACATGTACAATATCATGGGTAAATTCCATGGGTGGATGGATAACATGGGTAGATGAATACCATGGGTGGATGCCATTTTCCATTCAGATCATTCCTCCCTCCTTAAGAAGAAATTTTTCCCATTGCGTGAAGTTCCCTTCTGAGAAGTCTTTTTTGAATATGAAGAGCCACTGAAGAGAAGGGTTTCGTGTAGTTAACCCATAACAATGATGAATGAAGATCCGAGGATAGAGATACCCTATAATGCTTGTGACCAACTGTGATATTGACAGTGTGCGGCCTAGAAAATGGACTTCGATGAAGTGTGGGTTTGTGGATGAACCAAAACCATGAAAAACGAAGATCTAAGGATAGAGATACCCTGTAATGCTTGTGACCAACTGTGTTACTAACAGTGTGCAGCCTAGCAAATGGAATTTGATGAGAAGGATTTTGTGTGGTTGACCCATAACCATGATGCTGATTGTTGATGAAGTAGCAGGTGCCTACATAGCTTGGGGTGGGAGGGCACGTCTCCAAAGGGAACCCGCTCTGAATGCTGCTCCAAATTTTAAATGAGAATAACTTGGTCAATATGACTCATAATATTTATTATAACCTCTTTTTGGAAATGGAATGATCATTCTGCATCTTCTCATGTGTTTGAAACCGCTATCTACAGACTCTAGACTCTTAGATTTGTGTTGGAACTATCTCACTGTCACAAAATTTCTGAAAAAATAGTTGATTTTAGATCAACGATAACTCCCACATCCGGATTCCAATTCAGCCGATTTTTTTTTTCTTGGGATATTTTTCAAGGGGAACTTAGATCTATAGCCATTTCTCTAAAATTTCGCACTGAAAACTGAGAAAAATGACAGGAGAGTCGTCATCCACGAATTGTCGTCATAACATTTTCTGCAACATTGCTGAATTAGAATCAGTGATATCTCCCTCATTCGAACTCCAATTCGGTTGATTTTATTTTTGAATTTGGGTACTTTTTTGCAAGGAATCCAGATCTGGTCTTCAATTTTGTAATTTTTTCACCAAAATTTTCAGAATTGATCTTCAAACTCGTTGTCCAAGAAATTCATGGAGTTTGCTGAAGATTGCTACCAAAAATTGAAACTGAAATATGTTTCAAACCCTCATTCCCATGGATTCGTAACTTGAATCTGATACCACTGATCCGAATCTTGGGGGGAGGCCCCCAAGATCTAATTTTTTTTTGAAATGGATATGAAAAGATCTGCAAAATTAGAATGCTAGAAAAAAAAAAAGAACACAAAGCAAATAAAACCACAAAGAAACTTGTTTTATTAAAACAGAGAATAATTATAGAAGCTACATTGTGGTGGACAATCTGTCCTTTTACAAAGTGAGGCTTGTTATTTATAGATTTTTTTTGAGTTACAATACCATGGGTAGATACCATAGGTGGATACCATGGGTCATAACCATGGGTATATACCACTTACAATACCATGGGTAAATTCTATGTGTGGATGAATACCATGGGTGGATACATACCATGGGTAGATGAATATCATGGATAGATGTCACTTTACAATACCATGGGCAAATAAATACAATGGGTGGATTAATATCATGGGTAGATGACATTTACAATACCATGGGTAAATTCCATGGGTGGATGGATAACATGGGTAGATGATTACCATGGGTGGATGCCATTTTCCATTCGGATCAAACCCTAAGATCCAATGGTTGAGATTCATTTAGATCTAGGGATGAGAATAAATGTGAATTTAACTCTCACTTTCTATTTTTTAACTCACCCACTTAAATAAAGACCCACTTAGCCTTTTATTTCCATAGTCATTTTTTCACTTTCTAATTTTTCATTGACTTTAATAAAGTCACTTTAAAATTAGAATGTAACTTTACCAGTTATAAAGTCACTTTAAAATTAGGTTGACTTTACCACTTATAAACTCACTTTAGGAGAAAAGTATAAATAGATTTGGACACTTTTCCCTAGGCCAAAGATCAAATCCTTAGGGAATCACTTGTCCTCTGGTACCCAAATTTTTAACACTCCCTCTTACCGAGGAAAGTGTTCCTCACCACTCCCATCTTGTCTCTGAAATAGACATGCTTGCCCCATGGTAAGTCTTTGGTGAAAATGTCTACTACCTTCTAATCTATGGAAATGTACTCAAGCTTGACAACTCCCTTTTTGACATAGTCTCTAATGAAGTGATACGTGATACCGATATGCTTTGACCTGTCATGAAAAACTAGATTCCCCATGAGTTTTATGCAACTCTGATTATCACAATAAATCATTGAAGGTCTCAATTCCTGACTGTTACACAGCAATTTGTCACCGTCCCTACCATTCCTCGTCTCGCACATTGGAGGGCTTATTTTGTGACCTGTGAGCAGTGATATAACTTGAAAATACTTTCATGGCATTCCCCTGAACATGTACTTTCATCCCCCTGAAGACATTTCCTGCTTAAAATTTAAAAACCCTAAAAATGGCCCTTTTTGCATTGGCGCGGGCAGACAGTTCAGTACCCATGCCAATGGGGAAAATCCTTCAAAGAGGTCGCGCCAATTGGCGCTCTGTCCCAGATTCGCACTCGCGCCAGCCAATTTAAGGAGTTTTTTTTAAAATAAATGGTGGAAGTTTCATCCTAACCAATTCATGAACTGGTATCTATCTTGAGTTGGGAGGTTTGGCTACGGATCTCCATAGAGAGGAAGTGGTTTGCCACCTCTCATGGAAGCTTCCTTGATGATAGGGCCAATCCCATGATTATAGGGATCCCAACTCCCCTTCCTCCATCTATAAAAGCTTGCCCATCTCCATGGCAAGCTAGTCTTCAAGTTCCCAAATTCCCAAGAGCCCTATGCTGCAAGAGCCTTGATAATTCCCTTAAGGCCAAATCCAAGCAAGGAGATTAATGTCAAGATCCGAAGAGAGAGGTTTGTCCCATCCCTGATAGGCTTTATCGAGACACGTTCTGCTGACGACCCTCTGAAGGAGAATTCATCGTCAGAGCTATGGTTGTATTCTTCTTTTGATTGATTAATGATAAGCGACTATTGGTTATGCTTCCACTCTTGTTCTTGATAATGATCATGAGTTATGTCTTCTTAGAATGACATATAGTTGTATGCACTAGATTTTACGCTTGTGTTTGTTTTGTTTCTTGCGTGTGCAGGTGTCCGATCACGGAGATCGTGGGGATTGTGATCTGCCAGAGCTAAGGAACGGGAGCGCTAACTTCTCTACGAGCGACAGCGTTGGATTCCAGGTAAGCCTTCATCGCTATTTGGTTTATCTGCAATTAGGAACCTGCACTATAGCGTGAACGATTGTTACTAGACCCGGTCTGGGCTAGTAGGTATCGCCTTTGTCCGTAGAGGGGATTTACCTCCACAACAAATTGGCGACTCTGCTGGGGATCGTCTAGCTTGTTGTTGTTCTACTTTGTAAGCTACAGACGGAGCCTGAAGTTAGCCAGATAGCCTTCGAAACGCTATTGCTATGCATTAGCGAAGTAGATCAAAGCTGCTTCAGTCAATCTCCGGTTTAGTTTATGAACTGAACACTTGGATTATTGTCTTGTATTTTCGGTTGTTTCTCGATTCTGCTTGCTTGATCGGCTCTTTTGGCTGTCTCTTTTCTGAGTGTTTGACTTTTGGTTCATCCCCAGAGGATCAGATCTAACCTCTGTTTTTCCGAGTTTTCATCCTTTCATGGTTGGCTTGATTGGCGCGGTTTCCACCCTGACAGTCGCACCAATTGGCGCGGGTTGCCAGCTCATCACTCGTGCCATCCCATGTTTGGCACGGATTACAGCCAGACAGTTGTGCCATCTCCTGTAGGTGCTAGGGTTTACCCTTGTTCGGAAGTTTCTTTTGGTCAGTACTTTGCTTCTGGGTTTGTTTTAGATTCTGCTTGAAGTGGTGAGTCTAGTCTTGGTTGGGAGAAATTATTTGTTTTTTCATTTTCAGGCATTGGCGCTTGTTGTTAGTTAGCAACCCGTGCCATTTGGGCATTGGTGCTAGTTGTCAGTGAGCAAGTCGCACCAATTGGCACTAGTTGTCAATGACAAAGTCGGGCCAATTTCATGGTGTGTGAAAATTGAGACTTTATCCCTGAATCCTTCACCAGTGTGTCTTTCCCTTCCGGTCTTTTCTCTATATGAGCATAGATTATATTGCTCATTGTTTGAAATGTCTTCTCTCCATGATTGCTTGATGTAAAAGGGAATGAATGCCTTGTTTTGATCTCTTTCTTTGGAAGTCCTCTTTGTGCTCGACCTCATATGTCTTGTAGCCTTTTGAGGAATTTCGTTACAAAGTGTTTAAAACAACAATTGCCTTCTTAATGTTTGTTTGCATCCCTTTTGCCTCCATCCTTCATTAAGAAGATTTGCGTTCATTTAGTTTTCATCTCAAAGTTTTCTTTTGTTAAAATGCATTAGATCACATCGCATTGAAAAGTGTTTTTGAGATCTATCATTGAAATTAGATCACATTGTTTAATGATTGAAAGCTAAAAGTCGCTTTGAGTGCATTGTCTTTCATTAAAAGCATGCATTAAGTGGATTCTCATTTCATCGAAAAATGCATTGAGTGGATTCTTATCATTTGAAAAGGAAAAGGAAATTGTGCATAGATTACAATTACATAGTTTTCGAAAAAGAGGATTTTGCATAGATTACATTGCATAATTCGCATCGTTGAATGCTTTAAATTACTTTTAGATAATGAAATTCATCTAGTTTGGAAAAATTTCGTTTACAATGTTGTTGTTTGTTGCATCATTGTTTGAAGTTATTCCCTTAACTACATAGCATTCATCGAATTGAAAGATTTCTTTCGTCATATAGCTGCATATAGGAGATTGTCAGATGACATATGGTAGGGCCTTGAAACCGAAACATAATTGAAGATTAACATTAAAATTTATTCAATTTACACTAAGGCAGCATTGAAACATTAACGCAACATTTAGTGGTCTAGTTAGAGACGTGTTCCTAAGATCTTTAAACCTAGTAGCCGTCGTTCGCCTCTGGCTTGGGACAAAGACTGTTAGCACAGATACTTGTGCTACCCGTACCATCGCCAGAGAAGGAGACCCCACTAGGTTGCCATCCTTTATCCATAGGAAGCCGAGTCTGCCGCCCTATACCCGTGATACACCGGACACAGCATTCGGGGAGATTGCCTGCACGTACGTAAAGTCCTTGGTTGATTTCTCTTTCATTTTGAAACCAAGGTGTATATTGCAGTTCACGGTTATTTGGTACACCCTTTGCCTAGCATTCCAGAGTAGTCATTTTGATCTTTTTTGACTCCTTAAATTTGAAAAGATAACCAAGCGCTTGTTTTTTCACGCTTGTTTCAAAACTGAAAGAGATAGAGTCACCTTTCATCCGTTTCTCGACTCTTAAAACATGAAACGGTGAAGTTTCTAAGTTTCAATGTGGTAAAATAAATCACCTACAATCACACGCCCTGTTAGAATTTGCTTGTTGTCTGTTTGATTGTGTGCCTTGGTTTTTAGCTCATGCGCGATTTTGAGTTGTTGATGGCAACATTTCCAGAGTTCACCAACCAAGGAATCCCCTCCGATGGGAATCCTGGTCATTTTCCTCCCTTTGGAAATGTTGGTGCTCTTTACATGGCAACGTTGTCCCTTCCTGGGTTAATGGTTGGGTTGCCTGTTTGGTTGTTCTCAACCTCTGTAGTTCCGAATGTCTCAGCTACTGGTCAATCAGTTTCTCCGCCTGAACAACATCATGTTGATTCCAAGGTGGACCTCTCCCCTTCTTCGCCTATTTCTACGTCCTCCTCTTCTACTTCGCCTGGTTAAAGTCTGGATTCGAATAACCAGGTGGCTAAGAAGAAGAAGAAGAAGACAAAGAAGAAGAAGTCTGATAAAGGAGAGGCTAGCTCTGCGGCTATTAAGCCTTCCGTCGATAAACCTCCCAACCCTCTGCGGAAAGTCAAGTTCCCTTGCATGTTGTGCCAGGGAGACCATCTTCTTCGAGACTGCCCTGGCATTCCCAAGGTGCTTGAAGAATGGTCCAGCGGTCGTCCGCCGTTGCCTTTGGCTTCCGGGAGTCAAGTAGGGGGCACGTCTTCAGCTAGTGCTGGTAAAACTCTTAAGAAGCAAGGTAACATTACCAATCCCTGTAGGTTGTGTGAAGGGCACCATGCCATTCACCTTTGTCCTTATATGGATGAAGCCAAGTGAGTGTTGGACAACCCGACTGTTTCTACGCTGTGCCTTCCGGCTGGTTATAAACAACTTTCTTTGAGTCCTCCACCAGTTGATCCTACGATTGGTCAAGAGTCATCCTTGGTCAATCCCACTCCCCCGGAAATTAAAATTTAGGAATCCATCCCTGACCAACCATTGGTCGTGGGATCGGTTGAACTGGCCCCGTCTACGGTGCACCAGGTCTTTTCCGTTGAGAGTGGACCTCACATCCCTTAGGTTCTTCTTGTTTCTTCAAATTCCTCGGACTTGGAGAAAGATTCTCCTGTCCCTATATCTCAAGAAGCTCCTCCTCCGCCTCCCGTGATGGAGGTCTCGGAGGATACTCCTCCCGCCTTCGAGATGGAAGTTGTGGAGGATGCTCCTCCTTCTTTCGTAACACCAGGGGAAGACCTTCTTGGTTCGATGGTAGCCCCTCCAAGTAGTTTGGTCGCTTCCTTTGATTGGAATCGATTTGCAGGATATCGCCTTTTGTCTTATGTGCCTTTCGAGATCACAGTACAGGCTTTTGGTCTGGTCGTACCCAGCACCATTATAGATGAAGGCGCGTCTGTTAGTGTTCTATCCTCAACTACTTGGCAAGCTTTTGGCTCGCCGCCGCTTGTGCCTGTTACGCAGAATCTGTTGGCATTTAACAGAAGAACTAGTCAACCGTTAGGGATCCTTCCAAGGTTACCTATTACCTTGGGAGGTAAAACCGTCCATATGGACGTGATGGTTGTTCCAGGCCCCTTGGATTTCAATCTACTATTGGGGCGCAATTACACCTATGCCATGGGAGCGCTTGTCTCCTCCCTTTTTCGTGTGGTCTATTTTCCGCATGAAGGGCGGATCGTGACCATTGATCAGCGTTCGTTCTTTGGTTCCGATGTGGCAGCTGGCCCGCCATCATCCCTTCCTGATTTTTATCCACCCGTTGTATCTGCCCTACCGCAGGTCAACTATGTGGCTACCTACCCCGTGCCTGTACTCAGTGATAATGTCGTCGTGCATAGTGTGCTAGGGGCATTGGGTCCCGACTTCCAGGATGTTTTCCTTCCATCAGGAATGGAACTCTTGGAAGCCATGACTTGCTGTTTGTTATGATGAAGTCGGTCAGAGCATAGTTCGTTTTCCTGTGTCAAGCTCCTTAAAAAATGAAACCAGGTTCCCAGATCATAGTTCTTTTTCTTGTGTCAAGCTCCTTAAAAAATGAAACAAGACCGTTAGAGCATATTTCGTTGTCTTGTGTCAAGCTCCTTAAAAAATGAAACAAGGTTGTCAGAGCGTAGTTCTTTGTCTTGTGCCAAGCTCCTTAAACCATGAAACAAGGTCATCTAAGGATAGTTCTTTTAATGTGTCAACCTCGTTAAAATAATGAAACATGTTCTTGTTCAATTCAAGTCTTTGATTAGATCTCGTAAAATCCCAGTCGAGTCTTTCTTAGATCTCGTAACTTGAACCTTCACTCCATCTGTCTTTCATATGGATTGAATCTTGGGGGGCATGTACCTCGAATTGAGTCACCATGCTGGGGGCATGCTTACTTTTTCAAGCATAGTTTGTTTCTGTTTCAAGCTTGTGTAAAAATGAAATTGGGTTCAAGCATAGTTTATCTTTGTTTCAAGCTTGTGTAAAAATGAAACCAACTTCAAGCAGAGTTTTCTAATTTCAAGCTTGTGTAAAAATGAAACCATTCCCATTTTACCTCTTGTGATTGCCATTTTTATCAACCTGTTTTTGCCAGATGAGCCTTGGTTTTCTCACTCCATTGTCACTATCTGCTTGGTCGATTATATGCCTTCACTTGGTTGTTTCACCCATTCCTGAGGAACCGCTATGATGAGTGGTCTTTGTTAGCCAGCCTCTTAACCTTTACTTGTTCTGAGCAGTTCCACCATTACCGGAACCAGTAGCTACCCGTTATACCACTTGTTCCTCCAGGAGGAGTCATCTTTCAGCTCTTTTCTGACTCTCTAAACATGAAAATATTTCCGAGTCGCTTGTCGTTTTGATCTCGTTAAAGTGGCCACGAAACGACATCTACCCAGTATAAGTTTACCCCTTTTTCGGGCTGGGATAGATTATTTACGAAAAAGGAATACCCTAGCCTATCGCGACTAGGAGGTTTCCTCAGACATAGTTTTCTACCTTTTCGGATCTGAGGAACTATTTACGAAAAGGGACCGTTGGAGTTTACTTTTCTGCTGTCTTTTCAAACTCTCTAAACATGAAAAGATGCCGAGTTATTCCTTTTCCAGACTCGTTAAACCTAAATGACATCGGAAATTGTCAATCCTGACGGTATTCGAGTTTCTCCTTCCTAGGGCTCGTTAAATGTACTAGGATGGATTCGTCCGAAGGACAGATTTATATGACAAGCATATGGTATCCTCTTCAAGCTTGTGTAAAAATAAAGAGGTACTCACCAGAAATGGCGGGGAAAAAATGGAACCAGCATCATTGTAGTGTCGGCAGTATGTCGCTCTTGAACATGGCACTTGTCCGCATTCGTGTCGGGTTGGGGAAATCTCATCTCGTTTTCACTTGCCTCCATGGGTTTGGGTAATCCCTTTTGACCTCTCATCAGCTCTTTGCCTCGTCAGCATGACCCCTGATCTTTTGATGTCAAATAATGCAAAATCCATTGCCATGTCGTTTGTGTGTTCAAGAGAAGTTGACCTCTGCAACTACCAACCTTCCTCTGATTCTCATCTGATCTTGATTCACAAAGACATTATGTTCCTCTGTCTCGCGTCGATGATGTGGGAAACACTATGGCCCACCTTTGATCAAGGTCACTTCCTGTCGACTTCAGCTCATTATCCAGGAAGTTGATCTAGAGACTCCCTTCTGGTGCCTTGGAGCGTGCTTTCCTCAATGGCAGGTTCTTCGCATTCGACGTGAGGTTTTCATCATTGGCCTCCGATCGAGTGATTCTACGGGTGTTTGACGCCATCTCATTGATTCACATGCCGTAGATTGTACCTATAGTACCTTGAGGGCCATTGTCATTATTGGTGGTACCTCTCGCGTCTGTTAACAGCTTTCAACATTGGCTGGTAATCAGACGATGTTCTTGCATGTTCGACTTTAGCTCACCTATTCGCATGCTTGAACTTGTACTGTGTTCGGGTCGAGATGGAGCGCAAGACCCTGGATTCTGTCTGTTGTAATCCAGGCTGCATTTTGTGGATTATTATGATTATTTACATGACTCACTTACTGGATGGCTGCGACCATAGCTAAGTCTATTTACCGATCCTCACTGGATGGCTGCGTTCATGCCTTGGATCTGGATTATTGTATACTCTGTTATGGATGGCTGCGCCCATACCACATATATATCATGTATATTGAGATATCAGTTGTACTTATCTACGTAGGTTTTCCGACGGCGGAGTTTTCAGTTGGACACGTTCTCGTAAAGCATTTCACCCCTCTCTCTCGTTCGGTTCTCATACTTTAGGGGGCATCTGTTACACAGCAATTTGTCACCGTCCCTACCATTCCCCATCTCGCACATTGGAGGGCTTATTTTGTGACCTGTGAGTAGTGATATAACTTGAAAATACTTTCATGGCATTCCCCTAAACATGTACTTTCATCCCCCTGAAGACATCTCTTGCTGAAAAACCCTAAAAATGGCCCTTTTTGCATTGGCGCGGGCAAACAGTTCAGTACCCACGCCAATGGGGAAAATCATTCAAAGAGGTCGCGCCAATTGGCACTTTGTCCCAGAGTCGCACTCGCACCAGCCAATTTAAGGAGTGTTTTTTAAAAATAAATGGCGGAAGTTTCAACCTAACCAATTCATGAACTGGTATCTATCTTGAGTTGGGAGGTTTGGCTACGGATCTCCATAGAGAGGAAGTGGTTTGCCACCTCTCATGGAAGCTTCCTTGTGATGATAGGGCCAATCCCATGATTATAGGGATCCCAACTCCCCTTCCTCCATCTATAAAAGCTTTCCCATCTCCATGGCAAGCTAGTCTTCAAGTTCCCAAATTCCCAAGAGCCTTATGCTGCAAGAGCCTTGATAATTCCCTTAAGGCCAAATCCAAGCAAGGAGATTATTGTCAAGATCCGAAGAGAGAGGTTTGTCCCATCCCTGACAGGCTTTATCGAGACGCGTTCTGCTGACGACCCTCCGAAGGAGAATTCAGCGTCAGAGCTATGGTTGTATTCTTCTTTTGATTGATTAATGATAAGCAACTATTGGTTATGGTTCCACTCTTGTTATTGATAATGATCATGAGTTATGTCTTCTCTGACTGACATATAGTTGTATGCACTAGATTTTACGCTTGCGTTTGTTTTGTTTCTTGCGTGTGCAGGTGTCCGATCACGGAGATCGTGGGGATTGCGATCTTCCAGAGCTAAGGAACGGGAGCGCTACCTTATCTACGAGCGATAGCGTTGGATTCCAGGTAAGCCTTCATCGCTAGTTGGTTTATCTGCAATTAGGAACCTGCACTATAGCGTGAACGATTGTTGCTAGACCCGGTCTGGGCTAGTAGGGATCGCCTCTATCCGCAGAGGGGATTTACCTCCACAACAATTGTTGGTATATATAAAATACAAAATTGTTGGCCAACAAGTAATGTTTACAATTTTACATAGAAAAATCATTTCAAGCCCTTCTTTTTTACTAGTTGAATATTTTCTTCCTACCTTGTTTAGTTTTTGACTAGCATATGCATTTGAGTGGTCAACTAATTCATTGACAAATTATGCAAGCAAATCTTTGATCGCAATGTTGGATGCATTGAATTGTACATGGAATTTCTTCAACTAGTTGGAAAATATAAAATTTGGGGGAATACATGTCATTCTTTTGTCTTTAAAGATCTTCTTTATTATCTTCATGAGGTTCTTATTGGAAGATTCAACCTCGCCACCCCCGTGGGGATAATATGTAGAGAAATGACCTACGATGATGTTTTAATTTTGAAAAAAGGATACTAAATTCAGTGAGATAAAATATTTAAAATTATTGTTCACAATATTTTAGAGCGTAGTCTAAAGAGCCCGTGTTTTGACCCAAATTCCGGCCACGATTTTCAGAAAATCCGGCAAAGATTTGCCCAGAAACTTGTTTATAGTTGTTAAACAATAGTATTTTGAGTGCCCCAGGGGTTTTTGATAGTGCTGAATCCATTTCCACTATCAAAAATAGATTCCAAGCACTGCAACTACCTGATTTTTTCAAATTTAGTTGACCGGATTTCGGCGGATTTCTGCCGTCCGGGCCAAAACGCGGGCTCGGTAGACAACTCCATATTTTAGGGGTAGACAAAATGAGTTAAGATATTTTCTTCGAGCAATATAATCACAGCTTCGTTATTGGCTTGATTGGTAGGGATGGCTTCTACCCATATGGTAACATAGTATGTGGCAATTAATATCTTGTTATGTTGGCCAATGAAGGAGATGTAGTTATGCTATGAAACCAAGTCCCTTGCTAGAAAGGATTTTCTACTTATACACACTTCAAGGACAAGGCAAGAGTTTTTTGTCTAGAAACAAAAATTTTGAATTCATGTTAAGACCTAGAAAACTTATGAATATCAAAGAATACATTATGTTAATAATGCCCAAACATTAACATTTTATTGGTTGTTTCCCTAGATGCAAACAAAACTTTGTAGATCCCTTTGTGTGTATCTTTGACTGAGCCTTCCACTTCATCTTACACAACACATTTGAGTAGTAGGCCATCATGATATTTCCAATTAAATTCTACTTGTAATATATATTACTTTGTTGTTAAGAGCTCCACAGACATTTGTTGAGACTTGTCTAGCCTTTGGGTACATTGTCCATAAGTTGATAGGTAATAAATATTGTTGTACCACATGGACACTTGATAACAAGACTTGATGTGGGATTTCTCTTCTTGTTCCAATATATATTTTTGAGCTTCCTCCCGATGCATGGATGGCTATGATTTGTAGGCTTGTTTTTTCCATCAACATGGATAAAATTTTCCCTTTGTTCATCTTGGTAGGATTGAATAATGTTTCATGTCGTTGGATATTGGTGATCCACTTTCCCTTATTTCCATCAACATATAGTTGGCACAAAATATTTGTTAAGGAATGAAAAACGTGGAGAAGAGATGCTCTTCTCAATATTCAAAATTAGTTAAATAGAATTACATAGGAGACATCGACAATAAATGACTGCAAAGAGACTGAACTAGAACTCAACTGAACTGGACTAAACTCTAACTGATTGTGACACTTGGATGGAAAATTATGACAGCTATAAAGTGGTTGAAATTAGATTCTATAACACTCCCCCTTAATTACAACCACATAAAAATTTAAACTAAGATTCTTTTTTATTAATGTCTCAACTAGGCTTACAATTTAAAAAACTGACATTAACCAGAATTCCTTTTCTTTATATTTTCTTCCAAATTGTGTATCCTCTAAATTGTTTTAATTTCTTCCTTTTGTTGTATGCTTAAAATTTCAAATTATTGATTTGTTAATGTATCTCTTCCATTGTTTCAGGTTGTTTAAGCATGTCCTGGACTTCTTCAAAAACCAGCTTGTATGTGGACTGCTTCCACATGTCATCTTTTTTCGTGTACTTTTCATGATCAATATTCTGTTGCAACATAAGTCTATAATAAAAAATTATCTCTTCACGACTCCACTCGATGAAGATATCATTCATGTTTTCATCAACCGTGTTGTCTTCAACTTTCATTTCTGCAACTCCAATGCGAACTTTATTAAAACATGGTGTTGCAAGCCATGCTTCAAGGAACTTTAACTCTTCTTCATAATCTTCATGTTTACCTGCACACTGGAAATAAATGTTAGGATTAAAATATTTGCAGAACCATATCGGTTATGTTCTTTCTTCTCTACAATGGGATCTCTCCCTCCTTGTGCTCTTCTCTGTCTCTATCGCTTCAGCTGCTTCAAAGAGGTTTTCTTCCACCAGGTTTTCTGACCAAAGTGGGTTTTTCTCACCAAATAACAATTTATCAATTAGATGTTTTTGTTGTATCATATGTAAACAATCATTTAGCTAATGATTATCCATCAAAATTATCATCAAAAAATTGAATTGTTGGATTCATCATAACACTGGGTGCTTTAATTGAAACTTCATTGTCATTAGCAAGCACCATTATTGAATTCACCAAATTGTCATCCACTTGTGGTTGTGCATAGTGGGATTCACAAGCATTTATGTGCTCTCTCTTTGCTTCTAGTAACATGCCATCATCATTTCCATCCACTTTCAAGTGGGATTCAAAAAATTCTTCATCTCACTGTAGATTTTCTGCTACAAATCCACCTTCATCTTCTACTTGAATACTCCTCCTTATAACAAAGTTTCTCTCAAGAGTATCCCAAGTTTCTTATGTTGTATTTGCATTTGAAATGAGGGGGGAAATGTTGTCATCTATGGATTCCTTTATGAATTTCAATTTGAATACATTCTTTTGCCTTTTGTCTTCCAACTCTTTCAAATAGAATTCAAACAACTCATGATGTTGCTTTGACTTTCTAAGCCACTTGGATTTTCCCATTTGTTGAGCACTGCCTAACTGTGGCTCAAAATGGACTTGCAGACATAACGGTTTCTTGTTGTGCATCTCTGTAGTGGTTCCTCTGCTACTAAACTTCCACAAAACATACATGTCTACAATTCTCTACAACACCTCCTCTGTTTTTAATAGACCCTAAAAAAATCGATTGTTCTTTTATTAAAGAAAAATAACTATGGACAAGCCCTTTTAAAAAAAAATATGGGCACTAATACCCTCGAAGACCTTTTAAGGAATTGTATGCGCCTTGTTAAATAATTACATAAGACTTTTCATTGAAGCCATTAAAAATCATTTCAACCCTCTTAATACCATTGCAACCCAAATTACATGAAACAAAGCCTTTTAAACCATTGGAACCCAAATTACGTGAAACGAATCCCTTTTAAAACTTTTTAAATAGAACATAAACTTCTGCTTCTTTTAAACAAAACTCAACCCATGAATTTTAAGCACAACTCTTATTTTGTGTGTTCCCTATTTTTTAATAGAATTGCTATAATGTCACTCTACAACATTCTCACTCTCTCTCTCTCTCTCTCTCTCTCTCTCTCTCTCTCTCTCTATAAACCTTTTAATGTCCTTTTTTTTTAAATCTTGGTCATTTTTAATGTCCTTTTTAAAAAAATCTTGGTCATTGTTTATAAAATAAACTTTAAGGACCTCTCTCTCTCTCTCTCTCTCTCTCTCTCTCTCTCTCTAAACCTTTTAATGTCCTTTTTTTTAAAATCTTGGTCATTGTTAATGTCCTTTTTTTAAAAATCTTGGTCATTGTTTATAAAATAAACTTTAAGGACTTTGAAAAAGGAGATAGCAACCAAATATTTTCAAACAAATCTCGCAGGCTCATACCTTGTTGTAATTTACTGTTATAACGCTCATGTTGCTTATATGAGGTTGTGTTAGCATTAAAAAATTTGAGTTTGTTGAAGTGTCTACGTTTAACGTGGTTGGTATAGTTGTTGGTGTGTGTTACTAGGGTTTTCTTCCTAATGGTGTGCTTCTCACATGAGAATGCACTGAAACTGTTGGATCGGATGTTACATCATTGGAACCACCTTCTTCGAGCTCACCAATTCTGCTAAAAATTCATAGTTTGGATCTGCATCTATGTTTCCACATATACTCTACACCAAGATTTTTTTTATTAAATGATCCTCTTGGCTTTCAATAGAGATAGAAACTTCTCCATAGATTTCTTGGGCATGGCTAGTTCCCTCACACGTTCTTTGATGTTATCTCAAGGATTCTTATGTAGGCTCGTCTCTTCTCTTTGATGCTCTCAAGGAGTCTTATGCAGGTTGAGATTTGATACCATGTCAACAAATGAAAAACGTGTAGAAGAGATGCTCTTCTCAATATTCAAAATCAGTTAAATAGAATTACATAGGAGACAACAACAATAAATGACTGCAAAGCGACTGAAATAGAACTCAACTAAACTGGACTAAAATCTAACTGACTGTGACACTTGGATGGAAAGTTATGACACCTAGAAAGTGGTTGGAATTAGATTCTCCAACAATATTCTTGTCTGATATGTGAAGTACATAAGTAATTATTTAGGCCTACAATGCATATTCCCTTAATAATTGTAGAGCTTTGAATAGGCTTGTTTTTTCTTCATGTAGTACTTCATCTCAACATTTGTAAGGGACATGCTAAAAAAGGAAATGGGATATTTATATTCATCATCATTATTTTGTAACAAAACAATAGTTCTACTATGCTCAAAAGAAAAGGAAAATATCTTGAAGTCTATAATGTAATTAAGGATGGTCAACATAAGAGCTTCCCCTTGGTATTTCCTTATTACTACAAAAAAAAAACTCTTTAGCCATGTCATCCCACTTTATATCACATTCCTCTTCAAAATTATAGTCATATGCTTAGTGAGCTTAACAAAGTTGGGAATAAATCTCTAATGGAAGTTGATTTTCCAAAAAAATGACTATATGGAATTTTTTAGATTTAGTTTAGGTTAATAAGGTAAGTCATCAAAAACATGGCATTCTTAAGAATCTATTGTTTTTGGACAAATTTACTAACTGAAAAGTTAATTCATTGAAAATCAAATTATCTTAATCGAATATACAATTTGTTTTGTGTGTGATAAAGAAAATAGAGAATGGATTTTTGGACATTCGTTGTAATTCATAGGACCATTAGGTGAGAAAAGAGCCAACATAAATCCCTAGATTATTGTGAAAAAAAAAATATATATATATCTACGAGAGAATGATGGGAAGGAACTTGAGAAGTTGGGGAAATGAATTGTCGAATAATGTTAACCCCACTTCCCTTTGACTTCAGGAAACTATTTTCTTCGAACAATTTTAAGAATTTATTTTCTACTATCATAATTGTTCTTGTGCTTGAATTAAAATTGTTTGCGTGCAAATAAGCAATTTGTCTGAAATCAAAGACTTCTAGAACACATGCTACATTCGTCAATTCACTACTAAAAATAGTATTTTTATTATTGTCCTCCATTAGTAGATTCACATACTACCTATACACGGTCGACCACTAGAAGTTCCCATGGATAAGAGCAAGTGAGTTAATCGTATCATTGCAAATAGCTTCTTTTGTTCCTCTACTAGCCATTTTTGTTTTGTAATTAAGAACACTCTGTCAATCAATAATGTTCTCAATGTCATTTAACTATAGATTTCTCAATATGTTATATAATCACCAAGTCTTACTATTTTCCATGTGAAATATGTTACAGAAGACACTGTCAATAAATAACAATTGAAAATACCAAATCTAGTGTTTACGAGTACTGGAAATAATTCTTGAAATTCCAAAACCATCTCGTTCATTTACTTCATACTTTTCTATTGCTTTATTATTATCAATATATGTGTACTAAGTGGTAGAAATTTACGAACTAAAATAAATATGAATTCTTTTTCATCATGGCAGTTATCGTACATGTTATCAATGTAGCCACAAAGAAATATTGTGCAGAGACGCAGTCAAATAGCTCTACCACGGAATGACTTGATGGTTGAGCTGGTATCCACCACGATGTTGATGTTGGGATATTTTGTTTACTAAAAATAGTCTCTCTTTCTTACAATTTGCGTTGACGGAATATCAACTGGAGTGCACAGTGGACTGATTACGTGTTGATTAGCTGAAAAAATGCTGAAACATTTTACATTTAATTTTGGACTCTCCACCTTCTTTCTTTGTTTACAACCACTAATCATTACACATTGCATAAAAATAAATGTTATTAAGCACTTAAACGATGTTCACATTACATGTCGATTAAGTACTACTTGAACTATCACATCCCTTGTATTGTCTCTCTATACATTTAAGAAGTATAGTTACATTTATGGAAAATTTAGATTTTTCTAGTCGTAGAATTAAGCCTTAATTAAATTTTTAATAAACGTTAATGTGTGCTGCCAAATATTGATTAATTTTATGTGACTTTTCGCATGTGTCAAAAAAATTGTGAAAATTGATGCCTTGGGGACATGCACATAAAAAGAGAGATAAAGCAGATCACTCTAATATCAATAATCTAATTTTATGAAAAGAACGAAATGAAATATAAATTACTAACCCAATAGAAAGGCATATGTAATGGAAGTTTCCAAAATAAATGTTGTATGACATTGATTTGTGTGGAGGGGAAATGTGTGTGGAGATGTGAAAAGTGTTGCATAAAGGTTATCCCATACATAACCCTTTTCCACACATTCATTATTCTCCACAATAAAAACATTTGACCTTTCACATTTGATAAGAGAACACATATTTTGTACAATTAAAATGCAAATAATAAAAAACATTTGCATTTTCCTAAATATATTACAGTCTCAAAAATTAAAACGGTAATTTGCTTGGTGTGAATGAATGTCCATTGAATTAATATTTTGTTGTGTAGCTATATAACATAGTACTTTGGCTTACAATAGATTTCGATGTATATAGCAATAATTAGTGTTGCGTTTTCATTGTGGGTAGTGCGAAGGTGCGGAACAAGCTTTCGTTGTGCAGAGAACAGAAGAAGCACAATGAAAGATTCGTCTGCATTTCCACACTCTGCACAATGAAATTAACTCAATTAAAAAAAATGATTTAAATATATAACATTTTAAAATTTGTAAAATTAAAACATATAACTACAAGGTTTCGATAATCAAAATAATAAAACTTTCCCTACATTATACATTTTCATTGGATTTTTTATTGACTAGTGCGGGAACTTGCAGTGATGGATTCTGACTATGGTTCAGAGGGCTCCACCCCTAGTATTAAAATATTAATTATGGCTTTCCCCAAATACTCACATAGATGAGAATCATTTTCAAATCTGCTTGTGCGGAAGGTAATTGGAGGTTAGCTTCTCTCTATACATTCTAACTACTCATATAGAAACATGGAAAAAGACATATGGCATATAGACCTATGAATCAAGTGTGTGAAAGGGAAAATGTCTATGGATAATTGTATTTAGATTTCCAATGCAATTTACATATAAATATGAACAATGATAGTTTTTCTCATCTTCCAATGTATATGGAAATATGTTGCAAGTATCTGTGCTCGAAAAATTATTACTAGCACTAACATTGGTAAAAGTAAGGGTTTACACAGAAATACATATGCTAAGCTAACACATCTATGAGTTAAAATCTATGCGAAGGGGAAAATGTGAATCACTTTTTTTGGGGGAATTCGAGTAAATATTTTACACAAATGTCTTTGATTATTGACCCAACTGCTGAGAGTCTCCTGCGGGTTACAAGATGAAAATATTATTGCATTCATTTGTCAACTAAGCGATATGTGAAATAATACATGTCCAAAGCTAAGGCATATATGAATTAAAGACTGTCAAACCAAGATGTGTGAAAATCTAAAGAATATATGTGAACAATGCATATTGCATCTGCGAAGGGAAAAAAGTAAGTGTAATAGCTTTGCAGGAGCTGGAACCAATATGGAGATGATGAATTTATTATCGAGTTACGTAAAAGTGTTTTATAGGATCAAAATGTGTGAAACACATCTGCGAAGCGCATAATGTCTGTGGAAGTGCAAAACTTGTGCATATATGCAATAATTTCTTTGGGGAAAATAGGTGTACTGAAGAACTCTATGGGGACAAAAATGTGTGCAAATATACAAAATTGAGTATCTATAGTGAAGGGAAAATAAGAGGCACATAAGAATATGATGATCCAATTACTATGCCAAAGAAAGTCATGTCATTAGCTAAATTTTATGCATAAATAAACAATATACACATGTAAAAGCAAAAAACATATCCTCAAAAACTTATGCAAAAACATCATCTTAGAGAACTTCACAAAATTGGTAAAAGTGTTGGAGAATGCAATATGGCATCTTATTAATTAGACTTCTCCTTAACCTTAATGATTACTTGTGAGCTTTATTTATCTTATTATATTTATTATTATATCTTCTTCATCAAACATTTATCAAGAGAAAAAACAATAAATACAATGGACACAAAAATTAGGCTCCAAGCTAGGGAAAAACCTCTCTGTTACATAGTAATTTGTCATTGTCCCTACAATTCCCATCTTGCCCATTGGAGGGTCGTTTCTGTGACCAATAAGCAATTTCATGCCTTGCAAATACCATCATTGCATCCCTTTCCATGAGGAAAACATTCCTTCTGTTGATCATTTCCTGAGCAGACCCCTAAAAACACATGTTTTTTCCTTGGCGCTGGTAGCCCGTTATGTACTCGCGCCAATGAGGAAAATTAACACTGAGCCCGCGCCAATTGGCGCTCTGTCCCAGTTAAGCACCCGCGCCAATCTGCTTATGGAAAGTTTTTTAAAAAAAGAGGCGAAGTTTCGATTACAACAACTTCGTGGATGAGTCATGAGGAGTGGTTTCGACTGAATGACCACGACTTTCCTCCTTTGGCCTCTTGTTTCCACCTTATGGGGAACCTCCCAAGGGATAAGGCCTCCCTTCCACTATTGTAGGGATCCCAACCTCCTCCTCTCCTCTATAAATATAGCCATCTTCCATTAATGAAGGGGCTGAATGGTTGAGTCTCCAAGAGCCTTCATAGCCTAAAGAATGCTGTAAGAGCCTTGATAGTCCTCATAGAGCCAAATCAGTAGCAAGGAGATTATTGTCAAGACAAATGAAGAGAGAGGCTTGTCCCATGCCCAATGAACTTTACCGAGATGTATTCCGCTGTCGACCCGCAGAAGGAAGATTCAGCGTCAGAGCCAGGTTGTATATTTCTTTGTATTGATTAATGATAAGCGACTTTGGTTATGGTTCCACTCGTATTGTTCATACATTGTGATCATGAGTTGTGTCTTCTCTGACTGATACATAATTGCATATATTGGGTTTTACGCTTGTGTTTGTCGTGTTTCTTGTGTGTGCAGGTGTTCGATCACGACAAGCGTGAGGATTGTGATCTGCTGGAGCAAGGAAACGGGAGCACTATCTTCTCTATGAACAATAGCTTGGACTCAATGTAGGCCTTCTTCGCAATTTGGTCTATTGCAATTAGGAACTTGCACCTTAGCGTGATACGATTGTTGCTAGACCTGATCTGGGCTAGTGAGGATCACCTCTATTCGCAGAGGAGATTTACCTCTACAACAAATTGGCGACTCCACCGGGGATGCATTGATTGGAGTTTGTCTTGTCTTTTTGGTTGATTTTGGTCTTTGCCTACTTGATCACCTCTTTTGGTTCTCTTTTTTCTAGGGTAAAACCTCTGTTCAGCCCCGAGAGGATCAAATCTGACCTCTTTTTTCTGAATTTTCATCTTTTCATGGTTGGCTTGATTGGCGCGGTTTCCACCCTAACAGTCGCGCCCATTGGCGCAGGTTTCCAGTTCATCACTCGCGCCATCCCGTGTCTGGCGCGGATTACAGCCAGACATTCGCGCCATCTCCTGTAGGTGCTAGGGTTTTCCCTTGTTCGGAAGTTTCTTTTGGTCATTACTTTGCTTTTGGGTTTATTTTAGATTTTGCTTGAAGTGGTGAGTCTGGTCTTGGTTGGGAGGAATTCTTTGTTTTTTAATTTTCAGGCGTTGGCGCTTGTTTTCAGTTAGAAACCCGCACCAATTTTCCATTGGTGCTAGTTTTTAGTGAGCAAGTCGCGTCAGTTGGCGCTAGTTGTCAAAGATAAAGTCGTGCCAATTTCAGGGTGTGTGAAAATTGAGATTTTTTCCCTAAATCCTTCACCGGTGTGTCTTTCCCTTCCGGTCTTTTCACTGTGTGAGCATAGATTACATTGCTCATTGTTTCGAATGTCTTTTCTCCATGATTGCTTGATGTAAAAGGGAATGAATGCCTTGTTTTGATCTCGTCCTTTGGAATTCCTCTTTGTGTTTGACCTCATATGTCTTGTCACCTTTTGAGGAATTTCGTTACAAAATGTTTTGAAACAACGACTACATTCTTAGTGTTTGTTTGCATCTATTTTGCCTTCATCCTTTCATTAAGGATATTTGCGTTTATTTAGTTTTCATCTCAAAGTTTGCTTTTGTTAAAATGCATTAGATCACATTGCATTGAAAAGTATTTTTTTTGAGATTTATCATTGAACTTAGATTACATTGTTTAATGATTGAAAGCTAAAAGTCGCTTTTATTGCGTTCTCTTTCATTAAAAGCATGCATTAAGTAGATTCTCATTTCATCGAAAAAATACATTGAGTGCATTCTTATCATTTGAAAAGAAAAAAAAAGGAAATTGTGCATAGATTACAATTGCATAGTTTTCGGAAAAGAAGATTTTGCATAGATTACATTGCATTATTTGCATCGTTGAATGTTTGAAATTGCTTTTGGATAGTGAAAGTCATCTAGTTTGGAAAAAGTTTCGTTTTCAATGTTGTTGTTTGTTGCATCATTGTTTGAAAATCTTCCCTTAACTAGATAGCATTCATTGAATTGAAAGATTTATTTTCTCATATAGTTGCATATAGGAGATTGTCAGATGACATGCGGTAGGGCCTTGAAACTGAGACATAATTGAAGATTAACATTAAAATTTATTCAATTTACCTTAAGGCAGCATTGAAACATTAACGAAATATTTAGAGGTCTAGTCTAGTGACGTGTTCCAGCGTCGTTAAACCTAGTAGCTGTCGTTCGCCTCTTGGTTTTAGACAACGCTAGTACGGACTTGTGCTCCCCGTACCGTCGCGTATATAAAGGGAGACCCCACTAGGTTGATATCCTTTATCCGTAGGAAGCCGAGTCTGCCGCCTTATACCCATGATACACGGACACGACGATTCGGGGAGATTGCCTGCATGTACGTCAAGTCCTTGGTTGATTTCTCTTTCATTTTGAAACCAAGGTGTATATTGCAATTCACATATATCTGGTACACCCTTTGCCTAGATTACCAGAGTAGTCATTTCAATCTTTTCTGACTCTGTAAATTTGAAAATATCATCAAGCGCTTGTCCTTTCACGGTTGTTTCCAATCTGAAAGTGATAGAGTCACCTTTTGCCTGTTTCTCGACTCTTAAAATATGAAACAACAGAGTTTTGTTTCAATGTTTTAAAATTAACTGCCCACGAAATATTTTCGATTAAAGTTAGTTTCTTTAGGGTGTTGTCTTTGAGTTGTTTCTAATGGAAACTTTTCTGGAGTTCACCAACCAAGGAATCCCCTCCGATGGGAATCCTGGTCATTTTCCTCCTTTTGGGAATGTTGGCGCTCCTTATATGGCAACATTGTCCCTTCTGAGTTAAGCTGTTGGGTTGCCTGTTTGGTTGTTTTCAACCTATGTGGTCCCGAATGTCTAGGCTACTGGTCAATCAGTTCCTCTGCCTGAACAACATCATGTTGATTCCAAGGTGGACCTCTCCCCTTCTTCGCCTATTTATGCATCCTCCTCTTCTACTTCGCCTGGTGAAAGTATGGATTCGAGTAACCAAGTGGCTAAGAAGAAGAAGAAGAAGTCTAATAAGAGAGAGGCTAAGGCTGCATCTACTACTTCTAAAACATCTCCTCTTGATAAACCTCCAAACCCTCCACGGAAAGTAAAGTTCCCTTGCATGTTGTGCATGGGAGACCATCTTCTTCGAGATTGCCCTGGCATTCCCAAGGTGCTCGAAGTATGGTCCAACGGTTGTCCACCGTTGCCTTTGGCTTCTGGGATTCGGGTTGGGGGCACGTCTTCAACTGGTACTGGTAAGGCTCCTAAGAAGCAGGTTAAGATTACCAATCCCTGTAAGTTGTGTGAAGGGCACCATGCCATTCACCTTTGTTCGTATATGGATGAAGCCAAGCGAGTTTTGGACAACTCGGTTGTTTCTGCGCCGTGCCTTCCGGCTGGTTACCAATAGCTTTCTTCGAGTCCTTCACCAGCTGATCCTACGATTGGTCAAGAGTCATCCTTGGTCAATCCCGCTCCGCCAGAAATTCAAATTTAGGAATCTGTTCCCGACCAACCATTGGTCGTGGGATCGGTTGAGCTGGCCCCGTCTGCGGTGCACCAGGTCTTTTCCGTTGAGAGTGGACCTCACATCCCTCAGGTTCTTCTTGTTTCTTCAGATTCCTCAGACTTGGAGAAAGATTCTCCTGTCCCTATATCTCAAGAAGCTCCTCCTCCACCTCCCGTGATGGAGGTCCCGGAGGATACTCCTCCCACCTTCGAGATGGATGTTGTGGAGGATGCTCCTTCTTCGATCGTAACACCAGGGGAAGACCATCTCGGTTCGATGGTAGCTCCTCCGAGTAGTTTGGTCACTTCCTTTGACTGGAGTCGATTTGCAGGATACCGCCTTCCGTCTTATGTGCCTTTCGAGATCACAGTACAGGCTTTTTGTCTGGTCGTACCCAACACCATTATAGACGAAGGCGCGTCTGTTAGTGTTTTATCCTCAACTACTTGGCAAGTTTTCGGTTCGCCGCCGCTTGCGCCTGTTACACAGAATCTGTTGGCATTTAACATAAGAACTAGTCAACCATTAGGGATCCTTCCAATGTTACCTGTTACTTTGGGAGGTAAAAATGTCCATATGGACGTGATGGTTGTTCCAGGCCCCTTGGATTTCAATCTGCTCTTGGGGCGCGATTACACCTATGCCATGGGAGCGCTTGTCTCCTCCCTTTTTCGTGTGGTTTGTTTTCCGCATGAAGGACGGATCGTGACCATTGATCGACTTTCGTTCTTTGGTTCCGATATGGCGGTGGCCCCCAATCATCCCTTCCCTGGTTTTTTATCCACCCGTTGTATCCGCCCTCACCGCGGGTCAACTATGTGGCTACCTACCCCGTGCTTGTAACCAATGATAGTGCCATTGTGCATCAGGTGCTGGGGGCATTGGGTCCTGACTTCCAAGATGTTTTCCTTCCATCAGGAGTGGAACTCTTGGAATCGATGACTTCTTGTTCATTATGATGAGGTCGTCGAAGCAGAGTTTTTTTTTCCTTGTGTCAAGCTCCTTAAAAAATGAAACAAGGTCGTCGAAGCAGAGTTTGTTTTCTTATGTCAAGCTCCTTAAAAAATGAATCAGGTCATATGAGGATAGTTCTTTTAATGTGTCAACCTCATTAAAATAATGAAACACGTTCTCGTTCAATTCGAGTTTTTGATAAGATCTCGTAAAATCCCAATCGATTCTTTCTCTTGATCTCATAAATTGAACCTTCACTCCATCTGACTTTCATATGGATTGAAGCTTGGGGGGCATGCACCTCGAATTGAGTCACCATGCTGGGGGGCATGCTTACTTTTTCAAGCATAGTTTGTTTCCGTTTCAAGCTTGTGTAAAAATGAAACCGGTTTCAAGCACGGTTTATCTTTGTTTCAAGCTTGTGTAAAAATGAAACCAACTTCAAGCGAGTTTCCCGATTTCAAGCTTGTGTAAAAATGAAACCATTCCCATTTTACCTCTTGTGATTACCATATTATCGGCTGTTTTTTTTCGGATGGGCCTTGGTTTTCTCACTCCATTGTCACTATCTCGCTTGGCCGATCATATGCCTTCACTTGGTTGTCTCACCCAATCCCGGGGAGCTACTGCAATGAGTGGTCTTGTTAGCCGACCTCTTAACCTTTACTTGTTCCGAGCGGTTCCACCATCACCGTAACCGGTTGCTTCCCTTTCTACCACTCGTTCCTCCGGGGAGGAGTCACCTTTCGGCTCTTTTTCGACTCTTAAAAATTGAAAATATTGTCGAGACTCTTGTAGTTTTGAACTCGTTAAATGGTTGCGAAACGACATCTACCCGGTATACGTTTACCCCTTTTTTCGAGTTGGGATAGATTATTTATGAAAAAGGAATACCCTAGCTTATTGCGACTAGGAGGCTTTCTCGGACATATTTTTCTACCTTTTCGGATTTAAGGAACTATTTACGAAAAGGGACCGTTGGAGTTTACTTTTACGTTGTCTTTTCAAACTCTCTAAACATGAAAAGACGCCGAGTTCTTCCTTTGTCGGACTCGTTAAATCCCCGATGACATTGGATTCGGTCGTAATGACGATATTCGAGTTTCTCCTTCCTAGGGCTCGTTAAATGTACTAGGATGGATTCGTCCGAAGGACGAACTTATATGACAAGCATATGGTATCCTCTTCAAGCTTGTGCAAAAATAAAGAGGTACTCACCGAAAATGGTGGGGGGAAAATGGAACCGATATCATCGTCGTGTCGGCGGTATGTCACTCTTGAACATGGCACTTGTCCGCATTCGTGTCGGGTTGGGGACATCTCGTCTTGTTTTCCACTTGCCTCAGTGGGTTTGGGTGATCCCTTTTGACCTCTCATCTTCTCTTTGCCTCATCATCATGACCTCCGATATTTTGATGTCAAATGTCGCCAAATCCATTGTCGTGCCGCCGATATGTTCAAGAGAAGTTGACCTCCGCAAAGTTTCAACCTTCCTCTCGATTCTCATTTGATCTTTGATTCGCAAACATTATGTTCCTCTGTCTCGTGTCGATGATGTGGGAAACACTATGGCCCACCTTCGATCAAGGTCACTTCATGTCGACTTCGACTCATTATCCGGGAAGCCGATCTAGAGACTCCCTTACGGTACCTTGGAGCCTCGCATGCCTCAATGGCAGGTTCTTCGCGTTCGACGTGAGGTTTTCATAATTGGCCTTCGATCGAGTGATTCTATGGGTGTTCGACGCTAGCTCACTATTCACACTCAGTGGATTGTACCTATAGTACCTTGAGGACCATTTTCATTATTTGTAGTTCCTCTCGTGTCCGTTAACATCTTTCATCATTGGTGGTAATCGGACGATGTTCTTGCATGTTCGACTTCGACTCACTTATTGACATGCTTGAACTTGTACTTTGTTTGGGTCGAGATGGAGTTCAAGACCCCGGGTTTTGTCTCGTAAGAATCTAGGTTGCAATTTTGTGGATTATTATGATTGGTTACATGACTCGATGATTGGATGGTCGTGACCATACACGAGTCTATTTATCGATCCTTACTTGGATGGCTGCATCCATACCTTGGATCCGGATTATTGTATACTCGTTATGGATGGTTGCACCCATACCACATATATCATTTATTTGAGATATCAGTTGTACTTCTCTACGCAGGTTTTCCGATGGCGGTGTTTTTAGTTGGACACGTTCTCGTAAAGCATTTCACCCCTCTCTCTCTTTCGGGCCTGTTGCTTTAGGGGGAATCTGTTACATAGTAATTTGTCACCGTCCCTACAATCCCCATCTCGCCCATTGGAGGGTCGTTTCTATGACCAATAAGAAGTGTCATGCCTTGCAAATACCATCATTGCATCCCTTTCCATGAGGACAACATTCCTTCCGTTGATCATTTCCTAAGAAGACCCCTAAAAACACTTGTTTTTTTCCTTGGCGCCCAGTAGCTAGTTATGTCCTCGCGCCAATGAGGAAAATTAACACCGAGCCCGCGCCGGTTGGCGCTCTATCCTAGTTAAGCACCCGCACCAATCTGCTTATGGAAAGTTTTTTAAAAAAAAGAGGCGAAGTTTCGATTACAACAACTTCGTGGATGAGTCATGAGGATTGGTTTCAGCCCGAATAACCGTGGCCTTCCTCCTTTGGCCTCTTGTTTCCACCTTATGGGGAACCTCCCAAGGGATAAGGCCTCCCTTCCACTATTGTATGGATCCCAACCTCCTCCTCTCCTTTATAAATATAGCCATCTTCCATTGATGAAGCGTGCTGAATGGTTGAGTCTCCAAGAGCCTTCATAGCCTCAAAAGAATGTTGTAAGAGCCTTGATAGTCCTCATAGAGCCAAATCGGTAGCAAGGAGATTATTTTCAAGACAACTCGAAGAGATAGGCTTGTCCCATGCCCAACGAGCTTTACCGAGATGTATTCGGCTGTCGACCCGCCGAAGGAAGATTCGACGTCGAGCCGGGTTGTATCTTTCTTTATATTGATTAATGATAAGTGACTTTGGTTATGGTTCCACTCGTATTGTTCATACATTGTGATCATGAGTTGTGTCTTCTCTGATCGATACATAATTGCATATACTCGGGTTTACGCTTATGTTTGTCGTGTTTCTTGAGTGTGCGGGTGTTCGATCGCGGCAAGCGTGAGGATTGTGATCTCGTTTGGAGCAAGGAAATGGGAGCACTATCTTCTCTACGAACAATAGCTTGGACTCAAGGTAGGCCTTCTTCACAATTTGGTCTATTGCAATTAGGAACTTGCACCTTAGCGTGATACGATTGTTTCTAGACCCAATCTGGGGCTAGTGGGGATCGCCTTTGTCCACGGAGGGGATTTACCTCTACAACACTCTCCAAGGGGAAAACACGAGAAAAATCTATTTTCTTCTTATATAATCTGCTTCAAATGAGAAAACCAATACCTACACCTCATGACCAAAACCTCATGACCAAAACCTCCTCCTAGCACCAAGTCAACTCTCCAAGAAGACCTCACATTCGGGTAAAAGTCAAACCAAGTCAATAAGAGACAAATCCTTTCATAACTACACTAAAATTGGAATTCCCCCCCAACTTTAGAATTTAAGACTTGTAGTACTTGTAAAACTTCGACCCCTACAACAGACAAAACTACTTCGCGTGTGTGAGAGAATACTAATGCAAAACTTTGATGTTTATTCCTTTTAGCTTATGCTTCCTTCTTCCTTGCCTTTCTTGACCTTCTTCTTGAAATTCACACATCGGATCAGGGTTCCTTGATTTCAGATCAAATTTGTGAGAAAACGAGGTTGAACAACTTCTATTTATACTCATATGGGTGGGCACAATAGCTCTCTCCGGGCTAGCTTGCCTCTAGCAGGGACCGACTTGCTCTAGGAGGCTTATTTTGACTTCTTTGACTCAAAATAAATTATTTTACAAGGTACATCTTACCCGGATGGATCTTATAATCATGACATTGACTCTCTTGACTCATGAAAATAAATCCTATGACCTAACAAACCCTAGAAGCATGAAGAACATGTCTTTACATAAAATACCATAAAAAAATAAGTATGAAATCCATGCTCTAAAATACTAAATTTTCTTTCTTATTTTGCTTATTACATAAGATACACATATTGAATGAGTGCAAAGACAATTATGAAGACCAAAACTAGTTACATTTTTCAACCCTCCTTCTTAATTAGGGAGGTATTCATAATTGTATAACCAATACAACATCATTCTCAAATTGAAGAGTTCTCATAAGAAGAGTCAGATTTATAAGTCATTTGTAAGCATCAATATTATAACCACCATTGTCATTGAGGCCTAACTTGACAAGTTTAACTTCATTCGAGATTATTATGCTAGGAGGCTTTATGTGAGATATTGCACTACCTCTAAGGCACATACCCCATCCGGATGTTCACCAAGCATGTCCTTTTAGGACTATTCTTATCTTGGATTTCCAATCCTCTATCCTCAAATAATATTGGTCCTCTTCGACCACTCTTATCTTAGATACTTGTCCTATCCTTAAAGAGCGTCGATACCTTTCCTTTCTTGAATTGCATATCCTCAATGAAACCACATATGCTTATCCAATCCTCCCCCATTCTCTTCATAGCCTTCACTTAGACTTATGACTATTAGTCTCGGTCAAGTGCATGATATATGAAGAAGAGAATGGACATGTGATGTTTATCATCACTCCCTCTCAACCAAAGAAGAGATCCCTATTCCCACTTGGAATAGATCCTTGTTCCTTCACGGATATCGGGAAAATTCATACTTCTTCTAAGGTCTAGAGGAGATCCTTTCACTTCCTTTCAATTGGGAAGTCATAACGACAAGCTCTCTAGTTTGTTTTTGTAAGAGTATCAACTACCTATTCTTTATGGAGATAGTTGTATGGTTCCTTCTTTTCTTGGTATCTTTGGAGTCATCCTTTTCCTTCAATCTTGTGTTAGGGTTTAGACCAATGACCTTTGTATATCACTTTCCTTTCATTATAATCTTTGTATTGAGCCTTATTGAACTTCAAGCCAATCATAATTACTTTTGAAAGTGATTTTTTGTTGTACGAACATTAATTTCAAGTTGTATTTTCACACTGTCTACCTTTTAATCTCAAGATGAAAACATCTTGACCACAATATTTCCAAAAACATATGCTCAATCCATATGTTGAATTTTCCTTAACTTGTCATCATGTATTCCCTGCAATATCCTTCTAGGTAGCGAAAGAATACGTTAACCAGATAACCAATATCAAAATAATTAGACTACCTTATCATGATGGACTTGTCATCAAATTATCAACTTACTTGAGTTCTTCGATACCAAATCCTTCCTCATGAACCATCTCCACATGAATCTTGCTTCATTTATTTATTAGAGTGACCATGGATCGAACTTGATTACCAAGTTACAATTTCTTCCTTGGAGTATTTATTATTAACTCCCTTTCTTTCCTTCGAGATATTATACTATGTTGATCAATATTTAGGCCGATAGGGCCTTTCTCTTTTGAATCAATAAACTTTCTCTTTTTTTCTACCTTTCTTCTCTCCAATTGACATGTGTAACACATTTTTAGGCTCCACAAACTTGTTATTTTATTTTATAATAAGTTATCGTTAGAGCCAACAACTGTGATTATTTATTTCCATGTTAGGTTGAACATGAAGCATTCAGGGGAAAAAACTTATAAATTAACGGAAATTGACTTTTTCTTGCTAATCTTCGATGGAGGGATCCCAGGGAGGAAAAGGCTCTATAGTATCTCTTCTGCAAATTTTACCAGCAGTTTCTTAGAAGAAAAACCTGTCACTTCTTCATTCTCAAGGGTTTGATTTTCTAACAGCTAACTTAATTTGATTAAGAATTTTCCTTTTAACTAATTTATGTCCATCCAATTTTAGAATATTCTAAAATTGAAAATCATGATATGGATGGCTCTCTAACAGAATGTTCAATGGCTAACGTCAGAAAAGACGTCCAAATTTTTTCAATTGTTTTTGCTATTGTGAACGTTTCGACCTTTGGTCTCAAATTTAAAATTTTTGGTTTTGTTCTTGTTGAAGATTCACTGGTACTGTTTCCTACCGTTTAAGATTTCTTTCTATTTTCCGTTTAAATTCTCCACTGGTTTCAAATCTCTCTCCTTGACCTTGAATACGCGGTAATCTCCTTTCGTTAGCTCCATATTTGATATGTATTTCTGAATCTCTCTATTATTTTGTATAAAGTAGGCCTTAAATTTGATTCATTTAAATCTTTCGCATTTTCCATTTAAATCCCATTTTTCTCGGAGGTTCCTTTCCTTGACCTTGAATGCGCGGTAATCTCCATTTTTTTAGTGCTAAATTTGATGTATTCTTCGTATTTCTGAGTCTTAAATTTTAGTATTTTCCATTAAATTCTCTACTTTTCTCAAAGCTCCCTTGCCTCGACCTTGAATGCATGGTAATCGCCTTTCTTTAGCTCCAAATTTGATGTATTAGTACATGTATTTCTTGATCTTTGATTTTGTGTTTGTTAACCTAATTACTTTATTTTTTGTTTCTCCACTTTACCATTTATTTTTTTCACAATATTTTGTTATAGCCTTAAAATTTTAGGTTCACAGTAGCCATTATTTTAGCACTGGATTTGATGTATCAGAACAACCTATTATATTCTGTTTTAGCTTTGTTGTTAAAGTTCCATTTACAGAGTCCATTTTTTTGCTTTCATTTTTGTTATTTTCAAACTTGTATTGGTGTATGCATTAATTTTGTTCCGAGCTTATGTTAGGTGCTCTTGAAGATGTGTATATGGCGAGTGTTAACCTTATCCTTACCTCTCTCGTTTTATCTTTAACCTGATTTAACTTGAAGTGCTTCTTTGACGACTTTATTTCTTATTATGCTCGTACATTTTGATTTTGTTTTTGTATTTTTTAGCTTTGATTGGAATATTTGGACTTAATTGAAATGCCTTGCACCGATACTCAACAATTCAAATATTTAAGTTTCTTCCTTTGAGTCTTTGTTCGAGCAATTCAATGCCATGTCAATTTCTTTCTTTTCAAAAACGTCTTTGAGTAATTCCTGCATTTTTTCATTTTGTAGTGACTTTTTAAAGATTTTACTGAATAATATTATTGAAATTTGGAAGCAAATTCGCTAAATAGTAATTACTATTTAGTAGGAAATAGTAAATTTAGTAGGAAAGAAAAACACTAGCAGGAAATTTTCTTTTACAAAAGCGAAATTTGTTGCTAAATAGTAAATTTTACTAAATAATATTTCAAGAATTCCGTTCATAAATTTATAATTATTTTTTTGTTATTTCATTCATAAATTTACTGAGCAAGGATCATGCTTTATTACAATAAAATATCATCTCATCTATTAGTTAGATTACATTAAAATATAATGTAATCAATTTAGTATTTAACATTCCACCATGTTGTTGTAATGACATTGGAGAATGTTATTGTTAAACAACTCTAATATAGTTACATATTATAAACTTAAGAAAAAAAATACACAAAAAAAACTTAAGTTTAACGTATCAATTTCTATTTTCTTGTACAACTTTTTTTATTTAAAACTCCTATCGGCCTCTCTTTGCACCTTTTGGGGCAATTTTGCTAGTATATATAATCTAATGAGAATATGAAAATTCTTCTTTCAAGCATCATATAACCACATGGAAGATTCATCAAGCATATTTTTATGACCAACTTATTTTGCAAGATTATGTACATATGAATCCGACCCTAGAGAAGAGTTACTTTAATATGCATTCATATTCTTCCGTACAACTATCTATCCATTGTTCTTAAACGAGTCAGCATCTTATACTTATATAAAATATGTTTATTTTTTGAAAAACACTCGCAACTTGACCATATACATTCCTTCACCCTTCAAGAGTATTGTTTCCATACTATATAGAATATATACCAACCTTTGTCATAATGCTTCTTCCATGAACCTTTCAACATAATGGTTCTTATAGGAATTTGACAATCATTCTTAGCAAAATTACTACCTCTAACATAATGTTAGACAATGCTTGGATGAATAATAATATGCAAAATGGTCCCAGTCTTTTTTATTCTTGCAAACTAAATGATTCTTATCAAAACAACTAAATCAAGTAGACTCTAATACTTCTAATATCACAAGGCTTCTATCTATGATGTGTTTTAACAAAATAAAGGCCCTTCTAGAGTAAGCAATGCATACTATTCTACATAAAGAAAGACAAAATTCATAAACAACATGATAGAGTGGAGGCCTTCTTCAAAAATAAAGATCTTTGGGATCTTATCCTTTAGCTTATTCTCAAGTTATCCCTTCTCTTTAGCTATGTGAGTTGCACTTCTTGCTTTTCTCTTGTTATTATACTTGTTAGGACAATCCTTCTTATATTTTCAATACTCATTACATCCAAAATATTAAATCTTGGACATATATAATTTATTCTTGAACTTTCCAAACTTTTCGTTATTTAGCCTCTTAGTTCTTGCAATGAAAGCTTAATATTTTTCATCCGATTTCAGTGTCATCCTTTGCCTTGATTACAGTTTATTCTAAGATGAATTGAGACCATAACTCATTGAAAGGTGTAGAATCCTTATTTGAATAGATGGTAGTTGCAAAACTCGCTCCATTTAGGTCGAAAGAATTTAGCACACAAATGGTCATTGCAGAATCGAAACAATTTCCCCAAGCCCATGTATCCGATCTCTTATTTGTGAAACCTTCATTAAATAGGAGGCCATGTCTCCATCCTTCGATTTCCTTATTCTATATTGTTGGTTCCTTAATGAAATATTTTGAATTTATGTAGTTATAGAGTACAACTTTACCAATTTATCATACATAGCCTTAGATGTCTTCAAATCAACAATAAAGGGAACAAGATTATCCCTGAATAGATTCAACAATGATTCTTCGAGCCCTTATCTCTCCTTTCTTGTATTTTAATAACTCTTAAGTATTTTCTTTGTTAGGTTCAACAACTTTTCCAAGAACATATTCCATAACCTCATGTTCTATGAATTCCAAGTCAATCTTTTTCTTCCATGCAAGGAAATTTGAGGAATCAACAAACTTATTACTTTCCTTGAAAAAATAACCCATATGACCTATAGATTGACACATAGAATAATAATATGATACTTACTTGTTACCCAAGAGTGCTCTTTTCTTTCATGATTCCTCCAACTATTTTGATCCTTTCAATTTCTTCAAAGTGACTTCAATGATTCCCTAGAAAGATGACTTCTAGGATGCCTTGAACAACGACTTCAAAGAGTTATGAATGGTACCAAAATTGCTTAATGATTTCCTTCTTATCCATGATGATGCACTTAGAGAATATTCAACATGTACTTGATATTCCTTCCTTTAATGAGATGTAATCACTCTCCTTCAAGATTAATAGATATTCTTCTTCTTTCTTTGTATCTCAATGATTCCCCTTGACAAACAAACCCTTATTTGTGTGCACAAGATGATATTTTCAGCTACCTTCTCTTTTTCACCTTAGCTCTAATACCATGTTGGAGAATGCAATATTACATTTTATTAATTCAACTTCTCCTTAACCTTAACAATTGCTTATGAACGCGAAACCTCATAATTCTGGTGAAGATATTAGGAGTCAAGATTACTTAGCTAATGATATAAGGCTTCATTATCTGCTCGCGTTGCGCTTCCCTACCGAAGTCGCGGCCTCCCCCCCTTGTGTTTTTCCTCATGGCCTCTCTAGAGTCCGATCTCGGAGGGGGTCAGCTCCTGCCTACGCCCACTTCGGATGTGGGTCGCCATTGCCTTTGCAAGGCTCATCTCCTCCCTTGCTCCCCCTCGTGACCGTCATGTTTCTAAAAAATTTGTTAAAAAAACTTGAGGATATCCCCTCGAAATAGTTCTTCCTCCCCGCTTTGCCTCGTAGAAATGCTCCCTCTATATATGAGAAGGTCCCGGTTGGAAAATTCAATATCCTTTGGCCCTCTCTATCGTACAAAAATGGGTTGAGAGGAATTGGTGCCCCTCAACTCATGGGAAAATATCTATTTGAATTTTTTTTAAAAGGCTTCTTGACCTTCTATTTTGAAAACCAAAGAAGACAAATATTTACTACTCATAAATGAACCCTACTTCATGGATACTAGAGGTTTATATTTAAACAAATAGACTGCGGATTTCGAACTAGAGCTTGATGTTCCAAATGTTGTCCAAGTTTGGGTTCATCTTCCCTACCTTCTCTTCATTTTTTGGGTAGATGAATCTATGAGAGCAATAGGAAAAATCCTTTGGGAAATATATTAACAAAAAGTGAAACAAAGGAAAACATGCATGCCTCTACTAGAATCTACGTGGAATTTGATATGGGTAAAGGGCTTCTAGAACCAGTGAAAATCAAAGTAGACAACTCGGACACATATACAATAAACTGGATTACGAGAAGATTTCATTCAAATGCAAGGTATGTCACAAATATGGCCATTTTCAAAATAGATGTACAAAGAAATAAGTAGAAGAAACAATAGAATTCCAAGACCCTCAATAGGGAACCAATCAAAAATAAAAATCCAGGATCCAAGTCCACCAAATATTTTTCCCCCCTCCTCCTTTTCCCTCGCCATTTCTTGGGGTGCTCCACCTTCCTCCTCCTCTCCCTCTTTCTCCTCGATTCGACCCTTTTTCCTCTATAGTCCCCCCACCCGAATCTTCCCTAGCTAGTCTAGAAATTATCCCTCTCCCCTCGTTGATCCCTCTCCTTATCCTCCTCCCTTTCCTTTAGCTCTTTCCTCTCTACCCCCCTTCTCCCCGCATCCCGACTCCCCCCACCCCTCCCTTGAGTCCTCTCCCTCCTCCCTTTGAAAGGATCCTCACTAGAAACCAATCTAAGGATTATTTTATTTCCTCCTACTTTCACAAGAATTCGGGAAGAAAGTTCAATAAGGAACTATGGGATGAAGCAACTATGAAAGAAATGGAAATGGGAACCCAACGGCCAATGGAAACATATATTGAAAAAAAGTGTAGGAAATAAGGAAAAAAACTCAACAATTAATTCGAGGGAAAAGGTCCCTCTATCTCAAACCAAAGTAAATAATGAATTTGGTCTCCTGGAATTGTAAAGGCTTGAGCATCCCTAAAAAATCAATGCAATAAAAGATATATTTAAATTTGAAAGACCATACCTCTTTCTAATATAGGAGACCAAATATGCAAAGCAATAAATGATCCAAATAATCCAAAAAACAAAGAAGTATGGAGGAACATCAATAAAAAACTATAGGAGCTTCAGGAGGAATTAACATTATGGAATCGATCCACATGGGAATTATTATCCCAATTCAAAGAAACTTCACCGGATCAAAACTAATCTAAGAAATAGAAATACAAGATTCCAAATATGCCTTTACAACATCTATTCCTCCCTCTCACTTTCAAGATAAGGAGCATTGTTGGCGTTCTTTGGACAGATTATTTAAATATGGAATCAAACAAAAATATAATAATTGGAGGTGATTTAAATCTCATTCTCGCCGCAGATGAAAAGAAAGGAGGATGCTTCCGAGTAGATCCTTTCAGAGACATTCAGGGAAAATATCATAGAGAACCATGATTTAATGGATATAGCCCAAAAAAATGGAAAATTTACTTGGAAAAAATAAAAGGATTGGATTGGGAAACATCAAAGAGCATCTAGACAAATTTCTTCTCCAAGATTGTGCTATATCGAGAATATACAAGTATTATCAAAGTTAATCCCTTAATTTGCATCCGATCATAAGCCAATAGCAATCAAACTTTGGGAATGCGAAAATTTGGGACCCCTTCCCTTTAGATATAACCCTCTTTGGATCAACAATGAAGAATCCGGATCGTTGGTCACAATGACTTGGAAAGAAAGTATAAATGATTCTCCAAGTTTTGTGTGGGAGACAAAGCTAAAAAAATGCTAAAAAAAAACCCTCAAATCACGAGCCAAAATACATTACAAAGAACCCCCAATTAAAGAAAGTCGAGCTACAAGAAGAGATATAAAGAGTTCATAAGAAAATGGAGGAAGGAGAAGAAACAAAATAAAACCCGAGTTGAAAGAGAAAGCGTAGCATTGGGAAATACATAAAAAACAGAGGAAGAGACATGGAGACTAAAATAAAAAAAATTTTGTGGATGCAAGTAGGTGATCAAAATATTGTCTTTTTTCACAAAACCACCAAGATGAGGAAAAATTAAAAACCATATTGAGTCAATAAAGGGATAATGGGAGATAAAAATAAAGGGATAAGAGGAATTAAAAAAAGAAGCTCATCGCCATTATAAAATCTTGCTAATAACCGATCCAAAAAATCCAAATTTTGAGGAATTTATAAGATATATTCCCAATAAGATCTCTCGAAGAGACAAATTCAAAAATCATGAAAGAGGTGGAAGAAGATGAATTACAATCATCCATATGGAATATCCAACTAGATAAAGCTCGGCTCGTGATGGTTTCTCCATATCTTTCTATCATTCATTTTGGTTACTAATAATAAAAAAACACCTTCTAAAGATGATTAGATGGGTCTTCGAGAAAATGGGTGGTTTCATTAATTCCACCTATTTGGCCCTTATTCCGAAAGAATCGAAACCTTCCTCCTTTCACACGCTTCTCGCCCATATCTCTATGCATCTCCTCTTACAAAATTATATCCATGATCTTATCCAATCGTATTAAAACTCTTCTCTTCGACTTGATTTCTAAAATTTGAGGAGGCTTTGTCCCTTGCGGGAAAATTGTTGACAATATAATGGTCGTTCAAGAAGCCATTCATTCAAGTTTAACCAAAAAAGAGCAAGGCTTCATTCGAAACTTGATATGGCCAACACATTTGATAGAGTCAACCTCTCTTTTCTCTCATTAGTTCTCCTAAAGTTTGGCTTCTCTTCGACTTCATAGACCTCGTTATATCTTGCATCATAGACCCCTGGATCGCCCCCTCATCAATGGAAGGCCTAACTTCTTTTTTCAAAGTTCAAGAGGCTTAAGCAGTGATTGCCATCTTTCCCCCATTCCACTACATTTTAATGGTCGAAACTCTCAACGATAACTTGGATCATTATAGGCGAAATGGAACTATTACTTTGGTCTTTCCTTCAGCAAAGGTGTCAAGAGTATTAATCACTCTCTATTTGTAGATGACACCTTATTTTTTAGGATGTGCTTCATGCATTTTGACTAGAAGATTCAAAATCATCCTCGGACAATTTCTTATAGGTATCCGGTTTGCCTCTTAAATAATTTAAAAAAGCAAGAGATATGGATGGAACGTTCCTTCAATAAATATTCACCGCATATCTCAAATATTAGGAGTTCCTTACAAAGCAAATTGGAGTCATTTTAATCACTTTGGATTGCCCATCACAAAAGAAATTTCGAAGTTAGAAATATGGCACAAATCCATAGAGAAAATGAAGAATAAAATTCAAAAACTCGGGGCATTCTCTCGGCTAAACTTTGTAGGGAGGATAAATTTGATCAAGTATGTTTTTCTGCATCTCTCGCCTCTATATCAATTTTCAAATGTTCATGCTCGTGTGGGTGTTCATAAGAAAATAGAACTTATTATAAGAAACTTCATATGGCAAGTAGGAAAGGATCAAACAAAAAAAATTAGTATTGTAAGTTGGAACCAAATGCTGACTCTTTTTAAAAAAAGGAGGTATTTCATTCGCCTCCTGGATTAATGAATACATCCTTAGGAGAAAAGATCATTTGGAGATTTATGAGCAGGAGAAACCACCGTGGAATAAAAATTTTTGAGGCTAAATATTTAAACACTTCTCGAAATTCCTTTCTCAATGAGAAAATGCCTATCAAACCTTACTCTCAGCTATGTAAATTAATAAATAAAATCTCTCCCTCTTGTCAAAGAAAACATTTCAATAACTCCGGGAGGTGAAAGGACATTCCCCTTTGGAGGGATAGTATCATCGCTAATCCTCCTCTTTCAAATCTTCATGGAATTCACCCTCTTAAGTCTTGGATGATTAAAAAAGGGATTATGCTACCTAGAACAAATCTCAAAAATGGAATTAGAGTGGTAATTTTGGGAAGGTTGGCTTCTCCAGCATTCTCCCAGCATCTCAAATCTCAATGGGACACTCTCATTGTCTCATCTCAAAGGCGCAACTCCTATCAAATTTCGTCAAATGCAAGACTCCTTCAAATGGAATCCCATTGGAGGATATTTCATTGTTAAATTAGGGTATTACAAGCTTCAAGATCAACAAAATAATCGGGATTGGCCTCTTTGGAAAGTTGTCTAAAAATATTAAAAGCCTTCCAAAAATTAAAATTTTCATCCGGACCTTGTCAAAAGGAAAGATCCATACAACGTAAAACCTAAAAAAAGGATGAATTCTTGGTCCCTCTCGATGCCCATTGTGTCAAGAAGAAGAATCAAATATCCAACACTTATTCATAGGATGCAAATTCGCTAAAGAATGTTGGACTTTATTGGTCCTGTCCAATTGAAGCCACCATTAATCTCAATCTCACCATTTCTTAAATCTATTCAAATTGGAAAACAAATTATCCATACTCTTTCAAAAACAATAAAGTAATAAAGAGGTTCGGGATCTATTTTCCCTCTTTTTTTATGTTGGAAAATTTGGCTTCTAAGAAACAAGAAAATTTCCAAAATATCAAACCGTGAAGTTAGAAAATTTCTTTCCAAGACTTGGGGACTATCTATTGAATTCCTTTTTGCGTAAGGAGTTAGCAATTTGATTTCGGTCTTCTCCAACATGAAGAAAAAACTTGGATCAGTTTTGTATCATATCGGCCCATATAATGAGAAGTCCTCTCATAATTCCCCCCCCATCAAATTCAAATATTGGAAAATATGCCTAAAAGAAAAGGAGTATTTTTTATGGATAAATACTTTAAAGAGACCTTGTTTATTTTTTTAATGGTAGTTTCAAAATACAATCCCAATAGAGTAGGTCGTCGGAGGCTTCGTAATATATCAAGATTAGAGAAATTTAACCTCCTTTGAATGGGGGTCTTTGTATTGAAACCAACAATAAAGATTGAACCCTAAAGGCTTCCTTTTGGGATCTCAAATTATAAAGAGGAAAAAACTATTTGAATCCTCGTCATTTTTGGAGACTCCTCAATCCTTATTCAACAAATGGTTAACCATGCAAAAGTCTAAGAATGCAAACCTAGGGAAAATTACTTCCCCGAATTCATCTCCAATTAAAAAAATATGGGAAAAGTCACCTTCTATCACATATTGAGAGAAAACAATAAGGCAGTGAAATTTGCAAACAATGATGTAGCTCATTCTCGTGGTGAAATAAAAATTGGCAATGGATTTTTTATCCAATATATTCCCTAACTCCTCCTATATCTTCCCCCTCCATATAATCACCTTGTGCTCGGGAAGTATCACTTAGAATCTCGCACCTCCTTGCATTTATCAACTTCAAAATACCAATGCAATCTCTCGCTATCAAAGCGCACTTCTCCAAAAAAATTAGCTTCACTCCTCGAATCCACTTCGTCTGCTCTTTTCCGATTACCATCCTCCTCACGATCATTACCTCTTTGACCTTCGTGATTATCATGTGACCTTCCTCCTTATCCTCTTTTCCCTTCACTCCCCTCCCGTGTACTTTATAATCCCCTTTCAAGCATGGATTTCCCCTTGCGTTGTGCTCTTCTTCGCCTCTATTGTACTTTCCTTTTGTATTCTTATCTCCCCCGTGTCGCATTTCCCGGCTCCTCGCTCCAAAGTGTTGCACTCCTATTTCCCTTAGTTGTGTTTTTCTACTTGTTGATGTCCCTCTATATTCCTCCTTCTATCTAAATGCATTATCCGGGAAGTTCTCCGAAGAATCAACCATGTTCACATTGCAAGTCACTTAAACTTGTGCTAGATCATATCAAATCCCTACATAATCAACTATGGACTCGTACTGCGCATATGAGAATGCCTACATATTACACCATCTCAATGAACATCACAAAGAATTTGAGAAGCTCAATAAAAAATGTTCCCATTTGGAGAACACAATCAACTTTTTTGCAAGAAGTCATTTCCAAGAATTCAGGTTTAAAATATTCAAAAAATCTAGATCGTAGCGGCGAGAACCGACTGAGCAAGAGGAGAACAAAGTCAATTAGGAATAGCAATCCAAGTTTATGGTGCACTAGAATCATTCTTCTCATAGTTAGATGAAATTCTTCAGTTCTTGATATCTATTTGACTTACATAACTAGTTATGATATGTAAATGTAAATTGCTTCTCCAACAATATGTCAAGTTCTATAAGTTAGATGTTATAGTCAAGCTAGGAACTTTTGAAGTTAATCGAACAATTGTAAAAGAAGGTTCAAGGATTTTTTATTCCTCTTCTTCCTTGATCACTTCAAGACTCATGTATTGGGAAGCTTTGCTTCCTCATTTTTCGAATTAATATGAAATACTCGATCTTGTTACAATTGCTTGTGAACTTTATTTATCTTCTTACATTTCTTTATTAGATATTCTTCATCAAACAATTATCAAGAGAAAAAATGGTAAGACAATGGACACATAAATTAAGCTCCAAGTGAGGGTAAAACCCCTCCAAGGGGAAAAACCCATAAAAAATATTTTCTCTTCTTATAAAAAATATTTCAAATGAGAAAACCAAGACCAAAAACCTCCTCATAGCACCAAGTCAACCCTCCAAGAAGACCTCCTAATTAGGTCAAATTCAAACCAATTAAATAACCGAAAAACCTTCCATAATCGCACCAAAATCAAAATTTTGACCCCCTGACTTCATAGTTTCAGACTCGTAGTAGTTTTGCAACTTTGGCTCCCTACAAATGCACAACTAATTTGCACATGTAAGAGAAAAACTAGGAAAAATTTTGATTTTTCTTCCTTCTAGATTTTGCTTCCTTCTTGCTTGCCTTTCTTGAACTTCCTTGAACTTCGCACTTCGCATCAATTTCATTGATTGTAGATCAAATTGGTGAGAAAATGAGGCCAAACATATTTTATTCATACTCATCTCGGGTGGGTCGAATAGCCCTCTTTGGGCCATAACTTGTGCTAGGAGGCTTATTTTGAGTTATTTGACTCCGAATAAATACTTTTACAAGGTACGTTTTTGCCTAGATGGGTCTTATAATCGTGAAATTTACTCTCTCAACTCATGACAACAAATCCCATGACCTAACAAATCCTACAAGCATGAAGAACATGGTTTTACCTAGAATACCATCAACAAGAAGCATGAAACCCGTGCTCTAAAATAATAAAATTTCTTTTATTTGCTTGTTACATAAGAAATACATATTGAAATGAGAACAAAGTAAAAATTATGAAGATCGAAACTGAGTTGCATTTTCCAACGAAATGGTCTTCAACAAGAACTAAAACAATTATAGTAACAAGAATTGTACTCGTATTCAAATGCCAATTATCATAGCTACGATTAAAGTAAACAACCAATATGTAACATATTTTCGACAACCAAAATTGTTGTTGAACATTCATTTTCATTCTGATCAATAAAATAACATTAGATATAATATAAAATCTCAAAGCATATCCTTGAAAACTTATGCAAAACATTATCTTAGAATTCTCCACAAAATTGGTGAACAATATTAGAATTGGGATAAAGTAATTAATTTTTGTGGTTGAGAAGTATTGAACAATAACGAACATAATTGCAGAATAAAAAATGTATCCGAAATTCAAATGCCAATCATCACAACTTTGATTAAAATAAATACTACAAATGAAATAGATATATGAGATCCAAAACTATTGTTGAACATTCATTTTCATTGTCATCAATTATAGACATTAGATATAATATAAAAGTGTAAAGCATACATTCAAAAACTTGTGCTCAATCAACGTTTTTGAACAACATTAAAGGATCAAGGCCTATACAAGATGTTTTTCAAAACATTACCTCACAATTCATCTCCATTCCTGTTCAATAACAAAAGCTAGATATAGTATAAAAGCTCAAAGGAGATCCTCCAAAACTTTTGTTCAATTAATTGTTTTGGTAAATGCCACAAAAATCTCTAACCTATACAAGATCTAATACAAAACATTCCGTGAGGACTTATATAAAATTGTTAAAGTAACTCAAAAATTAGAACATAGTAATCCGAATTGCAACCATAATTGAATACAGTCTTTGGCAACCTTGATTTATTGTGATCAATATTTTTTATATCTATGAGGTTGCTTGTATCGATAATGAGATTTTTATGATACTCTAAGCTTAGTATCCTATTCACTATGGCGATCTCACATTTTCTCTCTTTAAATTTCGACACACCCGTATTCATAAAAAAATAACAACAATTGTTCTATAATAAATTAAATACACTTAATAAAAGATAATTTAACTCTTAAACAAATGTATCTAGAAATAGGAAGGGATGTGCAAATGGAAGGCATTATGTAACCGAACTTACATTTAGATATTAAACCAATTCAAGGAAAATTCGGTGTAGAGAATGATGTTTGATTAGTAAAGCAATTATCAAAATATTTATACTTAATTGCAAAAGTAAATGCATTTGTTACAATGGGGGCTAGGATTGGGTTCCCATGAACCGTAATATAAAAAAAGGTACTCTGCAAGGAAAGCAAGAAACTACATCCAAGAATTGGCTTAGTTCATGACAACATATCCATAAAAGTTGAATAATTAATCATTAGTAAACAAGGGAAAACGAATGTTCCAAGATTTAAGAACATTCACAATATGTGAAAGCATAAATCATAATTATTTAACTCGCCAATTGTTTTCGGATTCATGATTTCTACAAGGAATTTATTTCGTTTGGCATGAATGTACTTTTTTCATGGAGGAGATTGTTATGATGTTATCTCCTATTTGACAAGTTGATTGAATATCTCCTTCTCAATTTCGCTAGCTTCTTCTTGAAATAATGTAACCAGATAAAAGTTATGTTCATTAACATTAACAAAAGTAATTAGCCATTTGTTAATTTCCTTTGTGGCAAAATAAATTATATTATTGAATTTTGTTGCCTCTTTGACTATTTTAGCTTATCCAATTCAATCATCAATGTGTCTCTTAAATTTACTCGGGAGTCACATGTGATGCGTGGACAAATTAGATCTCCATACAATCTATACAACCTTCACATATGCATTAGCTCTTCTAGTCTATATGTTCTCACATTCAAAATTAATGTTCTTTCAGCCTTTTTTATTCTTTGATATTCATGCAAATATGATTTGCTTCATTCGATTAGCATTTTGCAAACCTTTTAAATATCTAGATCATAAAGTAAATCAAGATTATGGCTAGAATCACATAAATCATTGATTACAAAATCTATGTCTCCATTGAGATCACGTTCAATGCACTCGACAAATGACTTAGTTTTTGTGTACTAAATGTCGTAAATCGAAGTTGTTTTCCATGCATGTTGAATAATTTATAATCTTTCAAATATACTATTGATAATATATGTTTTATAGATTTAAGGGCTTCGTACATTTTCATTATGTGTAATATTGTATTATGGATTCATCACATCCATTTTTGTGTGAGTCGACATTTTGAACCACAATCCACCATGGTTCATCGTTGCATTAAAGGAGATTGATGAGCTTTATCAAATCTATGTGATGTCGCAGTGGGTAGAAATTTCCAATGGTGGTGTGTGTATTTCAAGTGGAGTCTTCAACAAAGGACCCAACTTTAGAGAAATGAGTCGTCAACAAAGGACCTAACTTTAGAGAATTTTCTAGCTCTTTTATTCTTGCTTTCAATCTCCCGGCTTTTCTGGCTTCTCTATTAGCTAACATATCGTGCAAGTACATCACTCATAGTTGGGATGCAATTTCATGAGCCTCGTGCTTTTCAACTCAATATAAATCAACAAGCATTTATGCTTGATCAATAACCTTTTTTGTTACTGAACCTTTACTTTTTCAATTTTCAAAATTTTACCACCCCCGACATAGTTTTCATTTTGTAATGTGATAGGATGGTCATATAAAGTAGGGACTTATTCAACAAATTGCTCCATTATTTCCCGATTTTTTTTATAAACATGCACTAACTCCAAATAAAGTGGCACTAACACTATCGACTTCCATGTCCGTAGCTTGTTCAATGGTTCCTATTTTGAGAGGATTTCTAGATTTTGGTTGATTTAACGATATTCTCTCTTTCTAGAGTGAATCTTCGAGGAGGCTCTTCGTCATCTCTCACCACATGATAGCCCACCGTGAACCACATTTGCACTTGTATTATCTTTTCTCTTTTTCTTGACTCGAAGATGAACTCGCATCAATTTTAGGTGTGGAAGGTACAAATTATTTTGCAAAATTTGTGCCTCTTTGCTTGTATTTACCTTCTATTCTCGATGTTTAATTATTCAACAATTTATTCGAAATATTTATTACCATCCCTTTATTTTTTTGTTGGTGCATTCTTAATCTACTCACTTTTCTCTCTAACTCGTGTGAAACAAGTTTTTTGCACCTAATATTTACCAGGTGATGTGCTAAGTATGTCTTTTGTATCAAAGGCTTTAATGTCTTAAACTTCACTTAATTTAAAAGTAATTCAAAGTCTTCGCAAGATCTCTAAAGATGAGCCAAATTCTTCATCGTGATTCATCCAATAGTAAACAACAAAGAAATAAATTGTCTGCTTTCAAAGAGAGCCAACTAGTCATGGTTTTTTCCTACGTAGTTCAACAACAACACACATATCTATAAAAAAAATTGGAAGCAACAATATCTTACCTTCAAACCCATATATTTGAATTACAATATTACTTTCTCTTTCTTCATTCTTACATTTGTCCCATTGGAAAACCTAGGCTTGCATAGATATTTGACGGGTCTCTTGTCCAATTGTCATTTAATTGACTTTTCTTTCTCAAAGACATCTTGAATTAGATAAAAAAAATAAAAAAATTCAAGAGTCTTTACGCTTCCATCGAATGGGAAACTAGAACTGCATCGGTTCTTGGTTGAAATAGAATTTAGGATTTCACCCGACATCCCAAGCAATTTCATCCACCAAAACATTGAATGAGATATCGACATTTACCAAGTTTCCAACAACAATAGAGAAGTTCGCATTGCGAGTCAACGAAAGAAAGAAGTCCGCCAAATGAGAGGAGTACTAGCGATACCATCACAACAGAAAGATTTACAACAATTGTTTGATTGTTGCGTATGTTGATATACATTTTGAGGATCATATGCAAATATATCGAGGGAGGGACGAAAGCCTATAACCAATATTTGGGGAGGATCCGGAACCAGGTAGAGGGGCTATGTGTAGTATATTTAGTATTGGAAATTAGATTTATAATTAGGTCTTCTCTTCACTTTAGAAAAGATAGTAGTGCCCGTTCTTGAAATGAGACTTATAAATATTCCAACTAGTTCTTCTTAGCTATTCTTAGCTTCGTTAAGCTCTCCAAGTTTTGTTGTTCTCTCTATTCTCTTTGCCATAACATTAGTGCAAAAGAAGTAGTTATAGTTGCGTTAGTTGTTCCAACTAGTTGCATTAGTGCTTAGATTCGCTCTAAGTGCCTCTTGTATTAGCCTTAACATGAGCGTAGTAGTTCTTCTAGAAATATTTTAGAAGCTCTCTTCAATTAGTGCACAAGTTTTTTTCCTAAACATTTGTGCAGTATGAAGCGATAGTAAGTAGTGTTATAAAACTTTATATCTCTCTTCTTTATTTTCATTACATTCAAATATTAAATATTTATTTCAAATCATTGCACTATCTCATATATAAAGGAAGCATAATCTCATTTGTAAGGAAGGGCAATTAGAAGTTTATGTGAATGGATGATGGGAGAAATCCTTATGTGCCCATTTTAGCACCCTATAAACATAGGAAGAACTTGACACGGAGTTACTTGCTTCCAACATAGAAAGAGTTGGAAGCCACCTAGAGAATGATTTATTGAAGGTCAAAGATAGATAAATGTGGGAGTAAAGGAGGTTAACCAAATGAAAAGAAGAAGGAGGTGGTTGTATGGAAGGAGAACATACACACCGTATACCAAAACCACACAATGAACCTACAACAATGAACCTCACACGCCCCCACCATTGGCCACTAAAATATGCGAAACGATATAGATGTTTATGCTGCCATCGAACAATATTGACTGATTTCATTGGATGAGCTTGAAAGAAAACAATTTCCGGATGGATCAATACTTATTAGTACTTCTTGACATTTATATACTCGTTTGCTTTGGTGCAGTATTGGGATCCTATCGATACACTTTTTAGCACGTTTATGTGCCTTTCGCGCAAACCTCACTTTTAGCTTTATATGGGTATCTTATTTAAAACCTCGGTGCCATAATATTGAATCTTTATAATAAAGAAGCCTCCTTCTTATCTTATGGATTATATGATTTATACCCCATCTTTAGTTTTAGAGGTAGTGGAGTTCTTAAAAAAATTAGTTGCCTACAGACAAAGAGAGAGTTCGTATGCTGCTGCCCCATAATCATAATTCCTCTCCTAACCCCACAAGCCCTATTTTATTTATTAAAAAATGTGTATCGAAATGATTTTGGATCGACCTAAAACCAAACCAAATACTTATTCATCTAAGTTTTCATGGGTCAACCCATGCCTACTTATATTATTTATACCTTGCGTCTCATCTTTTGGTTTTTTGTTTTCTAAGTACCATGAAATATTTTGTTTAATATGCAAAGGAACTATCTCAAGACACCTTCTTATGGATATGATTACTACACCACCTCGTTTTTAGGATTTGATTCGATCTACCCTCAACTCACCTTGTAACTCGAAAACATTTAGTTAATATACAAGGAAGCATTATTCTTGAGAAGAGGCACTATTCTTGATCACTCTCTTCTTGCTGGATTTTCAACCCACACCGGGCACCCAAAATCGGTGTTTATTTTCGATGGATGGGGGAATATTGTCTATGATCCTTAATTGTTGATATTTGGACTTTATATATAGATATGTAATTTCATTGGTAGTTTTATAGACTTATTTTTTAAAATTCTTTAAAACCATAACCTTTTTTTATGAACATGTTACAATAAGAAAATGATTGGTTAGATAGGCTTACCTTTGAAGGGTCAAGTATGTGACACTTACCTTTCCGGTACGACTACATAACACCTTTTCGTAATGGTTCATCCTACATGATGATATGGAAGTGAGTGGCCCAGGGACAACAACTAGTAGTTGGATCGTAAGAACTCGCCTTTAGCAAGTATTTATAGAAGATAGAGAGGAGGGGCTAGGTACTTAGGACCTTTAGAACCCTACACGATGAGTTAAAGGGTAGTGTGACTTCCAGAACAACAACCACCTTTGGTGTTGACCTTACTTTCAAATATTAATTCACAAACCTTAACTTTTGTATTAGACATGCTTTTCCAAACCAACCACTTACTTCATGAATGTTTAATTGCTAGGAACTTATAGTTTTTCCTATTAATTTTCCGAAGCCTACCCCCGCTTTATCGTATTACCAATAACCTGTTTTTGTTGAGAATGCAAGAAGATGATGGAGCTTAGTGAAATGAAGTCGCCTTCACTAAGTGGGGCCCGGCGAGTACCCCCGGCGCAAAGTCTATTTTTTTAGACTATGTCTATTTTTAGACTATGTCTATTTTTAGACATACGGAGCATAATTTGGGAATTCTACTTGGAGATTTTGAGTATGCGACATGTCGGTAAAAATAGATGAGACTCAATTTTTAGGACCTGCATATTTTTAGACCGATCTCCTAAAATATGGAAGTCAAATATTATTTACCCTTAATAATATTTTGACTATAAACAAAGGCAGCTTACTCTCTTGGCGCACTTCGCCTTGAGTCATGGAGGTGACTCATGCAACCGACACAAGGAATCACGTGGTTCCTAGGGTTTGATGGCATCTTGCATGGTCAATTTCCCGCTAGACTTCAAGGTGAGTTTGGAGGAGTTAACGGACAAGTAGAGTTGTGTTCGTTTGTTTTAGTTGAACTAGTTGGGATTAGTTAACTAACTAATCAACTAGATAGTGAGTGGAGGTAAATTAAATAATATTTAATTTACTAAATATTAACTCATTAGTCAACTCAAGAACACTTCAGCTCACTACAAGGTATGATCGATTTCATGGAGACCAAAGTGAGAGGTAGATGAAAGGGCAGGAAGTTTACCGCTGGTAGATTTGTTTTGCATGAGTTTTCAGATACACTTGGAGGAATTGTCCATGACAATTACGCAATCAAGGGAAGGGGATCGAACCTTGAACCTCTTCTTCATATACAAACATGATTGCGCAATAGAGGCAAGGCACCGGCGGGGAGTTTTGAACCTCGACTTGTTCAAAACTCGAGTCGCATTGTGAGTAACTTCATGAGTAGAGTATCGAGTACTTGTGAGGAGTATTGTACTTGTTTGGTTACTTGATTTCTCCATTATAATATACACAATAGTCATAGGGTTTTCAGCTATAGGCTTTCCATACATACCGAGTTAATGTGTGATTGAATTGATGTGAGATTGCTTCGTTATTTCCGCATGTGACAATTAATTGTAGGGTAATAGTTATTATGTGTTATGTATGCAATCTGAATTGATATATGACCAGGTTAATCTTCGTGAATAAGTGATTTATTCACCACTCTCTACATGGTATCTGGGAGCAAGATTAATTGTCGAAGTCTATTATGGTGATTGCAAACTTATTTCCTCGATTGCAGTCTCAACATGCGGCCGTAGCCTCCGGAATATTCATCCTTCGTAAGGTGAAAGATCCGGTGAATGCCCTTGCGCTCAATCTCCGATTTGGAAATAATTTGTTTTCAAGTGTAGATCGGAAGCGATAGAGCTTGAGTTTGAATTCGAATTTTGCATAGTTGTTCTTCTTGCAGCGGTGTTGAAAGATGTCTTCTTTCAATGGTTTGCGACTCGACATGTTTCTTTAGCTGCGTCTTGACCGTATTGCATGGAAAGATCGAATGGAAGCAGAAAGAAGATACAATGGTCCAAGGAGTTCGTGGATGCGGATGTCCTGCTCACCGATGCTCTCCGGTCGATGCATGGAAAAAGAAGATCGCTAAATGTCGAAGGATCCCGTTGAGATGGCCAAGGATCATATTGTATCCAAATTTCGCATGGTAAGGCTACTCCATATTTAATGTGGAAAGCTTTGACGGATCTATTCCAGGAAGAGGACTAAAGGAAGCCGGCGCTCAAAGACAAGCTCAGAAACATCAAGATGGAGAAGGGCGATGACGCTAACAGGCCTCACGAAGTTCACTCAATGCAAGAGGATGAACTCGGGAAGTGTGGGAGTTACCGCCGATGAAGAGGATATGGTCGACCCGGCTCTTCTTGGTCTTCCGAAGGCTTGGCACTCATATCAAGATAGTGTCAATGGTCGATAAGCCGCCGGGATGGGAGCGCCTTTGGGCGGATCTCATGAGGAGATACAAGGAGGACTACTGAGATGGATCTTCATCAAAGGGAGCCTAAGGAAGAAAACCGCGCTTTGCCGTCCAAAGCTAAGAAAGGGAAGGGTAAGAAAACCTCATTCTCGGAGCTATGGCAAGAAGGATATGGCGAAAGTGAAATGTTTTCACCGCCATGATCACTAGACATTATGCTACAAATTGTCCAAAGAAGAAGAAGAACAAGCAAGCGGGAAGATCTGGCAGATGGAGAAGCTTTGGCTTCACAAGCCCGAGCTTGACTTTTCACCGACTGCATGCTTGGTTTCAAGTGTGATGGGATCGGTGTGGTTCTGACAGTCGGTGCGGGCCATTTCATATGACGGGAGATCGGGAGTTGTTCTCGTATCCGGAGGACAAAGATTTGGGTATGCACATCGAGATGGGCGATGACGGTAGATACAAAGGCGATCGGTATCGGTACTCGTATCCTTCGTAGAGGTGAGTCCGGTAAACCCTTTGTCTTAAAGGATGTCATGCATGTACCGGGATTGAAGAAGAACCGACTTCGTAGCGGCGTTGGAGGATAAGGTTATGATGTGGTCTTCGAAGGGAAAAGCTTTCCAAGCAAGCAGCAAGACTACCGGAGAGACCCGGAAGATAGGGGTTCGAACTCGAACCTTTATCGCTGCGTGTAGATGACCGCAATATGGCATGCAAGTACGAGATGTGGTGAGTCAGATGATGAGGGCGAACTATGGCACAGAGATTGGGCCATCTTCACCATGGAGCTTTGAAGATTCTCGTAGCAGATTTCTACCGGACTTCCTAAGGCACCCTGCGCAATGCATCAAAGGCAAGGGGTGTACTTTAGGGAATATGAAAGCCACCTTTCACGAGAAGGATAGCCGCGCCACGACGATCCTTGAGAGAGTTCACACAGACATGTGTATCCTTTCTCGCTGTTTCGACAGCTGTGCCACGTGTATTATGTGATCTTGTTGATGATTTCTCTCGAAAGTGCTGGATCTTCTTCATAAGAAGAGCGATACATTCGCGAAGTCCTCGTGAGTTTAAAGCACGGGTCGAGAAGGAGTCGGGGAAGAAGGTGATTGCTCTAAGGAGTGATATCTGCGTGGTGAATTCATCTCTATTGAATTCAAGGAGTTCTGCAGCCGTTAAGGGATCTCTAGAGAGAGCTCATCGCACCCCATAACCCACAACAGAACCCAGGTGGCCGAGCTGAAGAAACGCATCATCGGGTGCCGCACGGCGATGTTGCATGATCGTGGCCTACCTTCACTTGTGGGCTGAGGCATGCAATACAAGAAGCAGATGTGCAACCGGCGTGTCCTCACAAGGTCTCTGGCAGGCGAGCACACCAGAGGAGGCTTATTCTCGCAAGAGGCCCGATATTTCCCATTTGCGGATTTTCGGATCTCCCGTCTACATGCATGTGACGAAGGATGCAAGAAGGAAGCCGGATCCAACCGCCGGGTTGAATATTTAGGTACACCGATACACCTCACAACTATCTAGTGTATGTGTTTACGCCGCAAGATCATGTGCGACGGATATAAAATTCCAGAGGAGAAAGCCATGCAAGAGCCCGCTTGAGAGGGAGCTACACTCGCATGCATGAGGAGTCGTTAGTTCCCAAGGAGGAGCTTCCTGGGATGTGGACTGGGCCACAAGAGGAGGTTCGACAGAAGAAAACTACCTTGTGCAGCCGCCTAACCATCGAGGCGCATGCGCACCAGCGTGGCCGAGCGACCGGCTCGGGATGCAAGAGAAGGTTGTAGGACCACCCACAAGACAAATAAGCAGACAGAGACAAGCCACCGGATCGGCACACCGGATACATGGCTCTTATGAGTCAATGTGTTGCATTTCGCAGCCATCCTCTTTTGGAGGAAGCCGTGGAGGAACCCGCATGGGTTGATGCCATGATCGAAGACGATCAGAATGCGTGCATGGGAGATTGTCCCAAGACCGTTGGGAAATCGCTTGTAGGTTCGCGATGGATCTACAAGGTGAAGCAGTGCGGGCCGACGGGGTGTGGAGAAGTACAAGGCAAGATTTGTCGCCCGTGGCTTCTCGCCGCATCGAGGGGATTGACTATGAGGAGACTTTTGCACCTGTCGCAAGGTACTCTTCCATACGACGATCCTTGCTCTCCCGCGATGGGGTGGCATTCATCGATGGATGTGAAGACCGCGTTCCTCAATGGAGTTATTGAGGAAGAGGTGTACATAGAGTACCAAGGTTTTGAGATTCTACAGCAGTCGCATGTGTGCCGACTAAGAGAGCACTCGTATGGGCCGAGCAAGCACCTCGTGGCTTGGTACACGGATGGTGACGTGCCTACTTCACCGGGCTTGAGCCCTCCAAGAGTGAGGCGATCCAAACCCTGCATCGCATCGGTGGTGGAGGGGAAGGCATCATCGTACCGTATGTAGATGATCCGATTTTGACCGGCGACGAGCAAGCTGATACTTTCATGCAAGGAGGATTCGAGACGGAGTTTGAGATGAAGGACCCGGGCATCCTTCATTATTTCCCGGGATTGGAGATTCGCGCCGTGTTGAGGATCGTTTTGTATCTCGGTGCAGCAAGTATGCCCGGGAGACGGAGGTTCAACATGCAAGGCTTCAGTTTTTCCGTTGATACCCTCTTCCCGGGAGGATGGAGGAAGGGAGGATGCTACTTCTGAGGAGGTAGTGGATGCCACTGTCTATCAACAAGCTGGTGGGCCTTGATGTATTTGTCAATACTCGACCCGATATATGCTATGCGCTTAACCAAACTTTCGCAAGCTATGGTTAAGCCTACCAAGCTCTTTTGGAAGGCGGGCAAGCATGTATTGCGCTATATCGAGGTACATCTAGATATGGTCTATGGCATGACAGGAGGATGGAGTGAAGCTTCGGTTTCACCGATGCAGATACAAGGTGGAGCCCACCGTACCGGAAGAGCACTTCTCGAGGAGTTTTCGCATTGGGTCGACAAGAGCTTCCCGGCACAAAGAAGCAGATCCGTGACACTCGCTCAACAGAGGTCGAGTACATGGCACAGCTTGGCCGCATGTGAGGCTATTTGGATGAGGAAGATCCGCAGTTTGTCTGTGTTGCATTGAGCCTACAAGGATTCACTGTGATAACCGTAGCCGCATCAAGCTCTCGCTAATCCAGCTTTTCATGATAAATCAAAACATATCGACATCGTGTACCATCACATCGTAGATTGTGTTCACGGGAGAGGATCATGATGCTTTCATATGTTCCTTACCTGAGGATCGTAGATGCCGACATCCCGACGAAGGCGCCACCGTGGAGCAAGTTCGAATTCCATAGGAGGTGATAGGGATTGCAGATAATCCATCTTGCCGAGAGGGAGGTTGAGAATGCAACAAGATGATGGAGCTTAGTGAAATGAAGTCGCCTTCACTAAGTGGGCCCGCAGTGCAAATTCCGGCGCAAAGTCTATTTTTAGACTATGTCTATTTTTGTATTATTACCTGAGCATAATTTGGGAATTCTACTTTGAGATTCTTGGAGTATGCGACATGTCGGTAAAAATAGATGAGACCCTACTTTAGGACCCGTGCTATTTTTAGATCGACTTAAAATATGGAAGTCAAATATTATTTACCCTTAATAATATTTTGACTATAAACAACGCTTACTCTCTCTGCGCACTCGCTTGGAGTCATGAGTGTGACTCATGCAACTGACACAAGGAATCACGTGGTTCCTAGGGTTTGATGGGCATCTGCATGGCTGACTTCAGCTAGACTTCGTGGCAGAGTTTTGGAGGAGTTAATTCGGACAAGTAGTGGAGTTGTGTTCGTTTGTTTTAGTTGAACTAGTTGGGATTAGTTAACTAACTAATCAACTAGATAGAGGAGTGGAGTAAATTAAATAATATTTAATTTACTAAATATTAACTCATTAGTCAACTCCAAGAACACTCCCGCTCACTACAAGGCATGATCGCCTGAGACCAAGGAAGAGGTGCAGATGAAAGGGTGAGTAAAGCTATCAATTGGTAGATTTGTTTTGCATGAGTTTTGCATTACACTTGGAGGAATTGTCCATGACAATTACGCAATCATGGGATTCAACCTTTGAACCTCTTCATATACAAAGCAGATTGGCAAGAATAGAGTACAAAGAATTAAGGAGTTTTGAACCTCGACTTGTTCAAAACTGGTAGCCGATTGTGAGTAATCTCATGAGAGAGTACCGAGTACTTGTGAGGAGTATTGTACTGTTTGGTTACTTGATTTCTCCATTATAATATACACAATAGCCGTGGGGTTTTCAGCTATAGGCTTTCCTCATACATACCGAGTTAATGTGTGATTGAATTGATGTGAGATTGCTTCGTTATTTCCGCATGTGACAATTAATCAGAGAAGAAGGTTATGTGTTATGTATGCAATTCGAAATTGATATATGACCAGGTTAATCTTCAAAGGAATAAGATTTATTCAAATTAATTTCTATGCTTTATTTAACAACCTCTCCTCTATATACTCCCCTCACTTACCCAACCGACTGATCCCAAATCTATTATTTCGGGTAAGGGTGGATGCCTAGTGACACACTATTTCTATTTACTACCCTATTCACTCTTCTTTTTAGTAACCTTTTTCTTTGAAGTAAATTTAGACATAGAAGGCTATTTTTGGGTCTTAACTATGAGGAAGCATGCATGCTTCCTACGTTTAATATATGTGATTACCATGGGAAACTAACATTGTCAACCCTTGTCCCCTACCTTGGGCGTGTGCACACATTTAGTACTCGTACTTCTTATGTGGGGCCAATCACCGAATTGATTGTTTCCCCTCCCTCCTTAAGAATTTATTTAACTCGCCGATTTGAGCTAGTTCCCTAAAGCCAAATTTATGTTCTCGAAATCGATCCCTCATTAATAGCCTACAAACCCTTTCAAACCAAATCTTTGATTAATTAAAACTCGCGTTTGAAGGAGGTTTTTGGGGATCGACCCAACCAACCTAAGAATAAAAAACTAGCTTATTGGGTAATGGTCACCCAATACATGGTTGGAAATGAGGGTTGTTATTAGGTAAAACGTCATGAAGAATCTATTTCTCTTGGAAAAAATTGTTGAAAAACTAATTCATTGGAAAAATATGTCAACCAAGTCAAATATACAATTTTTTTTGTATGAGCAATAAATCATATATATAACGTATTTTGGAACATTTAGTGTAGTTTCTCAACTCATCATGCGGGCACAAAGCCAAAAAAAGTCCCTAAACGACACTTTAAACAAAGAAATATCTAGTAGAGAAATATCGGAAGAAACTTGAGATGTTGAGGAAATGAATTCTCCAATAATGTTAGCCTCTACCTACCTATGAATTTAGGAAACTATCTACTTTTGACAATTTTAAGCACTTATTAGCTTATGGCAGCTTGAATTTCCATTTGAATTCCTTGGGATTCAAAGGAATATTTTTCTCTTTCGTAGTGTAATTTTTTTTGTTCTTGAATCAAAATTGTTTGTGAATAAATGAATAATTTCTCCCGAAATGAAAGACTTATGGAACACATGTCGCATTCACCAATCCCTCGGTCCAAATCTTTTTGTTGTTATTCTCTTATGTTGGCATTTTCACATACCGCTCAAACGCAACTCAAACGTGGAAATCTCTCATCGATACCAACAAGTGATTTAATCGTATCAGTGCAAGTAGCGTCTTTTCTTCCTCGCTAGCCATTTTCATTTTTTACCTCGAAAAATACTCTCTTAATCAATCATGTTCTCAATACCCTTTAACCGCACCAATTGTTACTATTACAAGTGTGAAATATCTTATACAAGACATTTTTAATAAATGACAATTGAAGATACCAAAGCTATAATTTACGAAAAGAAGTAGAAATAAATCTAGAAATTCCAAAACCATCTCATCCATTTACTACACACCTTTCTCTTGCTATAATTTCATCAATATACATGCGCTAAGTGACAAAATTTTATGATGTAAATAAATATGAATTCTTTATGATGGTCACAATTAGCTCACCGGTTGTTAATAATAACTCTCACCAAAAACATGTACCAGTAACTCGTAAATAAGAATTATGCGGAGATGTGGCTAGTCCATGCTACTATGCCATTGTCGATTTTGATTTACGAATAACTCTGCCACATGGTTTTGAAAACTTTAGAGACGCATGTATTTTTTCTCCAATCATTACAAATTGCTTCGCTTAATTATTTGTCAACCACATTTCGTCTTTTCGTTCGAAAACACGTAATCTACTATTGATTTTCTCAAGGCTAGTTACCCCCTACATAAATTTTAGTTGAAAAATTAATCCCATTACAAAAGAGTCCATGAATATATGGAAGAAGTGTTGCGTCAAATGGAAGTGTGAAAAATAAATGTGCAAAGCGGGAAAATATGTACTGTAGGAAGGAAGATGTGAAAAAGACACATATACTTCTATGTCTTATGCAGCAAAACTTGTTCACCTTTTTCTTCTTGCAATGAATGCTCGCATTCGATAGACTTATAAACTATAAAATTGACTTATGTCATGGTAGCACAATAATAATAATAATAATAATAATAAAAACATGAATTATCAAATGCTAAAAAATGGGGAAAAAATCTTCATCATTTAAGAAGTCCCACAACAAAAGAAAGCAAGAATTGTTGATTTTTCCTTTGGCATCTTCGTAATCGTATCTATGTGTAAAACATGATCACAAACACACTAAAATGCAATAACACCAAGCACTTTGCACAACTAAAAGTGTACAAGAGTGAATCGATGAAGTACAAAACAATTTACAAACCCAAAAAAATTTATTACATTACAACTTTAATGAAAAATAAGTAGGTTTTTTTGTACCAAGTATCATGTCCCTCACAATTAGCTTTGATATAAGGAAAACTAGGGCTTGATGCTAACGTACACATGACAATAAATCTGCACAAGAACAATAACAACTTGAATTACTTGTTGAAGAAGCGCTTACACCAACCCTTTCACCCACTCTGCATTGAACACCCGATAGTGTCCTTTTCCACTTCTACTTGCAAAGAATATGTTTCTCCCATACCTCTTCCCTATATGCTCACAAGGAAGTTTGCACCTTTAGATTCTATTTCACATTTAAGATCCAATACTCTACCTTCTTTTTAGTGATCTAAGTTGCTTCAAAGACACTAAGTCTATGCCCAACAAATCTTCCCTTTAACAATGACAAAGATCCTCCAATATCATTGTACTTAGGGTCTTCATCAAACAACCCCTCACAATAATAACTCAACTTCTCACAAGTCACTATACTTAGGGCACACAAGCACATTGTCCAAACACTCTTTGATGAACATATTTCACTCCAATCAAACCCAACAATCATCAACCTTGAAAACACAACCACATACCTTCTTGGAAGTCTTTACTCAACCATGAAAAAACTCGCCCATGAGTACTTAAACGTCTAAGGTATCTAGGCCTAGTTTCAAACCCTTGTAGCACATCGGTTTTGCTTAATTTTGCATTCACCTTATTCGTGAAATCCCGCAATTATCTCACTTGCTTCGGCCCTTAAACTCTTATGCATATCCCTGTTATTTTTCGTCCCTTATTCCAACATCATCACAAGCCTCACAAGTCGCGACCTTATTATACATTATATTTAATCTGCCTCATCCATCCTTAGCATCCCATGAAATTACTCAGCTATGTTGTCAAAGATGTACCACATACTTGTGAACATAACCATTCCATATCAACATGTCCAACCTTCCTCTACTTGACCTATACTATAACAAAGAGAAAAGATAAATATGTCCTTCTCCTTCACTCTAGCTTGGCTCCTTGAGGATCCCGTAGCCTTATTTGGCTTGTATTCACTTAATATGATTGCACTTGTGTGATACCAAATCAATTTAACTTCACTCCTACTTATAGTGTTCTCAGTGGATTCAATTAGATAGCAAGGGTTAGAATTTTTCCCAAGATGGCCCTAAGCCTACATGCTCAAACACCATTATCACAAGGAATACAATTTATTTCATTTTCTTACACCCACTCCATTGTACAGAATAGGTGCCCCTTATCCTATCAAGGGTGCCCCTCATTCATTCAATAGAATAAACAATAATTTTTCTCTTTAGTCTTTCGCCCATAGCTTTGGGTTCAAAGCCCACCACTTGGGTACATTTCCCACAAAACCACATTTTTGTGGGTTAACTCCTTGCAACAACACGCATCTCAAGGGCTGTGGGAGTACCTCCTAAGCTACTACATTTCAACACTCCCCTCTTAGTGAGGGAGGTACTTCCACTACTTAGAAGTAACTTGTGCAACAACATTAGCCCAACCTCTAGTGTCCACCACTACAACATACATTGTAGAATGAACCAAACTATCCTTAGTAGTGTCCCCGCCACCATAAGCCTCATGCTTCTTCTTCTCATGATAGGCCTTCAACCCATTCCATGGTTCCTTCTTTCAAGTTATATAAGTATCATTACTCCCCACTAACCATGCACTCTTCTTGGGCGCTAAATTCTCCCTCCGAACCTCGCAAACTCCTACTCGAACTTAACTCCCCTAAGTCTCGTGAACCTCGCTTCTTCCATTTATCTATAGTCTTTCTCGTCAACCTATATATACCATGCTTCCTAACTCCAATGATAGCTCCGTAGATTTAGATCCTCTCGGCATGAGAGTATCTCTTTCCGATCTCATAATATCACCTTAAACCCCTTCTCCTTGATCACCGAGATAGGAAACACATTGTATCTAAAATTTGATACCCACGATACATCTTGAACTTGTAACATCCCACATGAATACATCCCGCGAATGGCACAACACCCGACCCCCTAACAAAATTTTTGACTCTTGTCGCCAACCTCCATGTGCAACTTCGAGTCCAATTCAGCTAGAGTCTCAAAACTTCAACTCGTCATATGCTTTGACACTATGTTATCCACGTACCATGCACCCTCATCGAGGATACCCTTAGATAAATGAAAAACTAGAGAAAATTCCTCCTCCTACCTTCGTGAGAAGTCATCTAGCTCAACTAGAGATGTAGCATCACTAACTATCTCGTTCCTCTTCTCATTGTCTCCTTCTTCTCTGCGTACACTTGCTCACATAATGACCATACTCGAGCACATGTATAACACTTCATCTTGCTCAAGTCCTTTGATTTTCCCTTCATGTTTCCTTGAAGAGCCACATTATCTTCAATATACTTATTTTTCATGTGAAGATCCTCATCCCTAGCTCTTCTTAAATGAAGTCATCCCATAACCTTTTCCAATTTGACAACTTCATATTAAGCAACAATACCTTTTATAAATGGTTTTCATTCCTCGAAGAAGCCCTTCAAAGTAGTCCTCACTAGCTCTAAATTTGAACATTATCTCCAATTGCATAGCTTATCTCATCACAAACTTGAGAAATTTTCATCAAATACGAAGCCACACCTTTATCATCCAACATCTTGGTGCTCTTCAAATTTCTCCCTCCATACAACAACTGCCTGCGTTCTCATTCTCGTAACGCAGTATTGAAGAGTATTCCACATCTCTCATGCAGTGTTCTTCCATGTTAGATGAGGTATAAAGTGATATTTTACACAATCTTGGATGATGAGCTTAGCCTTCACATGCAACTCCTCATACGCTTCCAACTCCTTGAGGTTTATTGGCTTTTTGAATCTCCTTGTCGAGAAAACTCCAAAGTCTTGTTCACTAATAAGGAAAGTTTTATCCTTTCCTACTAAGGACTATGGTTGGACAAGCCATCCAACTATCTCCATACCTCATACTAGTGACCAACTTCGCCATGTTGTTAATCCTTCAACAACAAGGCAAAAAAATTCCATATTGAGTTGTATGATATGCTCACTCTAATTCAATTTTCCTTTCAAAGTATCCTCGATACCATGTTGATTTTTCCTTGGCACTTCAAAATCATTTTTTATGTCTAAAACATGATCACAAACACACTAAAATGCCGCAACACCAAGCACTTTGCACAACATTAAATGTACAACAATGAATCAATGAAGTACACAATAATTTACAAACCTAAAACTTGCTTCTATAACAAATTTAATCACGAAAAACATAGAGCTCCCATACCATGGATCATGACCCTTACAATTAGCCCTATTACAAGCAAAACTAGGGCTTGATATCAACAAAACATGACAATCAATTTGCCCAAGAACAAGAACAACTTGACTTATTTGTTGAAGAAGCGCTTACACCAACCCTTTCAATCCACTTGCCTTGAAAAATTGATAGGTCCTTTGCCACCTCTACTTACAAAGAATATTCTACTCCAATACCTCTTCCCTAGTTGCTCACAAGGAATTCTATATCTTCGTATTCTCTTACACATTTTAGCTCCAAAAACTCCTCGCCTCTTTTTTAGTGATCTAAGCTACTTCAAAGATATTGATCTGAGGCCCAACAAATATTCCCCGTAACAATGACAAGGCTCCTCCAATATCACTTCATCAAACAACCCTCACATCAATAACTCAACTACTCACAAGTCACTATACTTAGGGAACACAAGCACGTTGTCCAAACCCTCTCGATGAATAGACTTCACTCCAATCAAACCCCAAAATCATCAACCTTGAAAACAAAGCCACATACCTTCTTCAAAGTCTCTTCTCAGCTCATGAAGAAACTTTGACTTGAGCACTTAAATGTCCGCGTATCTCAACTCTAGTTTCAGACTCCCTGCGACCACCTCAAGTTGGCTTACTTTTTGCATCCATATTAGTCCTAAGATCCTGCAATTATCTCACTTGACTGGCCCTTAAACTTCGTGCATATCCTTGTTAAGTTTTTTCCCTTATTCCAACATCATCACACGCCTCACGACCTTACTATACACTATATTTAAGGGTATCGACTCCTTAACAGTCCATGAAATTATGATGCTTGTTCGCATTGATGTAACACATACTTGATGCATAGAACCATGCCATATCTCCAATTTTCCTTCTGCATTCAAATTCCTCTTAAAGCCCCATTTGCTTCCAATGAGATTTCTACCAACCATCAACTCACTAGATACCAAGCCTCATTTTTGTCCAAGATTACCATTTATTTAACCATGGCCTTTTTTTTATAGTTTTCCATCCTATGAATCCACATCCCTAATAGTACTAAGATCATCATTAGTAACAAACAAAGAAAAAATAGAGTGGAAATTATGTGGATCATACCTTTATGGTTTCCTTCTTTCTTGAATCATTCTCCTCGATGTTGAAGTATGTGGTTCTTCTTCTTCTTATTCTTGTTATTTTGTAGATTATGATTCATCATCCTTCAATAAAACTCTATCCTCTTTAGTGCTTTCTCCCTTGGTTGAACTTCTTGTTTGAAAAACATATTTGATATGTATAAATACCATATGTAAACTACATACATTCTTCTTAGTGTCGAAGTTCCAAAGCTTATAACCCTACAAACCATCATTTATAGCTAATAAAGATATACATTTTATCTTTATTACGAAACATACTCCTAGTCTCCTTTGGATGTGTACATGAGTATCACATCAAAAAATACATTGAAATGCTTAAGAGAGGGTTTCTACAAATCCATATCTCATCCGGACTCTTATCATACAACATATATGAAGGTTACCTGTTACTAGGTAACAAGAAGTGTCCACTTCCTCTCGCATATGTTTCCTAGCCTAACCTACCACCATTAATTATTCTCGTTGTTATTTCCATCAACATCATGTTAATCCTTTCTACAACTGAAATTTATTGAGGTGTGTATGGAGTAGCCTCTTGGCTCGCTATATCACACTTCTTACATAATTATTTTAATTCATTCCCATAGAATTATTCATCGATTAGTCAGCTCTTGGCATCTTAATTTTCTTCTATATCCAATTTTCAACAAGAGTCTTATAGTTTTTTTTCGATGAAATAAATCCTTGTATTCCTTGGAGAAGGTATCTATAAATGAGACATAATACACATATTTTCCTAGTAATGGAACCAACACATGTCCAAACACATCATTGTGCACTAGTTGCAATATTCCTCTCCTGTCCTTGTGTAACGTAAATTCGGGCAAAGACTCATGTAATAAAAGTTAATAAAGGGAAAAATAACACCACGTTTAAGGGACACTTATTCCAAGCTTAATGTCGAAAAAAATATCCTAGTGGGCATCATTGGATATGTGTTTATGGCTAAGAAAATAGGCAAAGGCAATGACTGTGAGCATTAAAGAGGAAAAAAGTATTTTTGGCACATTTATTTGTGAAATATAGGAGAAATATGAGAAAAGGAAGGTAGAAGGTTACAGAGTTGCATGTAAGGATGAAAATGAAGGAAAATAATGGAAAAAGAAGAAAATAGAGGCCTCATTGATAAAAGGGATTTTGAGGATCAGTTGGTACCTTTTGTCAGCTCAGCTTTTGGAGCACTTTCATTATTTCTCTCTCACACTCTTGGACACTTAGAGTTTTCTTGGAGCATTTCTGCATTGGAGATAAGAAGGACGAAAGAAAGAAAAGAAAGGATAAGGAAAGGAAAGGAAAAACATAGATCAACCAAGGAAAAGCTGAGATCTGAGCAACTTCAACATGAATACTTGTAGGTAACATATTGCATGTGTGATTTCCTAGTTGGTTTGGACATGCATGGCTTATGCATGTTGGTATTTGTTTCTCTTGTTATCTATGGCATGGATTTTTTGGGTTTTAATAGTGGTTTTTAACCTTACATTGCCTTTTTTTCCCGCATTCCATGGTGTTTGGGATTTTGATCTCAATTTTGAGCTTTTGGAATTGTTGGATGGATTTGCAGTCTGGGGTGGAGGTGGTCTCAAGGAAAATTCCAAAGGCCCGTGAATCCCTTAATCGATTTTGGTGGTTAGCATGGTAAATATTGAGGGTGGTGTCTCGCCTGTGCTCAGTGTGATCCCGGATTGGATTGAGGTAAATCCTAAGAGACAGAGGAGAAAAAAAAATTTCCTCAAGTATAGTGATGGATTCCGAATGGCATTCCAAGTTCGGTTCGGTTTTATGATTGGGGCCCTTGGCTTTGGTGTGGTCATGGTATGGTGAGGGTGGAGGTGGTTTAACCTCTAGCATTTCCTTGGTTTTTTTTGGATTGGTTTATCCATGAGATCCCACATTCATGTTTGGAATATGACATCGGGGGCAATTGGATGAAGAGAGATTTGCTTCAGCCATGTCTAAGGTCTGTGAGAATTGGAAGTCCTAAACTCGGTCGGTTATTGCCTATGTTTAATGGACAATAACTTATCTTGATTTTGTACTTAATACTCGTGCGATTTAATGGTTTTTATCTCACTTTTTTATTTCCATGGTTTTATGTTGGTTATAATCATGTTCAAATGATTGGTTCATGTCATGGTTAATTCATGTATTTGCTCGTAATTGTTAAAATAATGGATGCAAGACCATTTATGTCATATTTGTTTAAGGAAGATGGCGGTGATCCTTCTTGTAATGTCTCTATAAAAATTTCTAGCCTTTTTGTGCTTTCCTGTCTTATATCCTAGGCTCGTATATTTCATTCATGGCAAGTGTTTGACAAAATGTCGATCTCCCAGTCATGGCGATGCTCACGCCTACTGTGGAGTCAATTTTTGGTTATTTGGCAATGTCATCTACGTTTGATGGATTATGAGAGCCACGGGTGAGTTATGGGCGCTTTCCAAGATTCTTGGCTTAAAAATTTCCTTAAATATCGTGGATGCGTACACAAGTCTAGGCACTGAGTCCCTATATTCATGCATGCATATGTTGTGGGGGTGTCCAAAGTCTTCCCTAGATGCACCATTGCCCCATACTCAAGGGAGCGTTCAATGGTTTTATTTAGTAAAAGTCAATGGGACCTGTGGACAAGTCAACTTGATGACCGGGATAGCTCTCAGGGGTCCCGTAGCGTGTGTAGGGAGTTTTTGTTATGGTTTTCCACGTTGATTCCACTTCCTTAAAGTCACCAAGGAGGTTGAGTCCTAGCTCTTAACTACCCTCAAGCTCATGTTTACCCCGGCCAATGCGGTTACTTGGGTAGATGTTAGAGGGAGGTGTAATCTACACCTCGTGGCACTAAAGGAGAATATTTCCCAATTATGCTTCCCATATTAGCAACATTCATAGAAATCAAAATCAAAATAGTAATTAGACATACCTTCTACCCGTAACATTAACATGTAATACTCTGAAGGTTATTCTCTCCGACATGTCCTAGTCTTTGATGCTACAACATTGTCTTTGCTCTAGAGATTGTAGGAATTTTCCTCTTCTAGTCCACTCTCGAGAGCAATGAAACTTTTTTCACCAATCACTAATAGTGCTTCCCACTAAATTATAAGACTTCCAATCTAAAAACCCCTTATCAATAGCATTACTCCTCAAGCTATCTTGCACGTATCATTTTCAAACATTTTTTTTACACCTACATCATTCATCTCTTTCTTAGGAAAAACATTTTTTAGCTAATCACTGGGATGTGCAAAACACTAGGAAGTGTTCTAATCTTCCCATCCATGAGCTTCAACTTGAATTTTCCTCCTCCTATGATTTTTTATTGTTAAGTCATTTCTTAGCAAAACATCAATGCTATTGTACCTTTCATACTTGCAAAACTACTCGTTGTGTAACATACTCCGGTTAAAAGTCATCTAATAAAGTTAATAAAGGAAAATAATACCAAGGTCACAGTGGACACTTATTCCAAGATGAATGTTGGGAAAATATCCTAGTGGGCATTACTTGTTGTGTTTATGGCTAAGGGGAATTGGCAAAGTAAATGAAAAAGGCTTTGAAAAGGCAAAAAAGCATTTTGTGGCATTCTATTTATGAAAAGAAATGAAAATAGGAGAAAAGGGAGGTGAAAGGTCAAGGGTTACATGTCACGAGGAAATTGAAATAAAATTAAGTAAAATGAAGAAATTGGAGGCATGAATAATAAAAAAGACATTAGAGCATCAATTAGTATTATTTTTTAGTTTTTTTTGGAATTAGTCTCGAGAGAGCATAAGAGCACCAAGAGGAGAAGGAAAGCAAGCAAGCAAAGAGGAAGGACAATTAAAGCAAAGGAAGGACAAGGAAAGCAAATGAAGGAAAAGGAAAGCAAGTATCAAGCAAGGAAAGAGTGGATCAAGCAACTTCAAACGAGAATACTTGTAGGTAACAAGTTGCATTTATGATTTCCCTAGTTGGTTTTGGTATGCATGGCATATGCATGTGTGTATTTGGTTTCTTTGTTGTTGGTGGCATGGATTTTATCGGGTTTTGACGGCAGTTTTAGCCTCTGCCTTTCCATTTTTTGATACCCATGGTGTGATGGGATTCTTTATTCATTGAGCTTTGGATTGTTGAAAGGTTTTGGATCTAGGTGAGGTGGTCTCGGAAAATCCCAAGGGTTTGGGGGTGGAGATGGTTTTCTCCGGGGAAGCCCTCAGCAAGTGGGTGGAGACAAGAAAACTCCTCAAGGGATGGTGAAGGAATTATGAGGCATCCAAGCTTAGTTTGGTTTTGTGATCTCAGTAACCGGCTTAGGTGAGATCGCAAGATGGTGAGGGTGGAGGTGGTTTAACCTATGCATTCCCTTGGTTGTTTATATATTTTTTTATCTCATGAGATCCCACATTCATGTTTCAAATATGGCATCAGGGTGATTGGTTTAAAGAAATATTTGGTTCAACCCAATCTATGGTCTGGTGGTACGTGGAAGTCCCCTCGACTTGGTTAGCTTTTTTCATTGGTTAATAAGAGATAAGTTTCTCTTGTCTTTGATGAGTGATTATACTTGTTATTATGTGGCTTTAATGGTTGTTATATCATTGTTAATTATCTGTTATATGTTGGTTATAACATGGTTATATGGTAGATCTACGTATGGTTCTTATCTCATTTTCATTAATGAATCATGGCTAATGAATGCATGATATAATTGGATTTATGAAAACTATTGTGAGAAGACATTGATCCTTCTTGTCAAACTTCAAATAAGTTTCAAATCCCCATGTTGAGTTATGCATTCATGACTCTGTAGGTTGCATGTTTACCATGTGTTTGACGGAATGTAAATCTCGGTTGGGAGTGGTTCAAGCCAAGTCCTAGTTCAATTTTTCATTTGGAAGCTTTATTCTTATGTCATTTATCATTTCTCGAAGTTTCACTAAGTTTTGGGTAAAGGCCCGAGTCTTAGCCTTGAAAAAGTGGCTCGTAATTTTGGGTCGTCGGAACAATACCGAATGGAAAAAGTTCACATTCATTGGTAAAGCTGGCATATGGGAGCGACTCGGAGGCTTACGGTCACTTTCATTCCTTGGAAAGGGAGTGAATGAGGCTCCAGGTATGTTAAAAAGAGTGTTAGCTAAGGGTTGGACATCCGGAGGGATTGGATAACTCTGGAGGTCTTGTAACGCCCGACTAAGGTCAATAAAGTCTTATGTTGTCAACTCCATTTCCTTAAGGTCACATAGAAGGTTGAGTCTTATCATAGTGACCCTCATCTCATGTTTACCCCGGGGAAAAACTAGATAAAGTGGGTAAATGTAGGAGGAGGCGATTACACCTTGTGAGGAGTCATATGGGAAGATGCACCTAAGTTGAACATGTTGAAATATGTAACTAGGTTGGGTCTTCATAATGATACATGTAATCATGATTTTATGTATTTGATGTAATGAGAAAAAATAAATTTATTATTGTTATTATTGAGCCATGGGTTTCATGCTCAAGGAAAAAGTATTTTTAGGTCAAGCGCCCATTTGGGCATGTTACATATTGTAAATAAAATTTATTTGAGTTAATATATAGTCGAATACCCTTCAAGACCTCGTCATGGTGCAAAGGTCAATTCTGCCTACATGAAGGGACAAGTCAACCTAAAAGTTAGCAATTTGTACCCCTCACAAGCCTATAAATAAGAAGTAACCCGACCTCACTTGCACACTCAAATCAAGAAAGTTCGATTCCTCAAGATATAAGATGAAAAAGGACAAAGAATAATAAGAATAGAAAGATCGAATTTTTTGGGCCTCTACTCTCTCTTGCGTTAGGGTTTTCAGCAATTACTAGGCAAGATGAAATTCTAAAGTTGCATCAAAGTTGTGAAGCTTAATCAAAGTAGTGAAGTTGCATTGAAGCTATGAAACTACAACAAAGTTGTGAGGTTTCATCAAAGATGTGAAGTTGTAGCTAGGTCAAAGTTGTGAATCCGTTAGGTCAAAGTTACATAATTTTTGTTGAAATCGGTTGTGTATGAATCTATTTAAGCAGTCAAAATTGCAGTAAGAATTTGTTGGGATCAAACTACAGATGGTTGTTGGAAGGTAGGAAATATTTTAATTGGTCTTCGAGGTACTTGGTCAAGGGTAATAGGTCTTGGAATTCGCCAGTGAAGGTATATAAGAAAGAGAATAATTCTCGTGGGTTTTCCTCTCAAATGGAAAGGTTTTGTCCCCGGTTGATCACCTATATGTTGTGTCCTCTGTCTCATTGTTCTTTATGTTTTGGTAGTTGTTTCGATGAAAATAAAACAATGAAAATCAAGTTGAACAAGAATCTAATTAATATAAGTAAAAAAGACATCACAAGTAGTTATCAAAGTAAGAAAAATCACCTATCTTGTTGCCCCTAGATTTCTCAACATGGTATCAGTAGTTAAGGTAGCTACATCAAGGAAGGGCAACACAAACAAGGGTAATCAAGGGTTGAAGGACAAGAATATCATTCAACATCAAGGACATTGAATCATCAAGAAAGGATTCATAAGGGTCAAACACCTTGTTTGGTGTTTGAATCCAAGATAATAGTATTCGTAAAGGACCAATATTATTTTTAGGAATGGGAATCCAACATAAGAATAGTCCCGAAAGGACATTCCTATGAACACCCGGTGGAGTATGTTCCTTGAGAGATAATGATTATGGTGTCTATAAATCATTGGTCTCGCCAACAATTTGATCCGTATATTGTGGAGAGATAGAGTTTTTATTCAAGGCCTTGTTATGTAATAATGTTGGATGACATGATGCCAAAAAATATGGGTTGTCAATCTCACTCTATGGAGAATTCTTCAAATTAAGAATGTCCAAGTACCTTGTATGGATTATGCATACCTCCCTAGATAAGAGAGAGTGTTGAACATGTAACTAGGGTCAAGTATTCGCAATTACAATTGTAATCATGATTTTTATGTAAAAATAAAAATAAAAATTTAAAAATTTAAAAATTAAAAATAAAATTGTTATTATTGAGGCTTGGGTTTCATGCTCAAGAAAAATTATTTTCGTCAAACACCCATTGAGTTCCCTAGTGTTTTTTCATAAATTCAATGAGTCATTGTCATGTACAAAAGACCCATTTGGGCATGTTACATATTGTAAAGAAAATTAATTGAATCAATATATAGTCAAAAGACCCTCCAAGACCTCGTCAGAAGATCAAGCTGCCTACATGAAGGGACAAGTCGGCCTAAAGATAACAACTATACTCACAAGCCTATAAATAATAAGGAACTCGACTTGATTTTCACATTCACCAAGAGAAAGTTCTACCCTCAAGATAGTCGGAAAAGGATGAAGAAGAAGACAAAGAAGAACAAGATCAAGTTTTGTGCCTCTCTCTCTCTCTCTCTCTCTCTCTCTCTCTCTCTCTCTCTCTCTCTCTCTCTCTCTCTCTCTTGTGTTAGGGTTTTTGCAATTACTAGGAAAGACGAAATTTTGAAGCCGCATCTAGGTCGAAGTTGCATCGGGTTAGTGAAGCTGCATTGAAGCTATTAAGTTTCATCAAGCTATGAAGTTGCAACTAGGTCAAAGTTGTGAATCCGCTTGCGTCGAAGTTGGGTAAATTGTTTTTGGGATCAAAGTTGCCGAAGAATTTGGTCAAGGTGTCAAAGTTGCACATCTGGTTGGGGATCAAAATTGCGTGTTGTTGAAAGGCAGAAATATTTACTGGTATGGGAGTGGTCTCGTTGGCGGTCATAAGTCTTGGAATTATTCAATTGAAGATATATAAGAAGAGAATAATTATTGGCAGGGTTTTTCCTCTCATTTAGAGAGGTTTTGGCCCCGGATTATCGCCTACATCTTGTGTCCTCTTGTCTCATTGTTCTTTATGTTTTGGTATTTGTTTATGAAAATAACACAATACTAATCAATTTGAAGAAGAATCTAATTAATATAAGAAAAATACATCACAAGCAGTTATCGCAGTGGAGAAATCGCCTATCTTGTTGCCCCCAGATTTCTGGTCAGAACAATCCATGCCTCATGATCTACATGTGTGCTTGAAAAAGCCAAGTACACATCCCCTCCATCTAAGGATTTTTTTCTCTATGTATGAGAAAAATCAAATCCCTTCCTTCTCAAATAATTTTGAATCTATATTCTTCTTTGAATGCCCTTATTTTCCACACGTCTACCACGTGTTTAGAAATTGGAGACTTGGAATTCCCAATTTGAGACTTATTTTTTATTTCTATTATGGGATTTTCTCTTACATATGGAATCTATGTTCTAACTTTCAATGTTTTGTTTGTTTGTTTGTTTGTCTTTTTTTTCTTCTTTTTCTTTTTTTTCATCTCCACCGATAAACAAGGATTACAATTATTTCATCGAACTTAAAATAGTTGTATTACAACCTTTGGCAACAACTAAAATATCCCATGAGTTGTAACACAACAAACTAATACACTTGTCTTCATTTGAAATATCAATATCAACATATAATCATTTCGATATCCCACAATATCAAGGCCTTCAAATTCTTGTCACAGTATGCTCCATCCTTCATTATCAAATTATACATTCTATTTTGGTGAAGAACACTGTCATCAAGGACTTAGTTGGTACAAGAACTCTAACTTGCTCCATAAGGTTTTTATATAATTCTCTTCCAAAACATCTAACAATATTAATTCCGAGAGACATAATCAGACAGTTCTTTTTCCTTTTGATTGTAAACTTTATTCAGTGTTTTTTTACATCCCTAACGTGGTGAAGTACTCGTATCCACATTATCCACTAATCATTGTCCACAAAAAAATTTTCAATTTCGATTACAGCAGAAAAAAATTACCAAGGAATTAGGTTGAGGTGCCCTAATTTGTTCCATAATGCCTTTGTAAAGTACTTTCCTTGAACATTCAACATACTAATAAGAGAGACACAATTGCATTATTCTCTCCTCGCTTTTGATCCAACTAGGTCTAGTCTTCCGTTGACATCCCTATCGATGGTGTGCCTCCGGATCCATGTTGATCCATTGATCTTCGTCCATGAAAACATATTTCATTGATCTTCCACATATCAAAACTCCTCCCATTGAATTTCGACTCCTTTTTCTTTGAATTATTTTCTATTTCTTCCCACCAAGAATCAATACCACAATCATCCATTGTAAAAAGGTTTTCAATAGGCCTTAAAACCCTCGTCAAATGCTTCCTCTTAAATAAAAAATACTTTGACACCATGTGTAGGTTTTAATCATGTACAATTAAGTGTTGCAAATATATTCTTAATAAAAATAGAAAATATGCAATCGCACACACACATGCACACATTAACACAAAGATTTTACCTTGAAACTTAAACAAGGAAAGCTCGAAAGATTTTTCAATATATTCTATCTTTATAGTAACATAACATAATATGTATATCCCACAACATCCATAAACCACTAATCCATTTACCTTGCATTATAACAACCCTAGTTATTTAATTATAATTATAAAACCATGGGTTGAACTTCCATGCCACAAAACCGGCAAAAAGTGAAAATTGTGTGTCAAAAAAATGCCAAAAATGGAGACAAAACCTCCCAAAATTTTTCCAAGGGCTCTACCCAACCCTAGCGTTAGGGGTTCTACTTCCACCGCACTAGACACAATGAATCATGCATGGGGATAATCATGAAAAGAAGATAATACATACATAACAAAACAAGTATACTTATTTTCGGATATATTATATATTTTTATTTTTTTTGTTGGGGGTGGGGATGAGGTGGGGAAGCCCTCTGGTTTGTTTCAAATGTATGATTAGGTTAGTGACCCTTATGATCGTTCACTACAACTTATTTTTTTTGTCTTGGTTTTGCATTTGTCACTCAAAGTTTTTAAGAAGCAACAAGTTCTTTATTCTTTCTTTATAGAAGCTAGTAGTATCAAGTAGTGATCAATGTTATTAAAGAAGCCTCAGGGTTTGGTGTATCCTTCAAGGTTTGGATTCTGTGAATAACATCAAATGACGCTCCATTGTGACACTCAAAGTAACATTATCTCCCCAAATATCTAGTTCAACATCAATGAAACAAATTCAATGTACTACACATGTACTTCCTCAAAAGTGTTAGTTTTTCTAAAGACGATGTGTTATAGCCTTGAGATTTGACAAAGAGGTGAGAATACATGTATTCTATAGTACCCGTAATCGTTTCCTCGGAAATTCCACCTAGAGACGACTTAATTAAATTAATTAGTGAGTTTTTAATATTTCCCAAGTTTAAACTTAGGAAATATGATTAAATTGAGATGAATTAATTAAGTCATGGTGAGAATATTCTAGAACACATTATGGATCGATTTATATTTAATCATAGTCAGCGATTAAGTTTTAATTTTGTCATTAAGTCTCGACGAAAGATTATAAGAAGAAAACGAGGCCTTGGAGAAGATACACTAGCAATTCAAGTTTACTAGCATATCGACTTCTGGGAGAAGACCTATCTGGGCCATCGAAGAGAGGTAGTGAGCTCAAAGAAGCAGAGAGGGGCAGAGATAGTAAGGTCGAAGGAAGATTTTTCGTATCCGATGAGTACATTGCAAAGAGGCGTTGGCAAGAGTTTGTATTGGGTGATTCTATTTTTTTCCGTGAGCAAGGATATTTTCTCGCCGTAAGTTGGGAAAAGGGTTAAGAGGTGAAGTATATAAGTCTTGTAGACATCAGCTACATATACAACAAGAGGAGAAGTAGTTCGAGCTTGTGGATGTATTATTGTGTAGGCTAACGCAGTTGACTACGAGAGGGAGAAAGGAGCACTAAATCGAGTTGAGGTCGGGGCAGTAGATCACCTTGAAGTGAGAAAATTTATCACTAATTTTACTTCCATTCATTTCTCCGTTTTTTGGTTTGCTAGATTAAGAAACCATAGAGTTTACTAAGATTTAATACCTATAACAATCAAAATCCTTTGATGTTGCAAATTCTCGCTTTTCCCAAGTTGGGTTTTCAGACTTAGTCCAAAAAAATAATGGTGTCATATTTTGTGTGTTCATCTATTTCTTCCAAATGGTTATTTCTTTCCGTAATATTTTTTTTTGTGAAGGTTGTGCAAAGGTATTTTTTTCGATATTTTCGTAACACACAACAAATAATTTGTTTAATTAAATTAACAAATGTATGGCGAACATCGCCTGTCGGAATAGGATTCGGTAATCAAATTGCGTGGTATCAAAGCGCGTATAGAAAGTCAAAGAGCTCAATGGCAGCGAAAGGAAGAGGAGATTCATATATCACCGCGTAAGGTCATACCGAAACCCTAAAGGTAGCGTAGATCCTTTGGCTAGAGGGTCAATTTTGGGGAAAATCGATTTTCTCGTTACTGAGAAATCATTTTTTCCGCATCTAAGATTACTAGAGGCAAAGGAGCAACAATATTTTTCTTTGGTGCAGGATATCCAATTGGACGTCGTATTTGTAGTAGTTTCTAGTGCTAAAGAAAAGCAAGAGGAAGAAAAGAGAACTTGCCGTAGGGAAATATTATTTCTTAGGAACTTTTGGTTTAAAGTCGTGTTTCTCATTGTAGAGCAAATGGGCCACAGATTACATTTACTCACTCCAACATGGAGGCAGAGAGTGCCCAGCAAATACCTACACAGAGGAAGAGGATGATTTCACTATTCCGATGATATGACATTAGGTGGGGTTGAGAGAATGTGATCGTTGGACGAATCATCCAACTAAGTGTGACCAAGGTGGACTACTCCGTCTTCTAGATGAATATATCCCAAGGATTACATCGATAATGTGGTATGTACCCAAGGATCAAAATCAGTTAAAGGCCATACAAGGGGTTGAAAAAGGGTGAAGAGATTGATTCTCGATGGGGTTCAAGGTCATGTGGTATCGTGACATAGTCGATAAAAATACCGGCCAAGCGTATGGATGCTCTCGCTGATGCAGCACTGTGTGATCTTTCGAGCAACACAAGGTATCTTGAGACGAATCCGAGATGTACCGTATGCAAAATGGGGAGCTCATAGATCCCTTCCTTCACAAGGTGTCGTGATTGTGATACCAAATTATCGCCCGTAGGGTTAGCTCTAACCTACAAATTGAAAATGTAGTCTTTATTGTTTTCAAAGACCGACAGTGTCCTTGTTCGTAGTGACGAAGTGTTAAATGTTTCTATAGTGGGACAAGACGGTAAAGGATATACTATATGAGGAGATGAGGCGATATTTGGTGAAGAGTACCATCACATAAAAGTAGCTAGCATAGCTGGATGGGGAAGCAAGTGAAGGAGGAGAGTGGGTAATGTGGCCCCACCAAAGGGGCAAGATGAGTAGCATGAAGAAGAAGCATGGCCTTCAAGGGTCAAGTGCCTCAGGTATGGCAAGATAGGCCACTACAACACCAGGTCCTCCTCCCTCAAGAAGAAGGAAAGGAGGGAGAAGCAGACCAACAGTCGCATCCGCGAATATTGATTGGCTATCCTCCAAAATTGGAGGAAGATTTTTCCATGGTAGTAGACATCCCTCTAGGAGTGAGGTGGCGAGCTGGTTTCGTGAACCCCAGAATGCTGCTGGTGACGGGGAAGGATTCGAGGAGGTACAGATTTCGAATGAATACCATTGCCAGGAGCCCGTTGTTATAGTAGCTGGATGGACCGCTGATAGTTGGGATGCGCCCGTAGGTCGCAGGATAGATGGTAGTCAGTAGCGATTCGGGACACTGGACAACGTGCAAAGCAGCACCAGATAGTTGACATTAACTCGTTAAGAGTCAACAACGCATACGTAGGTTTTAATGAAAATGCATGTATCATGAATAAATGTAGATCCTGTGACACATGCATTAGACTTAACAAGAATGGTTCAATACTTTTGGATATTTCTGCACTGTTAAGATGTTGCGGTTGTAGCAGTTAGGGATGAGAGGGAGTTGTAGATGTTTCTGTGTTATCAACAACAACAAAGTTGCAAAGCAAGCGTATGTAGTGTTGGCAGAGAATCATCAAAGAAAGATGGGGAGAAAATGCATATCATGTACCGCACAGAGACAGGGCAATATGGCTAGACATTAGCAAGCAGACAAGAGATGGTGCATGATCATATTTCGATCAAGGACCTATGATAGCCCAAAATTCAGTGTTTGGAAGTATGTCAAACCTAAGTGACCTAATAGATCTCGTTACCTCGTATTCTGCTGCCAGGAACGGTTCAAAAACTCGACACCGCATGAAGAAGTTATCGTGTTTTGAAAAGTCTAGTAAACTCATAATTTATGGCTTTTCACCAAGTTTGGATCCGGATTTTGGGAAATTAAAAAAGAATATTTCAAAATAATGTTAATATTCCAAGGAATATTCTTAAATCATTCCAAGGAATAGTCTTAGAATATCCTGCTGAATATTTCAGAATATTCCAAGGAATATTCCATTTGGACCAATCATACCGACATGTGGCATAGTTTCATCGCGGTCATTATTACAAGTTTTAGTTTGGGCTAATGGGAGGTCGCCACGTGCTCCAAGTATGGCGATTAAAATTTTGGGGAGCCAACCGTACTCGATCGGTGAGACCTCGCCAATGGGCCGCCCGCGCCTACCGTATGTGCTACGATAGTTCTTAACACTATAGGTCGACGCGCGTTTATATTTAACGTGTACTGATTTCCCGCCTTGTGTCCGCGCGGCCATCCCCCCCAAGGTGACTAAGCGCCCAAAACCAGGTCGAGTACCCGCTGCTAATGGAATTAAAACTTCAATTGTCAACCGAATACCCGGTCACATGCAAGTGGTTTGGTTGAATTCCCCGACGGTTGCGCTATCAACAGAGAACTTTTCAAGGCCGAGATGCTTCGTATAGTTCCGTGGGCTGATTAGGCCGCCTAGTGCTACTACTGCATTGAAATTCAGCTGTAAGGTATAGAGGCCTTATTCAGCAAAGAAATACCTTATTTATGAATCTAATTATCATTATGAATCCATTGGAGGAGTTCTCATAAGCTTTTGAGGACTTCTGTGAGGTCGAGAACCCACAAAGATTTTTCTTCGACCGTGTCACGGGTGCCACCAAAGTGTTGAGGCGAAACTCGGAGCAAACGAGGCCAATTTCGTGAACCAATAGTCCGTCGACTATTTTTGACATTCTCGTAATCCAATGAAAAAAATTTCAAATTCATTTGAATATCGGAGGCCTGAACCCACAGAAGTTTTGGGTACCGAGGGCCATCGCGGATGGAGGTCGATTGGGAGCCGTTGCTCATTTTGAGAAAATCATCGATCCGTTTTTGAGTTAGTGATGTGTTCTCGGGAGATAGTAGGTGAGGTTTCGTACGTAAAAAGAATTTAAGGGGAGTTATGCCATAGAGAAGCTCATGGTACCTTCGAAGTGTACCGATAGAAGGAATCAAGTCTAAGGGAGCCTAGTTCGTTTCTCGCAGTGATGACAACTATGATAGGGATATAAAATGGTATTCTAAACCTATTGTCTGGGCCTTAGTTAACCATTGAGTTAATTTTGTAACTTGTAAAAGAAAAATTTTCCATAATCCCAAAGAGCCAAGTTAAGAGACAAGAGCTCAAGGAGACGTAGCCGTCGATATTCGGGGTGAACTCCCAGATTAATTGCTGTTATGTGTTGATGTTTATTTACAGCATTATACAGCTATTACACATGTTTAATTTTAGCAAAAACAAACGGACTTAAAGTACTTAAACAATTAAAAAACATACACCAGCTTCAAGTATAAATTTCTGGCCAAGAGTCAAGTAAGTATAAGCTAGATATTCTATTTGTTTAACCGAGTGAGGTTCTTAAAAGCATAACAAGTTATCTAACCTCCATTTTCATAAAAGTGCGTAAGGCATTGTAGTAGCATAGGCATTCAGGAACACTTTCCTTGCTAAGAGGAGTGTTAGTTTTTGTAGCATCTAGATGTGTTCTAGCCTCAAGATTTGGCAAAGAGGTTAAAATACATTTATTCTCCAATACCCATAATTCCTTTCCGGAAATTCCATCTAGAGACAACTTCATTAAATTAATTGTCAGTTTTGAATATTTCCCAAGTCTAAACTAGGAAATATTATTAACTAAAAGGAATTAATTAATTTGTGGCGAGAATTTTCTGTATCGGAAGACATGGATCGATTTCTATTAATATTAGCCATCGATTAAGTTTAATTCGTGGTTTAATTATCAAATGAAATATTATAAGAAGAACTCGATGGGGTTTGGAAGAATACACACCGCAATTCAATTTCATTGGCACATAGATTTCCTGGTAGCATTCGCTTCAAAGAGAGAGTTAGTGAGTTCGAAGTAGTGAGACGAGCAGTAGGTAGTAAGGGTTGAGGAATATTTTCCGGGCCCAGCTGATTACATTGTAAGAAGAGAGTGCGTACTTGCTGAAGAGGCAAAGAGACAGCCACATAGAGGCAACATAGCTTCATTGGGTGATTCTCATGGCCGGGGAGCAGAGATTTTTCGAGCCGGAAGTCGGCAAAGGGTTCGGTGAGGTGATGAGATTAGTCTTCTGCATAACAAACTTGGGTAAGAGACAACAAGAGAAGCATTTTAGAGCCAGGGGATGCGCATCGCATAGGGTGATGCGTTGACTACGCAGGGAGCAAGGAGCAACTCAAATAGAGTTGAGGTCGTTGTAGGATCGTTTGCGGAAGTGAGAAAAATTCTCACCAGTTTTAATCGCTAGTCATTTCTCTCTTTCGCTTGTTAGATTAAGAAACCATAGATTGTAACGTATTTACTACTACACAATAATCAAAACCCTTAGTTTCAAAAATCGGTTTTCCTAAGTTGGGTTTTTTCTTTGGGACTTAGTCTAAAATAATGGTGTCATATTGTGTGTGTGCATCTATTTCTTCCGTGTTATTTTTATTTCTTCCGTAAAGATTTGTTTTGTGAAGGTTGTGCGTATTTGTTTCAAGTATTTGTCATAAGATACAACAAATAATTTGTTTATTTAAATTAACAAATAGAAAATAAATAACATCGCTGTCGTAATAGGATTTGGGTAACCAATTTTCACAAAATCTTATTCAAGGTCACATTCTCAAATCTCTCTCTTGCTCTACAAATTATCAAGTACAATTATTTTCACAAATTTTCTTATATAAGTGAAGTTTTCAAAAAATCGATCTATGTTAGGAGTTCAAGAAGTTGTCATTAAGTGGGGGATGGGGGCTCTAATACCTCCTTCAATGTCCTATTTTGTCTCTTTGTAAGTCCTCCATTCTATCTCGTTGTCCTTGAGGGGGAGACATCGTGATAGTTAACGAGTTAGGGGTTAGTTAAGATCAACTCGATCTAGTGTCGTTACGTAAAGTGTGTTTTCTCAATATGCATTAATATGATTTTTCATTCAAATCGACAATCACAATATGTTTTATATATGAAGTGATATGACAATTCATATTATCCCCGATACTAATGACTATATTAACATGTAACTTAACACCTCATTAGTCAATGACCTTTATTTAAATAACATGAAGGGTCAATTTTCGATGATCAATTATGAGTGTACTCAGGTTATTAATTTTCCTCAGCATTAATATATTGGCCTTAAGTGGCCATGTTTGTTCTAATATATTGTTTCCTTGATTGAGGGTTTTAACCATTCAATAAATCGTACTCATAATTTATCCATTTTTATCGTATTTCTTATGTTTCACCTGGTGGTGAAAATACCTTATTTATCGAACAATAATTAATAGTAAGTAAATCAATAATAATAATCTAATAATAATTAATTAATTGTCGTAATTAAATTAATCGAATAAATAAATCATTATTAGTATAAATACCAAATTAACATAATTGTGATGGTTGTGATGGTTAAGTGACATAAGCATGACTTTGCTACAATGCAAAATGATTTATTACATTGAAAAATTGATGCTAAAACATCCCAAAAATAAAGTGGAATGACACTTGAAAGGTAGAAGCTCAATAAAAAGAATCCATACTCGACACCAATACAATGTAAGTAATCTAAGCTTTGTCACTTGATCGATAATAATAACATTGATCATGATGCTAATAAAACATACAAAGAACAAAGAGACACAAATAATGCTTTCTACATAGAAAAGATGCACATATGGCACTAAAGCCTTGTTTTTTTAATTATCTTCAACATAAAAGGAACACAAAATAAATGCAAAAAGTGAAGCATGCATAACATATCGATGAAAAAAATGATGCTTCAAAAAGTATGCATCAATAACGATGATACAAATCTAACACAACTTTAACACAAAATACAAATACACCTTGTTGTGTTGAGTTTTGCATCATGCGAACTTGATTTTTTTTTTCCAACAAACCATATTGAGAAGTGACACTACAAACATGTACTATACTAGTGTCCACAACAAATAGTACTTGTCATTTCACCTTAATAAGTGATTATTTCTTGCTCACTCAACTAAAAATATTAATAATGTTGTAGTAGTTAGCAATTTATCTAAAAGATTGATAAGTTGTTAATAGTTGGTGGAGAAAGAGAAAATTGTGGCTAGATTGATGTGTGAGATTGATTTGTATTAGATCTTAATGAAATTGTGTTTGATGGTTTGCAAAATTACAAGTGTTTAAAATGAGTTTTTTGAGAGCTTTTATGTTAAATTTTAAAACACATAAAGCATAAAATAAACTCTAAACATATAGAAAACAATAGACAAATGCACCATAATAATAACCAAAACACAATAGATGATGAAGGATTTCACCCCTTTGGGCTACGTCTCCTTGGTCCACCTTTCCAATGGCATGGCCCTCATTGCGTTCAAAATGGTGATTACATACATTTATACTACTCAAAATGACTTCAAAATTGGAGAAGTTATGAGCCTCCTAGTTTTCCTACCAACTACTACCACAATTTCCAAAATCCGGGATCGGTCCTACAATTTCGCCTTTAATTGCTAATCGGGTGACACTTTAAATCAAGGAAATTGTTTAACAACATTAATTTTCCCAATGACACTCTAAGTCTAAATTTCAACTATATTCACTGCGACAAAAAAAAAAAAAAAAAAAAATTACGATAAAATATGTCGGCTAGGGCTCAGGCGTTACATACGCTCGATTAAAGTGTAAAAGCAGTGCGACGGTTTGGGCGCGGTTTCAGACTGGCACATGTTCGACGGTGATCGTAACGGAATGATCACATGACATGGTTTGTGCCGGTGGTTAGCCCTTCGTAACCTCCACTTTGGGTAAAGGTCGCATGTTGTATTTTTTCGGGGTGGGGGGGGGAGCGGGCTAAGCTCCGTCCTACCCCCCATACCTCTGCCATATAAACCTATAATAAACTTTTGCCCCTATCTATATTGAGTAACACCCATGGTGCAATGGAGTTCTCGCTATGATTAGGATGCAGGTATGGGTTCAACCCCCGCCCATCCGTTTGACCTTTACCAGTTTCGTGGGCCTCCCATGCTGTCATGTGGCAGCCCTCGGTTGGGCCACATGGCAACATGTGGTTGGCCACATTTCCAACCAATAAAACATGCCAACCAATAAAATCGCATAGACAAGTGGCGAGCTGTGATTGGCCCACCGTACACCATCTTTCGACTACCAACCATGCCCAAATAGTCGACGACTTCATTGACCGGGCAACTTGCATTTTTTTTTTGCCAAAATTTAAATGTTTGTGAAAAATGGACAAACTTGCTTGGGAGCATACGACGTCGGTTTTCCGCAAAATGAGTTGTGCCGCCTTCATAATGACGAAATCTACACTTCGTCATTTAGGTTCCACACCATTATGAAAACTTTCATTTTTTAGCATAATTTTGAGCACTCCGATCGCAGATGGATCTAGGGCTACTAGAAGTAAGCTGTCAATATTTTTTAGGTGCAAAGATGACAACAAGGTCTTATATACAAGTAGTTTTGGAATATACAAGGATTATGGATGAGGAAGCCCTAGACTACTCATAAGGACTCCGTCAAAGGGGTTATATGTGATCTAATTTAGTGATTTACAAACATGGAGACATGTCTAATACATGAGGACCCTCCACTTAGATCAAACATTCTAGAAGAGGAGTGTTGTAGCCATCATTGGCAGAAATGGCATGAGTTTTTTATCACTACATTTGATTTGATGTTTTTTCTTTAAGGGAAGGGTGATTGAGAGCAATTGATGTAACTCTTGGAGTCTACCAATGCACAAATGATAAACTATATAAGAAGTAATAATTGGGTTAGATTTAAATATCTTTTAGACTTCTAGTCCATAGAAAAGGAGAGTGGGATTAAGGGTTATTACTATCTTATGATGTTCCAAATATTACATTTTCTCCAATTAATACTCATAGAGATTTCAAAATACCCTTTTATGGCAAAATTAGGAAGGAATGTACTTAGTTAATAGAGTCAGTGTTTGAATTCAAACATATGAGTGGTTCTCCAACACCGATTCAACAGTTATGGTCACAAATCCTAAAGCGTGAGAGGGAACAAAAATGTTGTAAATGTGTTAAGAATAGTAGAGCCAATCAACCTACAATTTGGAGAAATACAATGCTAAATGAAATTATAAATATGGTATATCGAGTAATTAGTAGGTTGATTTATAGGTAGAATAATGAGCAATGAAATGTTAAAGGTATGTACAAAATATAATTTTTTGATCCTATAGTAGGTTGCACTCCTCGTAACTTTAATTATGGTAAAAGGGTGGACGACTTGGATTTTTTGAATCGTGGGCAGGTTGAAAATTTTCTTCACAAGCAATGGAAGTGGTGAACACGACCACTTTATCTCAAAATGGCATTTAGATTTTGTTGCCCAATCGAATACAATTGGATATCCTTCGTTTTGGAAAAATTTCTAAGGCTCTCTAGTTCTATGGTCAGCAGTTTTCAAGGAACAGGGAATACCCTTGGTATCTATTATGGCCAATTTCCTTATCATAATAAGGTATTAGGTTTATCTTATATACTTGTAGGTTTGGACATATGGGGTAAATAGAGATCATGGAAATAAGAAGAGGTTCTGAATTTTTTCACTAGACCATAGACTATAAATGTTTTCCCTTAAGGTACAATCGATGCCATCATTTTGGACACCTAATAACCAAATGTATTTTGATACAAGTTATGTAAATATTTTGGCCCTCAGTGAGAAGTAACATATAGGTGTGAAGGAAGATCCTCGAAGTGGAAAAATTAAACCACTAAATCTATGGAAAACTTAGGGGATAATGTGGCTACTGTTGTCCATGTAGGGCACTTGGAAGTTGGGGAACACCTGAATCTCAGCACATGCTGCCATAATGATTTAATTATGCAAGCTATTAATGGCATTAAGGAATGCTCTTCCAATAGGGTAAGTCATTTAAGTCTCCCTTCAATTAAAATAAAATCCTCTAAAATTCTATTTTTTGGGACCTAAGATTTAGATGTTGAAAAAATATATTTAAGAAACCCCATGATTTTCACATGGTTCCTTTGAAATTAATGGCCCTAACCATTACCTCACCACGGTTTCTATTATTGAGAGGAGACTCATTTAGACATGAACTTCCAAACCAGGGTCCTCTCGAAAACTCGGTGTGGAAACTGTAGTTACAAAGACTACGTATATCCAAATTCCAAGGTAAATTTTGAACATAATATTAAATTTAGGAGCAAAGGTACACTTTATTTCCTATGGAAGCTATAGGGTTTGGGATTCTTAGATGAGAATAGTAAAAAATCTCCTTAAAGGGGAAGTAATTGTCATTTGTCATCAAGCAAACACGCAAGTTCATAAATCAAATTTGGTACATTGCTAACTTCGATTAGAAATTTAGAAAACGAGACTAAAACGATTGAAACCAAATTATTATTTTTACCCAACGTTTTGAGGATGTCCAATCCCTCAACAAAATTGGCCCTAAAAAGACTAATAGAGGCAAGAAACTCATTTGTCATCTTACTACCACAAATTATGACTGAAGGGAGAATATCACTAGAACTTAAAAATACTTGGTAGCTTGCAATTTAGTTTTATTGATGTTATACAGAGATCGAGGGGAAATATACAAGGTGGAAGAAAATGTTCTTTTACCTCATCGATTCATGGGAATTTACAACAAGTCTAGAGACTTCCCTATTCTCTCTAGATCTTGGGAAAGATATTAATATTCCTAATGTATATGGACTATATATGGACAAGCTAGGTTTTTAGATAACTGTTTTGGCATATCAACAACTACATAATAGATAATTCATTGTTTTTCTCTTTGCCCACAAAAATATATCGACAACCATGTTGCTTTCATCTTTGGAAACTTCCCAAGCTAAATCCTTGTGCCTCAAGACTAACCACATGTATACCTTTTTTCAATGGGGCCTTTGATCTTCTACAATGTCTCCACCACCTGTCCACACCTCCTCGATTATCTTCCTCAAACATTGTTTTATAAACTCCAATTTAGGAGTATGATACCTCAAAATAGGTTTTCCAAAAAATAATACCTTCTCTTCCTCATTTACCCTAATTCGATTATTATTAATTTGTCAAACATATCCCCCAAATTTTAGCTTCCATTTCAGTGTCATTCTTAACTTTCATATTTCTAGCCTCGTCGAAGAATGTACTATGAGGATCTACACAAGTACTATATTATGAATACTTTGATTCTTGAATTAACTATGACATCCCTTGGTGTGGATGCTACCAATTAGGGTTATGACCCCATCCTCATTTTGTCTCAATTATCATTTTTTTCTAAACTAAAAAATTGCTCACTAATGGAAAGGATAAAATGATACTCTTCCATGCGACGCATATTGTGGGTGATTTATTTCTTTTTTAATTCTCTTTATTACTTTAGTTGTAGACTCTATGAGAAATCATCTAACTATATATTTCCCTCCAAATAAATTTTCACAAAACCCTTGTAGCTAAGGTCTTCCTCAAAAATAGGATTTTTTTTAATCCTCAACCTCCAACCACCTCGGGATTAGCCGTGAACGTATTTTTCGTGATAATACCATATTTCTCTATCTTAACGATATATGCATATTTAAAACATTTTTTCCTAATTATTTATAGCACCCCCTTTAAGGTGAGTGCCATAATTAACAGTATACATAGTTAAACTTCCAAAGATAAATTTTTAACCTATCATGACCTACCCGCCAATGATACTTATCTATTATACCACATCTTAGTTATATTCTTAATATTCTCAATGACTTAGTTCCAATAACCTATGTAGCTGTTAATCGTTTTTAGTATGAAACCCATATACTCAAAATCTAATGAAAGACCACTTCTTGAAGGGGAGAGACCTAGAATATTTTCTACCCATCAACTTCCACTCCATTAAAGATTAATTGTATCTAGCATATTTGTTTCTATTTGATGCTATATTGTGTTCTAATCCTTACATTCTCTTTAACTTATGAACATCCCTTCCAAAGCCATGAACTACCACATTATTTACAAAACAATAGATGAGTCAAGGAGAAAGTTTTAAACACACACATAGTGCACTTGTTCTTTAGCCGTAATTGATGTGGTTAGTCCTTCAAAAATAATATAAACTAATAATGTGGACATTGGGCATCCTTGCCTTAGTCCTCTACTATTATTAAATTTTTTTGATGTTGATCCATCAATAAACACTCCAAAGGAAACAAAAGATAAGCACCTTATTATCCAAATTACCATTTGAACACATAAACCAATATGAATTACAAGTTGTCTTAAACAAAGCCAATTAGATCCATCATAAGCCTTGGAAAGTTCCAACTTCATAACCATGGCATGCATCCCCCAAGTTTTAACAGATTGTAGACCTTTTGCACCACTTCTATGTCGTCATGAATTTTTTCTCCCCATGCAAAATCCAGCAACCTATTGTCGTATATGATCTTCAGAAAATTCTATTTCAAAATTGACATGGTTTTCTGTAGCCATGTGATTATAGATGCATTTGTGCAATGATTAGTATTGAAATCATTTAATAGCCACCATTGTCCTTGAAAATACATAAAATGGAATTAAAAGTCCTCAATACCTCCCAAGTTTCCTCTACTTTAGAATTCTTCTTCTATCCAAAATTAAGTAATCCAGGCCTTGCAAAACTTATTGTCAAGGGATCCTCACAAGGTTCATAAATATTGAATATTGGAAAATCCTTAGCTCATGGAAAAAACAATTTTTTCTCAATTAATTGCAACCATATTTATCAGTTAAGAACTTAGAGCTTTTCCAACAAATCATGTCTGTTTAATTTCACAACATTGAAATTATAACCTCAATCATTAATAGATTTACAGTCTCTGTATTTTTTGTTCCCCATCCATGGTATCTAGATCATTGTGATATGAAGTTTGTGAACACACCTTAACCAATCCAAGGCACTTCTTTAATATTCATTGTATGAATTTCCTTTAATGAGGCATATAATCAATAACAATAACGTCTCTATGGCTTGCCTTCCTTTCTCTTCAGGGTTGTTTAGGTTTGTTGTTTCCTCCATAACCTTCGAGGGAGATATGGGACTTTGTTCCCCCTTTCCAAGTTGAGGCTCTTATTTAACACGGCTCTACCCATTCCCCTTCACCCACTCCATATATATATTCCCCCATTTCTAACCCAAGAGAGTATTTAAAGCAAACAATGCAACACAACCTCTTTCACTACCAGAGGACAAGGCTTTATGAATGGTTTTGCAGAGACTTCTTCCCCATGCCCATAAAGGAATGTTAATGCTCAAAGGAGACAAATTTTTAATTCTTTAGATGCACCTAAAACAGAACTTTAAACTCCTTGTTTTCATTCTTCCATGCTTCTTTATGGCAAACATTTTCTATGTCGTTTGAACTCAACTATTCAATGCTTATCCAAAATTATTGATTCGTTTTCTAAATCAACATATCCATGAGGGAAGTTAACTTGCTTAAAATGTATCAGAAGTAGACTTCAAACTCTTTGACTACTCTTCTACTTTACAATGCCCATTTCACCACATTCCATGGGTACTATCATCCCCAATAGTTCACCCACAAGGGCACGAGAGATATTTTGAGCCTCACTCTTTTCTCAAAGGGTTCAACCATTTTCTGCTTTTCCGTGCTTTTCCATCTTTACTTATAAGAGATGTTTGTTAGGTCTTACCTCAACCTTGCCACCCAGTTACCCAGCAAATATCCATTTAATGTATACATCCATTCCTCAATAAGGCCATTAGATAGTAGTGGATAAATATTTAATGAAATGATCCATTAGGTAGCTGGTATCCATTAATTACCCACAAGTAGTTAGAAGGTTTTTCATTAGGAATATGGTTAAAAAGAATAGGAGGTTATGTAATGTTTTTTTAAGGATCGTTATATTTGAAGCTTCACTCACACAAAGGTCACCCCTCCTTATGAGACAAGTGATCATTACTTTCTTTCGTTTGACTTATCATAATATTTCATGTATATTTCATCTAATTTATCTATTGTTTTTGGTTTTACAATTATATTTTTCATATACTTGGTTTATTTTTCTCAATTCTTCTCCGGCCCTCCCTTACCATTTTCTCTTTTCCCACCCCATAAATTTATGTGAAACTTCAATTGGAAATTTTTAATTAAATGTCCATAGGCACAACAACCACAACAACATAATAAAATGCATACATAGTCCATCCATTTAAGCTAGCTTAGACTCCCTCCCTATCTCCATCTTCTTCCTTGGCCAACCTATTTTAACCTCCAACTCCACAAAAATTGAACTATTGAAATGCTTTGTCATTTAAACTATTAATCTACCCATAAAATGTCTCCGGGTTATCTCCTAATGTCTTAAAAATATCCTCAACCTAAATTTTGTCGAGATTCAACAAGATGATGATCCCAGGTGAAAATTAAGCACCTACACTAGATGAGCCCTGCCATTTTTAGGTGGAAGTCTATTTTTAGAATGGACGAGCAAACTCTATTTATAGATGATGTATATATATAGATGGTGAGAAAATTATATTTATAGATGATTTTCATATTTTTTTTTTTCTAAGTTATGCTACTTCTATTATATCATAAGTGAAATGGGAAAGATGGTTGCAGCGTTCGGGAATGGACAAGTCCATTCCGCAGGGAAAATCAAGAGTTTATCACAAGAGCTTAGACTCCGGCTCTATGGCGAAACCAGCCTCAGAAACCATATAATTGTCGCCCAAATGGGGAAACCGTAGAAAGAGTTTTCAAAATTGAACATAAAACGCAAAGTATTCCATTCCCAATCATAAGCATGCCGATGAGAGATAAAAATAGTACCTAAGGAAGACTTCATTCTTGTCATTGGGGGACTACTTTTCCAAGAGTTCACAATACGCTCATCGTCCACCGTTCCCCATGCTCAACGCGTTGCACCCGGCAAGAACGAAGCTGATGCCGGGAGGCCAAGTCTTGCCTTGGACATCCGAACGTCGCGATCTTTTCCGATCCCCGGTGTTGGCAAGGGGACATATTCTTCCACGACTAGCCCCACATGCTGTACGTTGCGTTGGGGTGCGCACCTCCACGTGTTATACATTGCGTCGAGCATGCCAGGAACAATGGGCCATGTCGTGTCCTGCGCTCGGCAACAGGCATGGACTCACCCATGTTTTGTGCATGAGTTTGCACATGGTTTTGGGGTACGATGGTTTTCGGCCCCCGGTTTTTTGTAGATCCTGGCCAAGTGAACTACGGTTATGTTCTAATCTGTGGTTAATTGATCGTCTATGTATGCTTCGAGACAGTATGTTACAAGGGTTAGTTGTATGTGTTGTAACACTAAAAGGAATATAATGAAAAATCAAGTCGGTCATACCGATTTGGGATCCAAGGAAAATCTCCGTGTTTATCTCTGTTTTTATGTTTATGCTCTCGCTATTGTTTATTTTCCGTTATAAGATTCATATGTAGATACTCTCTGCTCGTGTGATTAAAACCTACATTTGGTATCGCAGCTATTTTGCCTTCAAGGGGACGCTTGTCAGCCGAGGGTTTTTTGTTTCGGCTCGAGGTAGACCCTGTTTCGGGTGGGAGAGGATATGTGATCGATTTCAGCAAAGTGGAAGAAGATGGCGAGTGGCGGAAAGATAGAGATCGAGAAATTTAATGGTCGAGTTTTGAGTTGTGGAAGCTCAAGATGGAGTGATCCGTCGGTGGATAAAATCGCGATCGCGGTAGATCCAGGTACTAAACCAACGGAACAAGCCGATGAAGACCTGGAAGAAATCGGATCGAAAGGTTAAGAGCACAATACGTTGTGTGTCTCATATTCAAATACGTTGAATGTATCCGGGGAAGCGCGCTAAGAATTTTAGGAAAAATCAGACTTTGTACCAATATAAGTCTATGGTGAAGCAAGTTGTTCCCACGGGCAGCCGTATAACCCGAGGATGAAGAATGGAGACTCGGTGACACAGCATCTCAACGCTTCAATACCTATGGTAAGTCGTACCGTCATATGTTGGGATATTAAAATCGTATGAAGATAAGTGCATCAACATAGGGTGTTCTCTGGCCGTACTCATGGGATATTCGTTATTGCAATAGGTAGCAACACAACTACCTTGGAATTTGATGACATTGTCTCGCCCAGTTGTCAGAGGAAATGACCGAGAAATATGGAGGGGCCGTCGAATGATATGCCTTATCTCGTATGAGGAAGGTCCCAAAACAAAAACAAGAATGTTCCGAGGGAGATCTAAATTCAGAGGAGACATAAATCTCCTCGGAAAGTTTAAAGGTATGTCGAAATGCGGAAAGGAAAGGCACCACAAAAAGGACCGCAAATCTAAAGCTCCCCAAGAAAGGAAAGGGATCCGATGATGCACATTTACACAAAAACCACTTTTATGAAGGTGGGATGTGTATTTGGCTTCTTCTTCAACACATGTAGATCATGAGTCATGGTTGACGACTCGTGTGCACCTCACTTACCCCTGCGAGGACTGGCGTAGTGCGATAGGCCAAGGATGGTGGTGATGTCTTCCCTGGGGATGATAGAAGGCTGCACTGGCTTAACGGATTTTCATACAAGCAAGATGGATGACGTGTGTGTAAAAATAGTGTTCGACAAAGATGCCCGCAAGAGGTCAGAGCACCGGTATTAATGCAGAGTTCGGACTGAACTCGGTATGGGCTGCTGCACCTTATTGATGGGTGTAATGAAAGCGATGTGGTTCTTGATAAATGGAGCGAAAAGCTCAGTCGTTCGGAGAAAGACTACGTCATGGCATCAAAGGCTCGGGACATATCGAGGAGAAGGGCCTTCGGGATACCGCATAGAAATGGTATGGTAGAAGGTATGTCCACTGTTCTCCGGATTTTTATCAGAATACTGGTATATGGGAAGCACCTGGGTGAGCTTTCCTTCGGTGTTAAGAGGGCGAACAAGATATTTATCCAGTACAAGGATGTGTTTGGACCTTGCACAATTCCATCGGGAAAGTTTGTGTACTATGTTTCATTCATGATGATTGCTTAGCGATATGGATATATTTTTGAGAAGAAATCTAAAGTCTTCGACAGACGTAAAGAATTTAAGGCTCGTGAAAACCAAAGACAGAGAAGAAGATAAAGGCACTAAGGACAGATAATGGTGGGGAGTTCTCAAGAAGGACTCATGAGTTCGTAAAAAGTGTGGTATAGCACCACAGAAGATCACTCCATACACACCCCAAGAAACGGAGCGAGGAAGAATGAACAATGTTACGGAAAAGGCAAGAATCATGCTCAAAGGGTACCCTAAAGTTAGACAAGAATTCTCACAGTAGGCAAAGTGAGACCGCATGTTACTTAGTTAACGTATCACCTTTCATTAGCGTTGAGGATAAGACTCATTGTGTACGGACTGGTAAGAAACCCTCTTTCACATCTAAAGGCATTGATGTGATGCATATGTACATGATCCAAAGAGGTATGACCAAGTGATAATAAATCAGCGTATCTTTATTGGTATAAGGATTATTTAAAGGGTTACAAGCTTTGAACCCTTAAACAAGGAAGGCTGCATGTTCTAGATGTGGTGTGTTTAGAGAGGTGAAAGATGTTGTTACACATGAAGTCCCGTTTTCAAAGGAACTCGAGAAGATAGAGTTTGAGCTAAAGGAGGATGAATCGTACTCCACAACAGAAGAAGATTCAAAAGAGAAGAGCCACAAACTCACTTTGAGAAGACTGGCTCGGGGAAAGAAGGGCAACCGTAAAGGTATGCTCCATCCTGCTATGTTCAAAGTTTTTCCACTATAATCGATGATGGATCCTAACTGTCAAAAGAGGCAGAGATTCCGAGGATGGAAATTGAAGGAGGCTGCGGTCGAGGTGAAATGGCATCCCTGTGACAAAATGAGGCAAGGATCCGGGGGGTGGAGCTCGCTGTGATGGAAGGAAGCCCATTGGGAGCAAATGGTTGTTTAAGAAGAAAGGAATGCAGAAGGCAAGGTGGAGAAATACAAAGTTCGAAGTTGGTAGCAAAAGGTTATTCTAAGTGCTCTGAATTGATTTTTTGGTGATATTTTTTCTCATGTTGCCAAAGTTACTTCTATTAGATTACTTTTTATTTGTTGTCACGTATTTGATTTTGAGATAGAACAGATGGATATGAAGACAACATTTCTTCTGCTGTGGATCTAGAAGAGGAGATTCACATGAAGCAACCTAAAGGATTTATGGTGAAGGGTAAGAAAGAACTGCAGGTGTTGAAGAAGTATCTCGTATGGGTTACAAACAACATTGCTGATGGTATCGTAAATTTTGTCTATATATACAGAACTTGGCTTCACCAAAAGCAAGGAGGACTTTCACCGTGTTTATTTTAAACTAGTTGGTGACCGTGTTAGTTTATTTTCTGCCCTATGTGGATGATACAACAGTTGATTGGAAATGACAAAGAAATTGTCCAAGATTTGAAGACCCAAATCAAGCCCAAATTCGACATGAAGGATCTTGAAGCCGCAAACTATATTTTGGGCATGAAAATTAAGAGAGATCGTGTTAAAGAGGAAGCTCAGCAACGTAGGAAGTATGTCGAGACTATATTGCAGAGGTTCAATATGGCAGATAGTAAATCGTGTGAATGTTTCTATTCCGTAGGTGCAAAGCTATTCGAACAAGAACCCAAGACACAAGAAGAAGAGGAGGATATGTCCCGTGTTCCATATGCAAGTAAAGCAGAAGCTCGATGTATGCAATGGTTCCGTACTAGACCGTACATCGCACATGTAGTGGGAGTATTACAAAGTTTATGTCAAACCCGTGGAAGGAGCATTGGACAAAGAAAGTGAAGCGGTGGTTTTCGGGATATTTACATGGCACTAGTGATTATGGTCAGGTTACCAGGAAGATCAGGGATTGGAAAGAATGTTGGACATTCGTGGTTTTGTTGATGTAGATCGAATGCTGGAGATCTTGACCGTGTTAGTTATTCACAAGTGGGTATGTGTTTAGCCTATTTGGAGGCTCGCCGCCTGATGAGTAAAAGACAATTCATAGTGCTCTTTCAACCACAAGAGGCAGTATATAGCACACCATGCAAGCAAGAAATCAGTTTGGTTGCAGAGATTGTGTTTAAGTATGTGGGTTGGTGCAACAAGCTATAAGGATAGACCATGTTGCCAAAGTGAAATTTCTGGCTAAGAACCCCGCTTATCATTCAAAGACAAAGCACATCGAGGTTAACATCACTTTGTTGTGAGATATGATTGAGACTAAAAGGTGTCATTGGTAAAGGTGGACACTTTAAAGAATGTTGCAGAAGGTATCACGGGTTCTGTGAGCACTCGGGAAAGTTCTCTTGGTAGAGAACAGCAGGTTACAACTACTCAATAAATAAGCCCTCTCGTGTCTCCCCAGGAAAGAAACAACAAGTGGGAGAATGTTGCATGTGTTATATTTTTCCATCAGCCCCACGTGTTGCACGTTGCGCCGGGCACCAGCAGAGGGCCGGCGCGGTGGGGGCTACAGCCTCCCCTTGCCTGGGTCCGGGTAGCGCCCCAAATAATTTATTTTTTTTTTGGGTGTGTGCGAACCCAACCATAGGCGGACCCACCCATGTTTTGCATGAGTTTGCACATGCTCGGGGGCACGATGGTTTTCGCCCCCTCGGCATTTTGTGTAGATCCGGGTCAAGGAAATTACGGTTATGTTCTAATCCAGGGTTAATGGATTGGGGTTTATGTATGCTTCTCGCATGTATATATATGTGTTGTAACACTAAAAGGAATATAATGAAAAATCAAGTCGGTCATTCCGATTCGTATTGGGTGGGGAAATCTCTCCGTGTTTATCCGTTTTTATGTTTTATGCCTCGCTTATTGTTTATTTTCTCGTTATAAGATTCGTATGTAGATAATTTCTCGTTCGTGGTTAAAACCCACCCTATTGTTTGCCCGGGTTCCGGTCCGAGCTAATGTTTCCCAGGCCAATTTAGTGTGTCCTAAATTGCCGCATTTAATTTGTCAATCCGGAATCGTAAGCCGATGAAGTGCGCACTATATGCAAGATAACCTATTTCTTAACTTTTTGTCGTTTTTGTTCTTTTCAAGGTGAAATGGAAATTCTAAAATGAAAACAAGTTTGGTTATATTTGTTCAAGGAAGTGATATCCCCTATAATGATTTACCAACTTGAAACTTTAAAAAGCAAATTGAAAATTACAATGACAAGACTTGAAAGAAAGTAAAAGTGTACTGCTGAAATGAAAAGGTGTTGCTAATCTAATGAATCAAAACAGTAAACTAGTGAACATGAAAACCAAACTATTCTTGCTGCCAACTAAACACAAAAGAAACTATGCTTAAGAAAATTCAAAATTGCAACAAAATAAATCTAAATCAGATTACATCAATTCATTTTCTGACCCTTCATCATTAGACCAGCTATGACTTTCGGAAGTAATCATAAACAACTTGTGTAACTGATATTTAATTTGCAGAAAGTAAACTATTACTAAACCATACACTCATGATTCAATCCCTCGCCATCAGTCCAGCTGTGGCTTTCGGAGGCAACTGAAGATGTCATATATGATTTAATATATCTAAATTTGCAGAAAAGAAACTAATACTAAACTACACATTTCATAATGCGGTCCCTCACCATCAGTCCAGCTGTGGCTTTCGGAGGCAACTGAAGATGCTATGAGCAGCTTAATATATCTAAATTTGCAGAAAAGAAACTAATACTAAACTACACATTTCATAATGCAGTCCCTCACCATCAGTCCAGCTGTGGCTTTCGGAGGCAACTGAAGATGCTATGAGCAGCTTAATATATCTAAATTTGCAAAAAAGAAACTAATACTAAACTACACATTTCATAATGCAATCCCTCACCATCAGTCCAGCTGTGGCTTTCGGAGGCAACTGAAGATGCTATGAGCAGCTTAATATATCTAAGTTTAACTACTGAATCAGATAAGCAAAACTGAAATGTACAAAGCAAGACTGAAGTTAAACAAAAGCTATTAAAAGCAAACTAGCAGCAGAACAATGTTAGATTCATGTCATTAGTCAAAAAGCTATAAAAATGCCCGGGCTGTCTATCTAAAACCTGCAATCAAGAAAATTGATCAGTGATTAACAATCATAAAACATGAAAGACAGAAATGAAATGGAAATTATGGAAATGTATAAACAAAAATGAAACAAATGCAAAGTATGAAAATATGGATGGATTATGATACAATGACTTTTAAAGAAATGAAATGAGAAATATACACTAATACACAAAACTTTAGCTGAGCAGGGGCCCTCTACACAGCCTTGGTAACGATCCTCAAACACGAATTAAGTTGAAAAACAGAGTCTTCTCATATTAAAAAGCAGTTCATTACAGAATGGTAGTGTTACGGCTCAAGGGCAGCGTAATCACTACAAAGAAAACAGATAACAGAGTACATTCACGAACATCAACTATCAACTAACAACTAACTTTATGTGCGTATGCAAACGCTCTATATATAACAATAAACTGTAACTGTCTCCTGAAGTTCATGATGGCAGAGAGCACGTAGACCACTACGTCCACGGATATAGGAGTATGGCCGTGTTGGAAAGTGAATCTACGGAAGGTGGATGCTTGAATTCGACTCCAGAGCTCTGCACAGATGTCGATTTAACCTCAGCAAGCTTAGAAACGGCCGTATGGATGTTTATGTGCCACGAAACAGAGTCCGGCCGACATGAAACTCCATAGTTGACTTCCATGTGGACGCCTTTGACCGCGGCTTCTTTGGACGAGTTTGCTTGAACCAATAGGACACGAACCATGTCCACGTCATTCCTAGCTTGCCCATGTGGCTCGTTTCCCTTGTAGACACCTGTAGCATAGAGTTCCACAAAATAGCTGCGGAAAGTTGCAGCAGCTGCGGAAAGTGGCAAGATTCCGCAGCTGAATGAACAAAATCTAGATCAAATAGAAAACACAAAAATATAATTAAAAACCATATTAGATACCCTTTTGCACATGATATTGACAATTTGGGAGGTTTAGGTGAGTGAAAAAGATATGGAAAAGTGTATGGAAAAGATGCAAATTTGGGACTCAACATACCCCCACTGTGAAGGTGTTGCATGTCCTCATGCAACCAAAATTTTGATACTCTTTGTTCAATTCATGTGCCTTGATACTTCAGCCAACACATCCAACCCCCTTCTTTTCTTCTTTGGTACTGCCATCATTATGGGTTTCTTCATTAAGCACCTAAATTTGATATTCACAAGTGCTCTGCTCAATTTCTGGCATTTCCTTTTTAATTTCTTATTCTTCTTTTGCCAAATTCCCAAATGTAACATAGTATTATCATGGATGATCTTGTCCAGTTTTCCTTGTTCTTTCAATGTTTCATTTTCATTTTTGATGTGCCTATTTAAAAGCTCCAGCTCAAAAATTTCCTGTTTTAATGACTGAACTAAATCATCCTGCAATGTATGAGGCTGAATGGAAGAGGTACTTGGACCTGTGGCTGACTTTTCCAAGGATTCTATATAGTCATATACCTCCTGCTGCTTGGGGTCTACTTTCGGTGTCATTTTCATTGGGCTGTCCCCAAAATGCTGTAAAGGAGAATTATGTTCAAAATCTGGCCGAGGAGGGCTTACATCAATGTTTTGCTGAGAATAAGATGGAGTATGCTCATTGTCTGATTGGGAATGAAAGGAATCGGGTTCACTAACTGACTGAAATGGACTATGGTCAGTTGGAGACTGTTCAGATGTCTCCTCACCCAAATCAATGAAATGAGGACCCTTAATTTGTGTTTTTCTCAATTTTCCCTTAAGCCTGCTGCTTCTCCTCACATGTTGTGGTACACTACCCTTTTGTTCTTGTTTTCCTGTCTCTGCCTTCTTGGATGTAGATGACTGTTTTTGAAGATAAACTAATCTGTCAGATAGTATTTGGTGATCTTCTTCTTCAGAAGAAGGAGTTTTATGGACAGCCTCAATAATTTATTTCCCTTTTGGTATTATTGGCTTCTTAGCTTTGATTTCCTTCTTCTTCCTTTTTACCAATCTCTTTTCCCTATTAGTTCTTTCCATAGTAATAGTAGGAGTGTTTTGGATTTCCTCAATTGTTCTTTTCCTCCTACTTCTTTTTGTTGTGCTAGCTGCGGGAATTTCCTTAGCAGGAGTAATTTGGGTTTCAACATTCATTCTTTTTCTTCTACTCCTTCTAATTGAACTACCTTCAGGAATTTCCTGAGGTTCTTCAAAGAAGTTTCTAACTAGGAATTGTTCCCATGTATCTTTTCTTTCCTTTAGTTCCTTTTCAATCAGAATTTTTATAAGGCCGTGGTGATAAAGATGAGGCTCTACATCCCCTAAGTGTTTTTGAACAGTCACAGCCATTTTCTTTAAGCTATTGAATAGAAAATAAGGGAGATTGAGAGTTTGGTTTTCAAGAAAATTCATCAATAGCCTGGTATGGTACATGTACATAGACCCAAAATGGCCTTCACATGTAATAAATTTCTGAACAATTAGTAGTAAAGTGGCCCATTCTTCTTTTATTGCATGCACAGGGATTCCTCTTTTAAAAACAGTGATATCCATACCTTGATTTCGTAGGATTGTTCTCCATGCCTCATCACTGATACTTTTATTTTTGAACCAATGTTCTCCCTCCTGAAGAAGTTCTGTGGCTGTTGCTATTGATGCTTCATTGACCAAAAACTTGAGGTCTCCAACTTCTGCTTCCGAGCCATCAAATGACCTTGCAAACGCTTTCGTAACTTCTTTGTGGTATCCTCTGAATTTCTGAATAAAACGCAGCCATTTAGCTTTCCTCAACATCTCTTTTGCTTGCGGATATCCCTCTATAAACTTCGGTCCTTACGGCTCTGCCCTTAATAATTTTCCCATTTCACTTCTCTGTGCTTCACAAGTTTGCCTCTGTGAGGGTTTAAGTGGAAATGGAACGACTGAATACACAGGATCGAGCACAATGACTGTGGGAATGTATCATAGAATGGAAATAAGCACCATAAACGGAATGGAGTAAGACTGTGGGTAGATATACGGGAGTGAGAATGAGCAAAAGGAACGAAATGGAGTGAAACAGGGAGTGAAAATGAGTAGAGTGGGGTTTTGTAAACACGACAGAGACACGACAAAGAGGTTAACAAAGTATAATGCATTCGGCCGCGTTTTGAATTTTGGTGGTTGTGTAATAAATATGAACACGTTTCAATCAACGGTTATGAAGTTATGCGGCTTGTAAGAGTCCTTTGTCAACTCAAATACGTCTCATTATCTACGGTGGGATATTGGAACATGAGTGAGAATCGGAATTTCAATGATGAAACCGTTTATGAATGAATGCAAGAGGATAACATGGAGATTATGACCGGTTACGGAACTGTCAATATAATAATTGCGCGTAATGGGTAGAGCTCATGATTTAAAATTATATAAAAATGTGTTTTTCAATACTATTTGAAATAAACTTTATTCATACCTTTGGAATCCTTGCTTTTGCCCTTGGTCTTCAACTGATTGATCTCCATTAGTGTCTTGGATGTTCCATTGATCCTTTCTCCTGCATTTTATTTCATAATCATGGAAATAACAACTGACTGTACATTCTCTTTGAAAACAGAGTAGTAGCTGCGGAATCTGCTTCTGGCTGCGGAAACTGGAGTCAGCTGCGGAAACAGATGTCAGCTGCGGAAACTGACACAGCTATTACTTGGTTGAATAGAAATGAACAAATGACAGATGACCAGGTGGAAATGGTCATAAAAAAGATTTTTATTGATGGAATGGATGAAATGAAGTGGAGTGAAGTGAAATGAAATGAAATGAAGTGGAATGAAATGGAGTGGGTGGTGAAATGAAATGAAATGAAAGACAGATTTTTTTGGAAAATATAGAGTGTCAGGTGTCCCTGATTTTCACCCCATATTTTCTGTATAAGACTGCCAATCAATGATTGGTTTTCAGGCTTATACCATTTTTTTTTCTTCTCTTTTTTTTTTTTTTCTCTTTTTTTATTTATTTATTTATTTTTTTTTAACTTGAAAAACAAAAACTAGCTTGGTAGAGAAGAAGGATTCTTCTGTACCAGCCTGATTGCAGAACTTTCTTGAAACAACTTGACAAAATCCTCTTTAGAGAGTGGCTTATGATAAACTTTCAATCTATGGCCATTCCCAATAAGAGGAGTTTGAAACTCATCAATGGTCTTGATTCTTACAGCTCCATTGCTAAAGATCTTGTCAATCTCATATGGCCCAAGCCAATGAGTCTGAAATTTCCCTTGAAAATATTTAAACTTGGAGTCAAATAACAATGCCCAATCTCCTTCTTGAAACTTCTTCTCTTTAATATATTTGTCATGCCATTTAGCTCTTTGATATTGAACTAGATCAGTTCTTAGAATTGCTTCTTGTCTGATCTCATCTAGCTCATTCAACTGCTCCATTCTATGCTTTTGGGCTTCTGATAAGTCCATCCCCAACTGAACTGCTATCTTGAAGGTCTTGACTTGGAACTCAATAGGGAGCAAGACTTCTTTCCCATAAACAAGTTCATAGGGAGAATGTCCTGTTGTATTCCTCCATGTAGTTCTGTAGGCCCACAAGGCTTCTGGAAGCCTTTCTGCCCAATCTCTTCTATGTAGATAAACAGTTTTGGTGATGATACTTTCAAGAACTTTGTTTGTGGACTCCACTTGACCATTTGCTTGTGGATGGTAAGGAGTAGATCTTCTGTGCTTGATTTTGTATTCTTCCATCAACTTCTCCACCCAATTGGATGTGAATTGGCTCCCCTGATCTGTCACAATTTCTCTTGGAACACCAAAGCGAGTAAAAATATCCTCATAAAGAAAATGAACAACTGAATTTTCAGTAGCAGATACTAATGCTTTAGCTTCTACCCATTTATTAACATAATCAGTGCAAACCAATATATACTTCTTTTGCTTAGATGGTGGATTAATAGGTCCAATGAAATCTAAAGCCCATTTTTCAAAGGGTTCAATGAGTAACTGTGTTTGCAATGGCATTTCATTTGAAAGGGTAGGTTTCCCTACTCTTTGGCAGCTATCACACCTTTTGACATATTGTTTTGCATCTTTGAAGAGAGAAGGCCAATAATATCCAAAGGAAAGGATTTTATAGGCTGTCCTTTTGTCCGCAAAGTGTCCGCCGCATGGTTCATCATGACATGCCTTAAGAATATCAGGCATTTCATCTTCCCTGACACATCTTCTGATCACAAGATCTGGCCCTGTTTTAAACAATTCGTTAGAAATCCATGAATATCTTGAACTCTCCTGAATAATATTTCGTTTTTCTCTTGGAAATAAATGTGAAGGTAGTTTCCCTGTAACCAAATAGTTAGCAATATCTGCATACCAAGGGGTCTTAATAGTTACTGCAAACAAATATTCATCAGGAAACTTTTCTTCTACAGGAGAATCTTCTTTAGTATTCTGAATCCTAGACAAGAAATCAGCTACTGTATTCTGTTTTCCTGGTCTATCCAACACAGTAATATTGAATTCTTGCGAAAGTAAAAGCCATCTTGTCACTCTGCCATTAGTAACAGGTTTGTTCATTAAATATCTAATTGCAGAATGGTCAGTATGAATAAAAGTTTCATAGCCTGTTATGTAATGTCTAAACTTATTAATTGCATGAACAACAGCTAAAAACTCTTTTTCAGTCACGGTATAGTTCAACTCTGTGGGAGTCAAATTTTTACTGGTATAATAAATGGCATAAGGAACTAAATCTTTTTGACCCAACACAGCTCCTAGAGCTGTATCTGAAGCATCCGTAGAAATATGGAAAGAGAGTTTCCAATTTGGTCCTCTCAAGATAGGTGCTTCAGATATTCTTGTTTTCAAAGTTTCAAAGGCTGATTGACAATCGGGATCCCATTTAAATTCACAGTCTTTTGTAAGCAATTTGAAGAGTGGAGATGCTATTTTAGTGAAGTTTTCTATAAATCTTCTATAGTAACCAGTAAATCCTAGAAAACTTCTAACATATCTTTGACAATTTGGAATAGGTATCTTGGAGATGACTTCAACTTTTGATCTATCGACCTTAATCCCATCTCCTGAAATATGATGTCCTAAAACAATCCCTTCAGTAAACATCATAAAGCATTTTTCATGGCTTAATGAAAGGTTTGTTTCTTTACATCTTATAAGAACTTTTTCCAAATTTCCTAATGCCTCTTCAAATGAATTACCATAAACTGTAAAATCATCCATATAAACCTCTACACAATCATGGATTAGATCAGAAAAAATTCCTAGTACTGCTTTTTGGAATGTTGCTGGTGCATTACATAACCCAAAAGGAAGCACTCGGTAGGAAAAAGTTCCCCATGGACAAGTAAATGTGGTCTTATCTTGGTCTTCAGGTGCTACCTGAATTTGATTATAGCCACTAAAACCATCCAAAAATGAAAAGTACTTTTTACCTGCTAATGTATCTAATACCTGATCGATAAAAGGCAAAGGAAAGTGATCCTTGAAAGTTGCTTTGTTCAATTCCCTGTAATCAATGCATACCCTCCATTTACCATTCTTTTTAGGTACTATAACCAAAGGAGAAACCCATCGGCTATCTGAAATTGGATAAATGAAGTTTACATTGAGAAGTTTTTGGAGCTCTTCTTTCACTATCTTCCTAAGATTTGGATTCATCCTTCTTTGAGGTTGTCTGATTGGTCTATTGTTTTCCTCAATATAGATATGATGGATGCAAGTCTTAGGATCAATACCCTTCATGTCAGTATACTCCCATGCAAATGCAGTAGAATGTTTTTGCAAGATTCTAGTTAGTTCTTCTTGTTGTGATTTCTCCAAATGTTTGTTGATATTCAATGTCTTTTCTGGAAAAATCTCAATAGCAGAATTACCAAACTCTTCCATAGAGTAAAGAGACATTTGTCTTGATGATAAATATTCTATGTCAGATTCCAACTGAAATTGTGTGGAGTCATATTATCTCAAAATTTTCTAATGTGTTCAGAATTTGACTATCCTCACTAATTTCAGAAATGGTAAAGACGGGTTGTATAGTGTTCTCATCATCGACCCATTCATTGTCTCCTATTTCTGTGATTACTCTTGCTGGAGGATACAAATTGAATTTCTTTGTCGAATTACCATTTGAAATGTACATGTCTCCAGATCTACAACTAATAAAAGCATCAGCTGTGGCCAGCCAAGGTCTTCTTAAGATAATTGGATGTCCTCCTAGATTACTTTTGGGAGTCAAAATCATAAAGTCTACTGGATATTCCCAAGAATCTAAGGAGACTGAAATATCTTCTAATACACCATCTGGTTTAATAACCGATCGATCTGCAAGTTGCAATAAAGTAGGTGTAAAAATAAGGTTAGGAAGTTTTAACTGTTCCATAGTCTGTCTACTCATAATGTTGATAGCAGCCCCTAAGTCAATCAATGTGTTTGGAATTTCTATTCCATTTATATGTGTCTTGACAATTGGACTTCCTGGATCTACATACTTCTGCATGGTAATTTTTCCCATCATAATGTCTGCAATCTTTCCTACCAGGTGGATTCTTCTTGTGTCCTTTAGCTTCCTTCCTGGTCTTTTGAAACTCAACTCCTTTATGGTTTTGCTAGAATAGGAATTTCTCGAATGGCTTGTAGCAATGGAATCTTGATACAAACATTCTTCAATTCATCTAGAAAGTCATAGTTAGGCAACAAGATTTGTTTTTCCACCCCCTTATCAATTTGTAGTCTTTCCGGAAAAGGAGGTGTAGATGAAGATACAGGTTGCTCAACTATAGGAGTTGTGGATGTTAGCTTTTCTTTTTCTTTTTGAATTTTTGAATTTTGAAGAGATTCTTCCTCAGAACCCTTATTGACTTGAAGAGAGTCCTCCTCAAAGGTATCTTGCTCTTGAATGTCTATAGAAGGTTTTTCTAAAACTCTACCAGATCTGAGTTGTACATCGTTGAGAGGAACAATCATATAGGTAGGAAATTGTTGTCCTTCTACCATATAAGTTGTTTGAGGATTCTTATTGTTAGGATTTGGCAATGGCTGAGCTGGAAGTTGATTTGTCTTCTGTTGGTATGGGAGCATGAGTTGAGGATTTGTATTTTGTTGAGAAGGTTGTTGTTGTGGAAATGGCAATGAAAGTTGTGGATTTGGGCTTGGAAATTGTGGAGCTTGCTGATTTTGAAAATATGGAGGATATTGATAAAATTGAGCAAATCTCCCATAAGGATTTTGCATCCCCTGTACCCATGGCTGATATGAATTTTGATGTTGGGGCCAAGGTTGTTGCCAAGGATTCCAATTTGGTGGGGTTTGAAGATTCATAGGGTTGTTAAACCCTTGAGATTGTTGTCCATGCCAAGGTCTCCTTGCGACAAAACAGAGAGATTCTACTGAATTTGGATCTTCTTGAAAAACAGCTTTGAGTCCAGGGATTGAAGGACAATCCTTGATCTCATGATTTTCTGAGCAAATCATACATGTTTCTACAACTTTTGCATCAAAGGGACATTCCCTTAAAGCATGTTTCTTTCTACATTTCGGACAAAAGATGGCTAAAGCATCTGTTTCTGCTTTCTGCTTGTTTTGGATTTTAAGGGTGTCTAGTTGTTCACTAAGGCTCCCTAAAATATCAGTTTTAAACTCATCAAGCATGTTACCAATCTATGTTCTACTTACTGATCCGGTTGCAGATTTGTTAGCCCTAATAAGAGAAGGATCCCTAGGCCCTTTTCCTGTTTTAGATTTTCCCCTTGAGAGATGGATACATAGTTATGTTATATCACGAAATGGAAGTTGAGAAATGTCTCCTTTCCCCATCATGTTTAAAATGTCTATCCATTCATCTCTAATGGCTTTTAATAGGAGGGCTTTCAAGTTTTCATTATCTAAGTTGCTCATCTTTGCTCTTTTCAAGTTGTATTGAAATCTTTCAATTAAGTCTTCCAAATTTTCATCTTCTTTTTGCATCATTTTGAATACCTCATCCTTGTGATTGGTAGGCATACAATAGTCCAAGTATCTATCCAAAAATGTTTGTTTCATATCATTCCAAGTCCTGATAGATTGAGTGGCTAATCCCATGAACCATTTCAAAGCAGATCCCTTCAATGTTGAAGGAAACAATTTGAGTTTTTGAGAATCTTCCATATAATCATAAGTTCGGCACACTACTTCAAACTCAAACAGAAATGTTTCAGGATCCTCACTTCGTAATCCATAAAAGTTAGGAAGAACAGATGGTGAGATATTTTTCATTGTTGCATGAGTTTCCTCATCAACTATAGGGAATCCAAGAAAATTGTCCCTATTTCTACCATCATTTCCTTCACCATTGTTATCTCCATTATCTCCTCCTCTTCTACCTCCACCTCTATTTATTACTTCCTCTGCCATGATAGTTTCTTTAGAGTTCTTATAGTCCTCTAGTTCTTCTACCACGGAAGGATGAGAGAAAGTCTCTTTGTTTTCTAAGTGGGTTTTAGTAGATGGTATAGGAGAATCCTCTAATTCAACTGTTCCTTGTCTTCCAAAAATCTTAAGGCTAGGGGTAGATGGTGGTGAATCTGGTCTATGCCTTGAAGAAGATGGAGTTATGAAAATAGAACTCTTGGCTTTAGCTATAAACCTTCCCCTAGAATCTCTTGCTCTATGCATGTCATTTTTTATTTTTAAAAAAAAAGTTGGGCTAATAATTCTCTTTCTGATCTTCCAGATCACACTAGGTGCAAGAAGAGAGCATACTTAAGAAATTACTAAACCAATAACTCTCTTTTCTGATCCTCCAGATCACACTAGGTGCAAGAGGAGAGCATACTTCAAGAAGTTATCAAGTTTTTCCTTCTTTTATGATTTTATGTTTTTTTTTTTTTAAGAAATTGGCTACCTAGTTACACTTCCCCGGCAACGGCGCCAAAATGTTTGGTCAATTTAGTGTGTCCTAAATTGCTGCATTTAATTTGTCAATCCGGGAATCGTAAGGTGATGAAGTGCGGCGCACTATATGTGCAAGATAACCTATTTCTTAACTTTTTTTCGTTTTTGGTTTTCTAAGGTGAAATGGAAATTCTAAGATGAAAACAAGTTTGGTTATGTTTGTTCAAGGAAGTGATATCCCCTATAATGATTTACCAACTTGAAACTTTAAAAGCAAATTGAAAATTACAATGGCAAGACTTGAAAGAAGATAAAAATGTACTGCTGAAATGAAAAGGTGCTGCTAATCTAATGAATCAAAACAGTAAACTAGTGAACATGAAAACCAAACTATTCTTGTTGCCGACTAAACACAAAAGAAACTATGCTTAAGGAAATTCAAAATTGCAACAAAATAAATCTAGATCAGATTACATCAATTCATTTTCTGACCCTTCATCATTAGTCCAGCTATGATTTTCGGAAGTAATCATAAACAACTTGTGTAGCGATATTTAATTTACTTGAGAAAGTAAACTATTACTAAACCATACACTCATGATTCAATCCCTCGCCATCAGTCAATTTGTGGCTTTCGGAGGAGATGACATACATGATTTAATATATCTAAATTTGCGAAAAAGCCCAATACTAAACTACACATTTCATAATGCGAGTCCCTCACCATCGATCCAGTGTGGCTTTCGGAGAAACAATGAAGACGCTATGGCGGCTTAATATATCTAGAATTTGAGAAAAGAAACTAATACTAAACTACACATTTCATAATACGAGTCCCTCATCAGTCCAGCTGTGGCTTTCGGAGGCAACCGAAGATGTCATGCATGATTTAATATATCTAAATTTGCAGAAAAGAAACTAATCTTAAACTACACATTTCATAATGCAATCCCTCACCATCAGTCCAGCTGTGGCTTTCGGAGGCAACTGAAGATGCTATGAGCAGCTTAATATATCTAAATTTTAACTACTGAAGCAGATAAACAAAACTGAAATGTACAAAGCAAGACTGAAGTTAAACAAAAGCTATGAAAAACAAACTAGCAGCAGAACAATGTTAGTTTCATGTCATTAGTCAAAAAGCTTATGAAAATGCCTGGGCTGCCCATCTAAAACCTGAAAAACATAAACACTGATCAGTGATTAACAATCAGAAAGCATGAAATACAGAAATGAAATGGAAATTATGGAAGTATATAAACAGAAATGAAACAACTGCAAAGTATGAACATATGGATGGATTATGATACAATGACTTTTAAAGAAATGAAATGAGAAATATACACTAATACACAAAACCTTAGCTGAGCAGGGGCCCTCTACACAACCTTGGTAACGATCCTCAAACACGAATTAAGTTGAAAAACAGAGTCTTCTCATATTAACAAGCGGTTCATTACATAATGGTAGTGTTACGGCTCAAGGGCTGCGTAATCACTACAAAGAAAAATAACAGATAACAGAGTACATTCACGAACATCAACTATCAACTAACAACTAACTTTATGTGCGTATGCAAACGCTCTATATATAACAATAAACTGTAACTGTCTCCTAAAGTTCATGATGGCAGAGAGCACGTAGACCACTACATCCACGGATATAGGAGTATGGCCGTGTTGGAAAGTGAATCTACGGAAGGTGGATGCTTGAATTCGACTCCAGAGCTCTGCACAGATGTCGATTTAACCTCCGCAAGCTTAGAAACGGCCGTATGGATGTTTATGTGCCACGAAACAGAGTCTGGCCGACATGAAACTCCATAGTTGACTTCCATGTGGACGCCTTTGACCGCGACTTCTTTGGACGAGTTTGCTTGAACCAATAGGACACGAACCATGTCCACGTCATTCCTAGCCTGCCCATGTGGCTCGTTTCCCTTGTAGACACCTGTAGCATAGAGTTCCACAAAATAGCTGCGGAAAGTTGCAGCAGCTGCGGAAAGTGGCAAGATTCCGCAGTTGAATGAACAAAATCTAGATCGGGACTCAACAGCTAGCACCATCACTCTTATATTTGGAATCACTGGAGTTGCTATTGTTAATAGAGGAAGATTTCACATGGATGGATTTCATATTTCGAGGGATGAAAGTAAGCTTTGGGGAGATGGTGGATTTACAGGCCCGCTTCTTACTACGGGAGGTGGAGGGGAAGGGGACAAGGGAGGGGAGCTGCAAGGAGAGATGAGCATTCACATTGATAGGGGGGAGTTGTCAGGCTCAGTGCAGTCAATGGACAAGTTCAGGTCGCATCCAAGGGCAATCGATAGAGGAGGACGAGATGGTTGGCCATGCCCCCCAGCTCTACGACATCTTAGTCTATGGCGACAAGGCATTATGGACTAGGGGGGCGAGTCACCTGACCGGAGGGGGAAAGAGGAAGACTTGGCAGGGGAGCTGCTACCAGAGCGAGCACAGGATGGACAGAGATGATGTACTAGAGGCGGGGAAGAATGAACAGCAAAATACATAGAAAACCGACCAGCAAGGCGAAAAGAGAAGGAGAATGCAGGGGCGGCAGGTGGAAAGGCCATGGCGAGCAGCATAAATGTAGAGCCAACCTGGTACATCGCCTCGAAGGTGGCAGAAGGTGTCATAAAGGAAATCTCACGCCAGCATTTAACGCAATGAAGATCCCCAGGATCGATCACTTGGGTGCGCCTTGTGTCTACACACATGGCTACCTGAAACACTAACAAACACCCGCTTCCGGGGGTTGATTTTATATTTTTAGATGTATGTGCGAGTTCTATTTATAGATGCATGTCGACTATTTTTATCCCTTAATAATAGTTGGACGATAAACATTAATCTATTCTCAATGAGCACTTGGAAATAGTTAACTGAAGTGGTAAATAATTTAGCTATAGGAAATTCACGTTCAAAGGTTGGTTGGTGGGACATGCAAGTGGAATTAGTTGTAACTGAGTGATTCGAAGTTGTAACAGAGTTGGATGTGTAGTTATGTGTGTTGTAAAGTAGTTTAACTCAGTTAAGTGAGTTAAACTCACTTGTGCTAATTGTAACTGAACATACACTAGTGAGAGATCAGTGAATTAATTATTTAATTAATTCACAATTAGTGGTCTCACATGCAACTGAATATTTACTACTGTTAACTACATGCATGTCAGATCCAGTGGAGACCTAGTTGAGAGATAGGTGAAAGGGACAGTTTGATTATCAATTGTGACATTAGTGGGTGCACTCATGAAACCACACACACATTGGAGATGCCAATGAGGATTGTGTAGTCAAGGCAAGCAGGATCTCATTCATTCAGGGATTGTGAACAGAAAGAATTGGGCAGTTGCGACAGGATGTCGGGAGGGAGTAAATTGGCGCATGCATTTGCCAATTTTTGTATGACAGTGTGAGACGATTGTAGATTGTACTAAGAGCTCTTGGATTAGAGTTTTGTATGAGATTGTTTCATGATCCATGATATATACATAATATATGATAGTGGGGTTTTTAGCTTTATGCTTTCCTAGTAAAAACATTTGTGTTATGTGTGATTGATCTTTCTTCATGTGTTTGCAATTGGCAATCGTGTTTTAAATTCCGCAAGATTTTTGTATAAGAGATCATGTATTTGTATTAAAATTTCTACATGGTATCGGAGCACAGAAGATTGCAATTTTGAAGAAGGAGCTGAGTTTGTCGGTGGAAACAATTCGAATTTGCTACAAGAATTTCTTGGTGTGACAGTTGAGTAAACATCGAAATGGCTTTCAATGGATTGTGGCTAGAGTATGCACTCGAGGGCAGCTCAAACTACATTGCCTTGAAGGAAAATATGGAGGTGGTGCTTGAAAATAATGGCTTGAAGGAATTCATTGACAATGATGTTCCTAAGCCCACTTCAACGGATGCTGCATTACTTGATGCATGCCAAAAGAAAGTAGCGAAGGCGAGAAGGATTTTGTTGGAAGGTGTACGAGACCACATTGTCTCAAGCCTTCATGGGAAAGCCACTCCATATGCTATGTGGAAGGCTTTGACAGATATTTTCCAAATCAGCAACGACCATAGGAAATTGGCGCTGAAGGATAAACTCAGAAAGATCAAGATGGAAAAGGGCAACAATATTCCAAAGTATCTCACAAAGTTTGTTCAATGTCAGGATGAACTCAAGAGTGTGGGAATTAATGTTTCTGATGATGATTTGGTGAGCTTGGCTCTCTTGGGATTTCACAAGAGTTGGCACAGTTATGAATACTTTGTCAATGGACGGGAAAAACTGTCGGATTGGGAACGACTGTGGTCGGATCTAGTGCAGTAGGAGTTCAAGTGAAACACCAGAGATGGCTCTTCATTAAAGCATGATGATGAAGAGGATTGTGATTTGGCTGCCAAGGCAAGGAAAGGGAAGGGGAATAAATTCCATTCAAAATCCGAGTCTAAAGGCAAAAAGTTGGATTTGTCCAGGGTGAAGTGTTTTCACTGTCACGAACATGAGCATCTCGCCACTAACTGCCCACAGAAGAAGAAGAGCAAGAAGGTTGTTGGAGCTGCAGATGGTTAGGCCCTTGCCTCACAATTTGATCTTGATTTCTCTTTGATCGCATGCATGGTGTCAAGTGCATTAGGATCGGTGTGGTATCTTGATAGTGGTGCTTCCTTCCACATGATGGGAGATAAGGAGCTTTTCAATGACTTGGAGGAGAAAGATCTCCAAATTCATATAGATATGGGCGACGACGGATGATACAGTGCGACCGGCATTGGTACCATTACCTTTGAGAGGGATTCAGGTAAACCATTTCAATTGAAATATGTTATGCATAATCGAGGTCTAAAGAAAAACTTGGTCTCAGTCGCGATGTTGGAGGACAGAGGTTATGACGTTGTTTTCAGCGATGGAAAAAATTTCCTGCGACATAAAACAACGGTTCAAGCCAAGAGGATAGGTATTCCAGTTAAGAATCTCTACATGCTGGAGGTAGATGGCTGTGCTGCCATGATGGACAAGGCAGAAAAAGTGGTGAGCTGAGATGAAGGCGAATTATGGCACAAGCGATTGGGCCATCTTCATTATGGAGCCTTGAAAGTCATGCAACAAATATCTACTGGACTTCTAATGGGAACACTTGCTCAGTTAAATAAGTGCAAGGGTTGCGCCATGGGGAAGTATGTAAAGTCCACCTTTCACGAAAATGAGAATCGTGCTTCGGTGATCACACAGACGTGTGTGGACCATTCTCGATTGCTTCAACAACAAAACATAGGTATTATATTATTTATTTTTTTATGAATTTTCTCGTGGATCTTCTTCATGCAGAAGAAGGATCAAACATTCTCAAAGTTTTTTGAGTTTAAGGCATTGGTGGATAAAGAGTAGGGGAAGCAAGTGAAGGCTCTAAGGAGCGATAATGGTGGAGAATATATCTCTAACGAATTCAAAGAATTATGCAGCAAAGAAGGAATTCGAAGAGAACTCATGGCACCTCATAACACAGCAAAATGGGGTCACAGAGAGGAAGAACAAAACGATCATGGGTGCAACACGAGCAATGTTTCACGATGAAGGCCTGCCAATGCATTTGTGGGCAGAAGCATGCAACACTATGGTTTATGTGAAAAACCATTGACCTCATAGAGCACTTGGCATGAGTACACCTGAAGAAGCTTTCACTGGTAAGAAACTAGATGTTTCTCACTTTAAGATTTTTCGCTCATCTGTTTATGTGCATGTGACCAAGAACGCCGAGAAGAAGCTGGAGCCGACTACTGAAGTTGGGATATTTGTGGGGTACACAGAAACACCCCATAATTATCATGTGTATTTCCTAACAGTAATATTACTATTATGCGACGGGATATAAAATCCGATGAGGGGAAATCCATGCGGTTGTCGCTTTAGAGGGAGCTAGACTTTCATGCGGAGGAGGAACTGTTGGTTCCCAAAGATGAGTCTGTAGATGTGGATCAACCATAGGAGGAGGTTCATGGAGTGGAGGAGTGCACTCATATAGAGCCAAACATCAGAACTAGCAGAAGGCGTACCACAAAAGCTGATAGGCTGAGACTTGATGCTGCGCAGAATGTGGGAGCCCCTACTTCACAGCGCATATAAAGACAGTCTCCTGACTAATTTAATGGATACATGGCTCTCATGAGAAAATGTATTGTGAATGAGCCATCTTCCTTTCAGGAAGAAGTGCAAGAGTCCACATGGGTAGATGCAATGGTGGAAGAGTATGACTCTATTGTCAGAAACAATGCTTGGGAAATTGTTCCAAGGCCAGTTGATAAATTAGTGGTAGGTTCAAGATGGATCTACAAGGTAAAGAAAGTTGTTGATGGGAGTGTTGAGAAATACAAGGCCAGATTTGTGGCTCGGGGCTTCTCACAGATCGAGGGGATAGATTATGAAGAAACCTTTGCACCTGTCGAACGGTATTCTTCCATAAGGACCATCCTTACTCTCTCCGCGCAGAAGGGTTGGCACATTCATCAGATGGATGTGAAGACTGCGTTTTTCAATGGGATCATTGAGGAAGAAGTTTACATTGAGCAGCCTGAAGGATTTGAGATCTTCAACAACGAGTCTCATGTGTGCAGACTCAAAATAACGTTGTATGGGTTGAAGTAAGCACCCCATGCTTGGTACACTCGGATAGATAACTATTTCACCAGACTTGGCTTCACCAAGAGTGAGGCGGATGAAAACCTATACCAAATTGTGGTGGAGGGTAAGCTTTTAATCATTGTTCTTTATGTTGATGATTTAATACTAACTGTTGATGAGCAACTAATATACTCATGCAAGGAGGACCTTGCAAAGAAGTTTGAGATGAAGGATATGGGCTCCTTAATTAATTCCTTGGATTGGAAATATGGCAGTGAGATGGTGAAATTTTTGTGTCTCAAGGAAAGTATGTAAGGGAGATACTGGGTAAGTTTAACATGGAGGGCTGCAAACCCATGGATACTCCTCTTCCAGGAAACTGGAGGAAAGAGGATGCTACATCTGGATAGGTAGTGGATGCTACTGTCTATCGACAATTAGTGGGTTTGCTAATGTATTTAGTGAATACAAGACCAAACATATGATATGCGGTGAACCAACTTAGTTAAGTGATGGTTAAGCCTACCAAGCTCTTTTGGAAGGCGGGCAAGCATGCCCTAAGATCCCTGAGGGGAACATATGAGTATGGCTTATGGTACAGATAGACGGATGAGGTGAAGTTGCATGGATTCATAGATGCAGATTGGGCGGGTAGCCCAATGGACAGAAAGAGCACGTCAGGAGGGATCTTCAGTATCATATTTACATCTATTTCTTGGTACAACAGGAAACAAATATTTGTGGAACTTAGTTCAGCGGAAGCGGAATACATGGCAGCAAGTCAAGTTGCATGTGAGGCTATCTGGATGAGAAAGATCCTCATTGGTTTGTTTGGTTCTCGTTTAGATCCTACAGTGATTCATTGTGATAATCAGAGTTGCATTAAACTCTCGATTAATCCTGTGTTTCATGATAGATCTAAGCATATAGATATCCAGTATCATCATATCAGAGATTGTGTGCAGTGGAAGATCATGTTGCTCCAGTACATTCCTACAGAAGATCAAGATGCAGATATTCTGACAAAGGCGCTCACCAGGAGCAAATTCAAATACCATAAAGATGGGATCAAGGTGAAGGATAATCCCTTTCTTGTTGAGAGGGAGTTTTGAGATTCAACAAGATGATGATCCTAGTGAAAATTAAGCACCTACACTAGGATGGAGCCTCAGGATATTTTTAGGTGGAAGTATATTTTTAGAATGGATTAGCAAATTCTATTTATAGTTGATGTCTATTTATAGATGGTGAGAAAATTGTATTTATAGATGATGTTCTATTTTTAGATGTATGTGCGAGTTCTATTTATAGATCGCATGTCTATTTACAGATGCATGTCAACTATTATTATCCCTTAATAATAGTTGGACAATAAACATTAATCTATTCTCAATGAGCACTTGGAAATAGTTAACTAAAGTGGCAAATTAGTTAGCTATAGGAAATTCGAGTTCAAAGGTTGGTTGGTGGGACATGAAAGTGGACTTAGTTGTAACTGAGTGATTCGAAGTTGTAACAGAGTTGGATGTGTAGTTATGTGAGTTGTAAAGTATTTTAACTCAGTTAAGTGAGTTAAACTCAGTTGTGCTAGTTGTAACTGAACATACACTGGTGAGAGATCAGTGAATTAATTATTTAATTAATTCACAATTAGTGGTCTCACATGCAACTGAATATTTACTATTGTTAACTACATGCATGTCAGATCTAATGGAGACCTAGTTGAGAGATAGGTGAAAGGGACAATTTGACTATCAGTTGTGACATTAGTGGGTGCACTCATGCAACCACACACACATTGGAGATCCAAATGAGGATTGTGCAGTCAAGGCAAGCACGATCTAATTCATTCAGGGATTGCGCAGTGGAGGCAGGCTGTCAGGAGGTAGTAAATTGGCGCATGTATTTGCCAAATTTTGTATGAAAGTGTGAGACGATTGTAGATTGTACTGAGAGCTCTTGGATTAGAGTTTTGTATGATATTGTTTCATGATCCACGATATATACATAATATATGATAGTGGATTTTTTAGCTTTATGCTTTCCCGGTAAAAACATCTATGTTATGTGTGATTGATCTTTCTTCATGTGTTTGAAATTGGCGATCGTGTTTTAAATTCTACAAGATTTTTGTAGAAGCGATTTTGTATATAACAGTGGCATATAATTGTTAGATCAGGAGAATCCAAGAAATACATAATTTGTATTAAAATTTCTACACAGTTCTAGTGCTAAACTAGACATTTTTACTCATGCTAGGTACTTGGTTATCCTCTATGCTTCATGGTCAAATGAAGGGCTCCACTTCCTTAGGACCGAGGAGGTTGAGCCCCAATATCAATTTGCCTTTAAAATCTCATTCAGATCCTCTTTTTCTTTGAAGTGGAATGCCAACCACCCCTGCACCAGAGTATGAAAAACTAATGAGTAGCCTAATAATTGGGTCCAAGTCCTATATTGACCGACAATAATACACTCTTCTTCATTTAAAACCTACCATAGAAATGACTTGTTAGCATTTTTCACGCTATCCCTACTAGCCATTTCATCATGATATCCTCGTATAAAACCAACTTAGACTTAACATTTAAGAGCTTATTGTAGTTCCTTTCCTTCCTTTGTGAATATAATTGTGGTCTTCCACCTTTATCAATAAAACCTAACCTCTTTAATCACTATGGAAAACCTCATCAGGCGAACTCTCCTCTCGATATATTCAATGTCCTTTGCAACATTCTACTCTACCCAAGACTTTTCAACATTGGTTTAAAATTATACTTGTAACACCCTCTTCCACATCTACCCAAGTAACTGGCCAACCTGGGTAAACATGCGACGAAAGGCTATTGTAATGAGATCAAACCTCCTATGTGACCTTAAGAAAATGGAACCGAAGGAAAACACCACCTACATACTTCTACAAAAAACTCAACAGGAACAGGTGGTAACTCAGCCATTCATGCCTCTTACCCCTAGGTCACACTGAGATTTTGACCCCCTTTGAGCCATAGCCGCAGGCATAACACTACATTTCAAGGGCTAGGAGGCTATAGCCGCAGGCATAATACTGCATGCCAAATGCTCAATTATGTGCTCACGAATTTGGGATTTGAGCCACCTTTTTAGGCCCAGAGCCCACGTCACTACCCAAAACTTCATGAAAACTTAAGAAATGACAAATAACAATATGAAAATGATATGGAGGAAATCACATCAACAATAAATCATCTGGACCTCTCCTAGCCATGACATACATATTGTCAAACATGTCACAAACCTTGAATCTATAGGTGTAAACAACATATTTAAGCATAGGGGTCTCATACTTATCTGAGAATTGCTAACAAGCACTGCACCCTTACATCATTAGTTGCAATACAACCTATTTGACCATAGATACATTGTGCATTCATTTACAATTGAAAACATGGAGAGAGCCATACATCACTACTATTAAAATACATGCTTATAACCAACATAATAACAACAAATATATCTTGGATACCACAAAAATAAAATCCACATATAAACCAGTGCATTTATACATCAAATACCAAAAGAATTAGCTTCTCATTAATGAATGTAAAAACCAACCAAATATGAGACTTCCACGTTCCACCTGACCATAAATTGGTTGAGCCAAATCTCCCTTCAGCCAAACACCTCCGTGCCACATTCCAAGTATGAATGTGGGACTCATAACCAACCCAGAAGAATCAAACAAGCATGAATGTTACTGAGATCTTCGCCTACACCGTGAGGAATTTTCTTGTCTCCCAGTCTCTCCAGATTTACCGCAACTCATAGTCCGAATCACGGGTCACTAGGCCCTAAACCGATACATCTCTCCAAGCTTTACCATACATCCCATCCCATGACTACTAGGCCCAAATGCAAAGCACCCACCTCTCAGGCTTTACCGCAATCTATCCTGGATCACTAGGCCCTAAACTGAGGCAAACCACCTTTAGGCTTTATTGTATATCCCGCCATTCACAGGTCAAGGATTCCTAGGCCCATCAAGGCACACAATCTTGGCTTTACCGCAACCCACTATATGGTTTAGGGGTTACTAGGCCAGTGGATTTACCGTGATCCACAGTTCGGTTCAGGGACCACTAGGCCATGTGTTTGTCATTCTAGAGATCCACCTCACTCAGCTTCGAATCCATCCGAAAATCCATCTCAACCAAAGTATGAGAACTCCACAACACCATGGTTATCCAAAAATGGAAAGGCTAGGCTAATAACACTGTCACACCTGGAAAAACCCATGCCAAGAAAAAAAAAACCACATGCAATACCATGCATGCCAAATATAGCAAGGAAAACACACATGCAAATTAACACCTCCAAGGAATCCTGCTGTAGTTGCTTGATCCTGCTCTTCCTTGCTTGCTTCCTCCTTATCCTTGCTTTCTTTTTCCTTTCTTGGTCCAATGCCAAAGTGCTCCAAGAAAACTTTAAGTGTCAAATATTATGAGAGAGAGAGATCATAGAAATAGAGCCATAAGTGTGAGCAAAAGCTTGAGCCAAAAATCTTATCAACTGATCCTCATAAGCCTTTTTATCAATGGGGCCTTTATTTTCTTCATTTTCCATTATTTTCTTTCATTGTCCTCCTCACATGAAACCTGTGACCTTTCACCTTCCTTTTCTCCTAATTTCCATTATTTTCATAAATAAATGTGCCAAATATGTCATTTTGACTTTCAAGAGCCTTTGCCAATTTCATTTAGCCATAATATTTGAAATGAGCACATGTTAGGATGTTTTGTCCAACATTCAGCTTGGAATAAGCGTCCCATAAACCGTGGTTATTATTTTTTACTTTATTACATGGAATTTTCACCAGGGCTATTACAAAATCCTCCCCCTTGTGGGAACACCATCCTCGGTGTTCAATGACATATACAAACCAGCAAACCACTAAACATAAAACATATTTCCTGTGGAGCTTTATAACACAACTCGTTGCAGTATTTAAAATAAATAACTTGCTCAAAATAAAAAACCATAATGAAAATAATATTGTATACTAGAGCTTTATAAATCAGCTCATTGCGATATTTACAATAGTAAACACAATTGCTCAGCCAACAAATAAAAGGATACGATGCTCGTATCAACAAAAATGGAATCCATAGGCTCACACCCCCACCCTAGTAATATCAGTATTCACTTCCTTCCTAGGAAGTCCAGAATCAACTTTTAGAGCTAAAGTCAAAGCTGCATCCAATGTCCAGCGCACAATCTTGCGTCATTGTACCCTTAGTGAACAGTTATCAGCTCATTGTTCCAGGGCACACTCCCAATGTGAATCTGATTCCATATAGCAATGCTAATGACCAAAACAAATCCATCCTCAAACTTCCCCTACTACATAGTCCCTCGAGAAATCCAGTAATCCTTTCAGTGCAGTCACTCACCTTCTAAGTTCCCCGACATTCCCTATCCTGGACGATCCATCCCTTGGCAAGGATTCCTCACGTCATAAGATAAAAAAAAACAAGGCATATCCCCGCCCCAACCATCATACCAGTCATAACATGCTCATGGAAATCAATAGAAACTATTGGGTACCAATGTCCCACAATGGACTTGCTCCTGAAGTGCTTTACCAACATATTATTGCATGTTCCAATTCCTTTTGTTGTTGTTGCTAACTCTTGCAGTTGGTTTCAACCATCCAACCGGGCATGTTCACGCATTCCTGTACAAAGCACATAATTCCCATTAGATTCAAAACAAATTGAAATAAACTCAAATCATACCTCATTGGTAGCTATTCAATAAGGTACTCTTGCAATTTTGTTCACTTAATGTCACAACAAGTCAAACCAGTGGTTTGATCAAATCATCTTGTATAAACATATCACATCTGGTTAGCTCAAAACGCAACCATCATATAAGATCAAAATCATAAATCACATGTACCTATCATAAATCACATGTAACCATCATAAGTCAGAATTGCATATCAGATGCATAATAGAACTGAAATAAAATACCAATACTTATCCTTTATCGATACTTAATTATGCCTTTGTTCTTTTGTACACACACCGGATCGATTGCCATACCCGACAAGCACCCAATGCCTTCTCTTCAACCATATACACATACACACAATGTACAACACGTACATCCACACAAGTCGCACAACACCACACAATACATACACCCACACTCGATGTACAACACAACACAATACATACACTTACATATGGTGTAAAACACAACACAATACATACACCTACACCCAGTGTACAACACAACCAATACATACACATACATCTGATGTACAACACAACAGGTACACCTACACGCGGTGTACAATACAACACAATACATATGCCTACACCGGCATACAACACATACATCTACACTTGGTGTACAATACAACACAATACATATACACATATAACGTATAATACAACGAATACACATGTCGCGATGCCACGACTAAACCATGCACATACATAGTACCGCATGCTCGTGAAACAACATGTACGACATGCACACAATACCACATACATACCAATACCATATGTACAACATGTACACAACACCAGATGCAGACAACACCATGCATACAATCATGTACACCAAACCATATGTACATAGCACCATTTTCACAACAAATACACAACATATGTACACAACACTGCATATACAACATGTACATAACACCATACGTACACAACACCGCATATCCAACATTCACAACACCATATGACACAACATCGCATATCCAACATGTGCACAGTACGTATGTACACATCATTGCATATCCAACATGTACATAACACCATATATACCTAACACTGCATATGCAATATACACTCAACATCATATAGACAACAAGCATACAAGATCACATGTACACAATACTACATATGTTACATGTACACATCACCATAGGTACAATCACTGAATATAAAACATGTACAACAATAGTACTGCACATCCATAGACCATATATTGAACCCACAAGTAACCTTGCTTCTAGCGTCTTTCCACTATCAATGCTTATCCTAACATGTCACAGATCACATAACTTTCACTTCGATGATGTACCCCTCAACATTACCTGTCCATAACATAAACATAGGCATAGTACAAGCATATAATATCGATTCATGTCCACGTGATGATAAAATTATAGATCTGTCAAGGTTACTCTTCCCACTTGATTCCTTGTAAGACCATGAACCTCTTCATGTCGTTCACCTACATAAGAAATCATTCCTCCACAAGAATGGTCCTTGAAAACCCTGCCATACAGTGATATACCACCATAATATATAATCATTAGCATAAAACAATCATGATATTTTCAGACAACGACATACACACACACACATATATAATATTTAGCATCAAACAACCATGATCCATGGCGACCCTGTCAGACACATACATACATACATGCATACATGTATACATATATAAAAATCAACATAATTATGGTCACATCATAATTACCAGATAGCATAAGATCAAGGTTAAGAGAACTTTCTTAACCATGTACAACATTGAGAATAATGGTTCCCAACATAGCCAAGGCATCTGACACCTCATATCCATTTTCTTTACCTTTTATGTTGCCTTTCTCACATTTGTACTGCCACCGTCCATTTACCACAAAGCACCCACCCAGTCCAATCGACTGTCATATTCTTACCTTCCGTTGCGCCTACTCGTGCACCGAGCTTTATCCGTGTCTTCCATTACCTGTTGGGTACCACACATCTCTCCCCGAGTTGCATTGACTTTCTCTTTCCCTAAACCCATTCCCAAGACACTCAAACAAAATTCAAGAACAAGAAGAAAACCATGAAAACCAATAACAATACAACACCACAACAAAGTGGCATGGCCATGCACTAGGTGCAATCAAGCCGGTAAATGAAGTGTAAAAAATAACAAGAGACCAAAAGCACAAGACTAGCAACAAAGACCATGAATCAATCCTCATGGGTTTCCGATGCTTCCAAGACTTCATGGCAATCCATGCATCATACTCCCATAAACACATAACTATCAGCACATAATTAAATATGACAATATACCAGTTATCTCACCTTGACGTGCCAAGCACGTTGCCTGTAACTGAACACATGTCATCCATAACTATAAACCAATTTTTATACCTATCAGATACAAGTTCATAAATATAACACATATCCACATAATTCCACACAATATTAGGTTTAAGAAGACTTATTATTTTCATGCAAAGTGCTAATTCATTTGGAATTGGGGTTTCCAATCATAGCCCAAGGAATTTTCATCCAATTCCTTTCTTTTACCATTTACCTTGCTACAATTGAGCCTTACTACATGCTATCACATCACCCAACTATTATTTATATAAACAATTCAATGGTTACCTTGTCATGCTAATACCAATCATGTTGCCCTGCAGCTGTTCACATATGTTAGCCACATGTTCCAAAGATCAAGACATCATGTCTATTAATTCGAAATATATGTTTACCAAGAAAAACAACCATGTCATAATCAATAATCAACTCACATTCATCAGTCATAATACATAATGCTATAACTATCACCTACTTACACTCAAGTATATATCAACTATCTCAACACATATGTGTTAGCACAACCATCTTAAAACAAGATCATTCCTTCATGCAATCTTATAGACACATACTCATATCATGTGATTAATCAAATAGTCAACAACCGATAGACGACATAATAGGCACCAAACACTCAAACACCAAATAAATGACATAATCAAACATTCAAACACCAAGTAGATGACATAAGAAAACTCATATCTTGATGCATCTTAGGGGAGGCTACCTTGTATGCACAATCAATCTAGATTAGCACAATATAGCTTCACGACACATAAACTCAACCTAAATAAGGTTATGATATCCATACCCGTAACTAGCTAACATGTTCACATCATAGACTCATAAACAAATGTCATTCATGCATAACACTCACATATGCATAGTTAGTTTAGACATAATACAACACATTATCATAATTAAGTCGACTCATGTCTCAATGTCATACCCTAACCATCAAGTCACTAGCATGTAGCAACAACAAGTTATATATCGTGCTCATCAACAACATGTAACCTAATCATCAAGCTAACTATCATACAACAATAACAAGTTAACCTATAACATGCTCATCAACAACATATAAGTTATATAACATAAAACAACAATAGCAATGCATACCACCACATGTTGTTATCATTCATGACTATTTGACACATGTACATATAACTGCGTTAATCAACTAGCATCTATAATGTATGTAACCATAACATCAATAAAATGAAAGGAATACTCATAACCATAATGCATATAACAATCCCTGACCTACATACCTAGATGCCCAACATCCAAACCTATATGACAACATGCTCTTGCCTCGAGGTCCAATGCTTCAACTTCTCTTTAATGATATGCATCTCCTGATCTATCTCAGCTAACACATTAGCATCATATCATACCAATATCATCATGATGATCTAATTGTGCACAAGGACCTTATGCACAACTACCTCAATCAACTGGTGCAAACTTGACCACATGCACCCACTTAACATGTATAACCAATCATGAACAACCAATGCATGTTAAACATATGACATCACACAAGCAAGCATACACAGATAACACGAAGCATGACCAATATGTAACCCTATCATAAGCAAGCAATGCATGTACAATATGTAAGCAAGTGTGCACGAACAATACACAAGCATGAGCAACACATAACTAGTCATACACTTATGGCAAGATGTTGACAACAACACCATCAACACTTCCACGCAAACACCACTATCACCATGGGCAACGCAACACAGATGCAACAAGCACATACACCATAGGTATGAGAAACACATATGCAACCAACATAAATGCATGATCAACACACTCACCATCCAATCTGAGGGTTGAACCATTCTCTCATATCGCTCTGTAACACAACACTACCTACACAACGTGTGCACAACATCACATGTACATGTGCCACTCTATAACACCCTCTTCCCACATCTACCCAAGTAACCGACCAACTGGGGTAAACATGTGGCGAGAGGCTACTATAATGAGATTCAACCTCCTATGTGACCTTAAGGAAGCGAAATTGACAGAAAACACAACCTACAGACCTTGTACAACAACCAAAACACCCCATGAGGTAACTCAACCATTCAAGCCTCTTACCCCTAGGCCACAGAGATATTTTGATCCCCTTTGAGCCATAATTGTAAGCATAACACTACATTTCAAGGGCTAGGAGGCTATAGCCACAGGCATAACACCGCATGCTAGTGACTAGGGCCCCAAATGCTCAGTTTTGTACTTGTGACTCTGGGATTTGAGCCACCTTTTTGTTGATTTATGGTAGCATCATATGTGCTCTAAGTCTCAAATTTTGCAGAGAGGCTTAGACACGTGTATTCCAAAGAACCCAGAAAGAATTTTGGGAAATTCCACATGGATTGTATTTTATAAATAATTAATTATTTTTAATGGGACCATAAGTTTAAACTCGAGAAATTAAAATAATTAAAGGGTATTAATAAAATAGGGTGTGAATCTTCTATAAAAATACTGAGATCAATTCAAGTTAATCTTAGCCATTTATTAGCAATTTAATCTCAACCGTTGAAGTCTCGATGAGAATATTATAAGAATAACTTGATGGGGCATTTGGAAAATACACCGACAAAGTCTAAAGATCGAATTTCTTTAGCGAGCAGTCCTCAGGGACAAGATCAATCGAGTTGATTCTTGCAGAGAGGGGTAGAGATAAATTTTCAGTTGGAGATATTTCTTGATCAATAGAGTACAAGACAGAGAAGGCAGAGAACATTATAGAGAGGCAATGCAAAGCCAACCACGTAGAGGCTGCACAGAGCTTTAGAGGGGGTCTGTATTTCTGTTAGGGAAAAATCATGATCCAATGTCGCGTTCGAGGTGTGAGACCGGGATGCCAGAGGGCTGAAGTTTCCGTCTAGCAGAGAGATTAGAGGAATTGCAACGCAGTTCCAGCAGCAGTGATGCAGTGACTGCGTATGTGTGACACAATATTGAGCAGAGACAACGCAGAGGCCCATCTCCAGTGCATATCTAGGCGAGATCTTCCAGTGATGGGGCGAGATCATCTCACTAGCTTTTTGTTGAGTTAGATCTCTGTATAACATTTCCAGTCAGGGCATTCGAAGAATTGTACTAAAAAATGACTGCTTAATAATATCAAACCCTCAGCTACTGCAACAATTTTCTCGCATTGGGTTTTTCCGGGGACTTACTCCAAAAACAACAGTGTCACTTGTGTGTTAATTCTTTTCTTGCTCAGATCTTGTTTCTACATTTAATTTCTACCGTTTATTTAAGTAAGGGTTGCAGTGTGATGTATTCAGTGTTTTTCGTAGTTAACTACAAATAAATTGTTAAGTAAAAATAAAAAAATTAGGTGAATATTTTCCAGTTGCTGCAATAGGATTCAAGATATAGGAATTTTCACATGGCATCAGAGCTTGTATAGCAATGCACGAGAATCAAGAGAGAAAACTAGAAGGATCATGCATTGAGAAAAAAGAAGGAGATCAAAAAGCTGCGTAGGCAGCAGATCGATTTCCTCAAGAATTGCGCAGTCCAAGCCAAGAGGGCAAGATTTGCGAGGAAGTCTCTCTCTGAGTGAGTCGAAAGAGAGGTAAGATAGTCCATATTGTGATTTTTCAGCAGTATAGGGAGCCAGGGCATCCGAAGAATTGTACTAAAAAAATACCGCTTAATAATATCAAACCCTCAGCTACTGCAACAATTTTCCCGCATTGGGTTTTTCCGGGGACTTACTCCAAAAACAACAGTGTCACTTGTGTGTTAATTCTTTCCTTTCTCAAATCTTGTTTTTGCATTTAATTTCTACCGTTTATTTAAGTAAGGGTTGCAGTGTGATGTATTCAGTGTTTTTCGTAGTTAACTACAAATAAATTGTTAAGTAAAAATAAAAAATTAGGTGAATATTTTCCAGTTGCTACAATAGGATTCCAGATCTAGGAATTTTCACATGGCATCAAAGCTTGTATAGCAATGCACGAGAAGGAAGAGAGAAAACTAGAAGGATCATGCATTGAGAAAAAAGAAGGATATCAAAAAGCTGCGTAGGCAGCAGATCGATTTCCTTAAGAATTGCGCAATCCAAGCCAGGAGGGAAAGATTTGTGAGGAAGTCTCTCTCTGAGTGAGTCGAAAGAGAGGTAAGACAGTCCATATTGTGATTTTTCAGCAGTATAGGGAGCTGTGTAGCAGATTCAATGTAGATTAAGTACAAAATGTGTTACAAGAGTGAAGAAGAAGACACTTTTGAGGGGATTCTGACCTAAGAGAATTTCTTGCCCAAAAAATTATAATTTGTCATGCAGAAGCAATGAGATCGTGATTTATTTGGCTGACTCCAGTAGGGAGTGCATATAGCCAGTTGCGTAGATGGTTAGAGGCAACAGTTCGACATTTGATTGGGTGAGATGACAACCTTTGGGTTGCGTCATCAGGATCGGTTAGAGGGTGCCTCCAACTATGTAATATGGAAGGTAAGGATCTCCTTCATCCTGGATGAGCATGAGCTCAAGGCCTTCATCGACAACGTGGTAGTTGAACCTGTAGATGCAAATATGATGAAAGGCATCAAGAAGAACATGGAAAAAGCTAAATGGTTGATCCTTGACGGAGTGAAGGATCACATTGTCTCACATATTTCTAGCAAAGGGACGACAAAGGAGATGTGGGATGCATTGACCATGCTATACCAAGAGTCTTCCAAGCAGCGAAAGATGTTATTGGAGGAAGAGATGTGGTCTTCCAGGATGCAAAAGGGAGAATGCATAAACCCATTCCTTGTGAAGCTTCAGGAGGTTAGAGATCAGCTGGCAGTTGTAGGGTCAGCACCTCAGGCCACAAAGATGGTCACACTGGCTCTGAATTCCATTTCCGAAGAATGTAAAGTCTTTGTCTAGAGTATCTTGGGCAAAGATAAGTTGCCAGACTGGGAAGGAATGTGGGAAACCCTTCAACATGAATAGATGAGGAGAGACTTACTCAAGTGCAAGCTTGATGGTAGCAACAACAATGGGACAAAGCTCAAGGAGGAGGATGAGAATGTAACCCTTACATCAAAGGGGTTGCAGGAGCAGTTAAGGCGAAAGAAGGAAATCTCAAATATTAAATACTTCTAGTGTGGCGAGATGGGAGATTACACTACACATTGTCCTCTTGCGAAGAAGGAAAAATATGAGAAGCATGATTTGCAGGTTGCAACTGCGAGGATTGAGGAAGAAGAATTCACGATGATTGCCCACATATCTCCAGGGGATAATTGGGGTGATCTAGAGTTGTAGTTCGAAATAACTTCAGTTGGTCAATATCCTTGAGGAGTCGACCTCATGGATCATTACCTTGCTACGGGAGCCCAAATCAGAAGTAGCACGATGGAAAAGTATCAGTTGGTGCAGAGGAGTGCAAAAGTGACAACACAGTGGATAATGAGCACCATAGTATGAGCAATGAAAAGTATAGTTAGAAGTAGTGCAGGAAGGAACAACGTAGAGTAAGCAGCAATGCAACAACTTCAGATGATCAACACAGAGACTAGCAGCAGTTAGATATTCAATATCAAATTCATCATGTTGAACACTTAGTTCAAAACTTGGATGTTTTTCTGTTGCATCAGGCAACAAAGTTGTACTGCAGTAACAGTTGGCAACAGTACACAGGGTCAGCAACATCATAGATGCAGCAATGCAGTGTTGGTGGGCAGCAGTGTCAGACGTCAACAACACAAAGGGAGATGTTACAAAGTTAGGGTGATACTTCAACATGATGTAGAGCACATTCCTCGCTAAGAGGGAGTGTTGATTTATAATAGCATCGGATGTGCTCTAAGTCTCAAATTTTGTAGAGAAACTCAGACACATGTATTCTAAAGAACCCAGAAAGCATTTTGGGAAATTCCACCCGGATTGTATTTTATTAAAATAATTTATTATTTTTAATAGGACCCTGAGTTTAAACTTAGGGTCCTATTAAAATAATTAAAGGGTATTAATAAAACATGGTGTGAATCTTTTAGAAAAAGACGAAGATCAAGTCACATTAACCTTAGCTGCTTATCAGTGATTTAATCATGGTCGTTGAAGTATCAATGAGAAGATTATAAGAATGACTTGATGGGGCATTTGGAAAATACACTGACAAAGTCTATAATCAAATTTCTTTAGTGAGCAGTGCTCAAGGAGAAGATCAATCGAGTTAATTCTTGCAGAGAGGGGAATAGATAATTTTCCAGTTGGAGATATTTCTTGATCAGGAGAGTACGGGGCAGAGAGGGTAGAGGGCAATCCGGAGAGGCAGGGCAGAGGCAACCACGCAGAGGTTGCACATAGCTTCAGAGGGAGTCTATATTTTTGCTGGGAATAATCAGGATCCAGGGCTAGGTTGTGAGACTGTGAGGCCAGAGGTCTGAATTTTCTAGCTAGCAAAGATATTAGAGTAGGTGCAACGCAGTCCCAGTAGTAGTGACGCAGTGACTACACAGGTGCGATAAAGTAATGCGCAGGGACAATGCAGAGGCCTATCTCCAGTGCATATCAGAGGTAGATCTTCCAATGATGGGGTGACATAATCTCACTAGATTTTTGTTGAGTTAGATCTCTACATAGGATTTTCAGTTAGGGCATCTGAAGAATTGTACTAAAAAATTGCTGCTTAATAATATCAAACCCTCAGCTGTTGAACCAGTTTTCTCGCATTGGGTTTTTCCAGGGACTTAGTCCAAAAACAACGACGTCACTTGTGTGTTAATTTTTTTCTTGCTCAGATCTTGTTTCTGCATTTAATTTTCACTATTTATTTAAGTGAGGGTTGCAGTGTGATGTATTTAGTGTTTTCCGTAGTTAACTGCAAATAAATTGTTAAGTAAACGTTAACAGTTAGGTGAATATTTTCCAGTTGCTGCAATACGATTCCAAATCTAGGAATTTTCACACTTTTCAGGTCCAGAGCCCAGGTCACTGCCCAAAACTTCATGAAAAATTAAGGGATGATAAATAAAAATAGGACAACGATACAAAATCAATCAAATCAACAAGATCTCATCTGGACCACTCCTAGCCATGTCAGGCATTTTGTCAAACATGTCACAAACATTGAATCTATAGGTGTAAACAACAAATTTAAGCATAGGGGTCTCATACTTATCTAATAATCGATAAGAAGCATTGCTCCCTTACATCATTAGCCGCAATACAGTCTATTTGACCATAGATACATCGTGCATTCATTTACAAGTAAAAACATGGATAGAGCTATACATCACTACTGTCAAAATACATGTTTATATACACCATAATAACAACAGAAATATCATGGATACAACAACAATAAAATCCACATATAAACCAGTGCATTTATACATCAAATACCAAAGGAATGAGCTTCTCATTAATGAATGTAAAAACCAACCTGAGATGGGACTTCCACGTTCCACCCGACCATAGATTGGCTGAGCCAGATATCTCTTCAGCCAATCACCCCTGTGCCATATTTGAAGCATGAATGTGGGACTTATAACCAGCCAAAAAGAACCAAACAAGCATGAATATTACCGGGTTCTCCGCCTACATTGTGAGGAATTTTACTGTCTCCTAGTCTCTCAGGCTTTTGTCGCAACCCATAGTACGAATCGGGGGTCAATAGGTCCTAAACCGAGACATACTCTCTACGCTTTACCGTACATCCAATCCAGGGACTACTAGGACCAAACGAAGAGAACTCACCTCTCAGGCTTTACCGCAATCCATCCTGGATCACTAGGCCCTAAATCGAGCCAAACCACCTGTAGGATTTACCGTATATCCTGCCATTCACAGGTCGAGGATTCCTAGGCCCACTGAGGCACACAATCCTGGCTTTACTACAACCCACAGTCGAGTTCAAGGGTTACTAGGCTAGTAGCTTTACCGTGATCCACAGTCTTGTTCAAGGAGCACTAACCCATGTGTTTGTCATTTTGGAGATCCACCTCACTCAACTTCGAATCCATCTGGAAATCCAACTCAACCAAAGTATGAGAACTCCACAACACCATGGCTATTTGGAAATGGAAAGGTTAGGATGATAAGGCTGTCACACTTGGCAAAACCCATGCCAAGATAGAAAAGAAGCACATGCAATACCATGCATGCCAGATCTAGCAAGGAAAACACACATGCAAATCAATACCTGCAAAGAATCCCACTGTAGCTGCTTGATCCGACTCTTCCTTGCTTGCTTCCTCCTTATCCTTGCTTTCTTTTGCCTTTCTTGGTCCAATGCCAAAGTGCTCCAAGAAAACTCTAAGTGTCCAAGAGTATGAGAGAGAGAGAGAATATGAAGAGAGCCACAAGTGTGAGAAAAAGCTTGAGCCAAAAAGCTTTCCAACTGATCCTTAGAAGCCATTTTATCAATGAGGCCTCTATTTTCTTCATTTTCCTCCTCACATGCAACATGTGACCTTTCACCTTCTTTTTCTCCTAATTTCCATTATTTTCATAAATAAATGTGCCAAATATGCCATTTTGCCTTTCCAAAGCCTTTGCCAATTTCCTTTAGCCATAATAACCGAAATGAACACTCGCTAGGACGTTCTGGCCAACATTCAACTTGGAATAAGTGTCCCATCAACTGTGGTTATTATTTTTAACTTTATTACATGGATTTAAACCAGGTTTATTACAATACCTTTATGAAACATGATGCCTTTGTTCTAATACCCTCCTCAAGAACTCCCACTGAGATAATAGTGTGATGACTAGTCTAACAACTTAATGAGTTGTAAGGTCTCACATGTCCAACTATCTTATCAACACCAAAACCAAATGGTTATTTTATGACTAGGCTCATCCTTATGACAAAGCTATTATTACATTGTAAAGCCTCATTCTTCTAATGTTTTCCATGGTTGGAGGATCTGAAACAAAAGAGGGCCCCAAGTCCCTTTCAAACCTCTCTCTAGACTCCCACCTTCCTTGAGCACTCTTTAGTTTCCATCAACAAAAATATAAGCCCTTTAGAAGGATCTATGGAGTAGTCCATTTGCTCTTCCACTAGTCCCAAACTTTACAAACCAAAACCCTCCAATATTACTCCTTATCGATCTATTTCTTCTTCCTTATTATACCCGCCACGTAGGTATAACGCATCAATGTTTGCGTCGATTGTTTAATAATTTGCCTATGACCAATTTTTTTTAGAACAAGTCCATAGTTTAACTTTATAATTAAATGTTTATTATTGTTTAATAATAATTAAATTTATTTTTCTAAAATCTTATTGGTTCTATCATATAACATCTTATTTGGTAATCATTGTAAAGTTTGACATACTTCCTCAGTCAATTAAAGCCTTACACATGTTGTTATTTCAACTTCTCATTTCACATTAAATATGATCAACAATTTTCAATTAAATGGGTCGTAACAAAACAAGTGGTTGTGTCTCCTAGGAGAAATACAAATAAACTCACTAAACGAAAATGAATACATCAACGTTTGCACAGACTGTACACCAACTGGTTATACGACTATTGTACTTCAGAGTTTAGAGTAACGACAGAGAATCCTAGATTGCAGAACGTATTAGATTAGGTAGGGTTATATGGTATTGCAACACAATTTAACTTATTTTAAAATAAAATCAAATTTCTTGGACGGTGCGCTGTAAAAGACAATGCGTAAACATTGAATTTCAATATGGTCCATAAACAATTTTAGAAGAGAGATTGGAATGGTCTCAGTGGACGTTAACCACCATCATCATCATATTTTAAAATTACATTAATAATAATTTTTATTTTTTATTTTTAAAATATTAATACAATTATGTTAATAAATGTTTTTTTTTAATGCTAACATAATTATGTTAATAAACATTTTTTTAATATAGTATTGTATATATCATTTACATATAATATCTAACCTAAAATTCTAATTTAAAATGTAATTAATTCCATATAAAAAAAATTAATAATTATTTATGTTACATACATATATATATATATATATATAAAATTTAGTTTCAAATAAAATTTTTATTCAAACTATATAATTATAAATTAAATCTCTAATTAAATATTTAAATCTCATTTTTTTAATTATATTTTCATAAAAATGATTAAATTTATATTTAAATAAAAAATTATTCTTATATAAAATTTTAATTATATATTAATTTATTAATAATTTAAATGGTTTAATTTGATATATTCTTTTATTTCAATTTTTATTTTCTAACTCAAATTTATATATTATTTCTGAGAACAATCCCAACATTCTTCACTATATAGAGAACATTTTAAAAATCTACATGATAATTACTACTAACAAGAATCATATTTAACCAAAAGTAGTAGTAGAATACCATATCCATGTGACATGTACTAGCTACTAGCTAATACTTGTTTAATTTAATTATTATTATTATTATTATCTAGATGAGATAATTGGATTTGACTCCTAAGTTTAGGAAGACATACATACTCTTACCCCTCTAGTTTTGAACCAATTGGATTTGACTCCTAAGTCTAGGAAGGCATACATACTCTTACCCCTCTAGTTTTGAACCTATAACCTCTTAAGAGAACGCACATACTGATAACCATTAGGCCCACTCACAGTGTATACTCAATAATACATGAAAAACCCTTTTTATTATAAAATATCATTATATATATATATATATATATATATATATATATATTAAGAATCACATAAAATTCTTATTATCTCTATTTTATCAAATTCATCTAAAACTTAGACTTAATACAACTCTATGAAACCACTTGTAAAAAAAATAGAACTTTAAAAAGAATGTAAACTCAACTACACGAAACCACTTCCAAAAATGAGATTAGACTCCTAAATCTTGGAAGGCATACATACTCTTACTTCTCTAGTTTTGAACCTATAATCTTTTAATCTTTAAAAAAACACACACAAATTCATAACCATTAAACCCACTCACAATGTATATTCAATAATTCTTAAAAAACTTTTATTATAAAATATCAAAAAAATATATATATTTTTAAAACTCACATAAAATTTTCAATTATCTCTATTTTATCAAATTCGTCTAAAACTTTGACTTAATCCAACTCTATGAAACCACTTGTAAAGAAAAATACAACAGATAAACTCAACTACATGAAACCACTCGCAAAAACAACACAACCTTAAAAAAGAAGTATAACCAAGACATGGAAAAATAACTGCCTTCTTTTCCACGCAGCCCAAGCATAAAATTTTAAAACTCCAGTAACCGTACAAAATTAATCAAACCATGCTCGAAATCCCGAGATCCTTTCACCAGTTTTCATAAATAACAGATACCGACATATCAAATTCAAATTACGTGCGTCAACAAGGCGCTTCTTTGCCTTCGCCTTCAAGATAATATAAAAACAGAGGTACAAAAGCAGAGTGTCTTTGGTTGCGAGGAGACATTCAAACAGGCAGGGAGAGAGACCCAATTTGGACGGAGGAGTGCAGGTGGCCGCGACCTTTCCAGCTTCAGAAGAACAAATATTCAATGGAATCTATCCATTCTCTTTGGAAGTGGAAGTGCGTTTTCTCTGTACTATTATTTCTCTTGCTACTCTGCCTAAATTCTGCAGCAACGGATCTGACCATTAAAGGTTCTTGTTACTTGCCTTTTCCTGTTTTTTTCACTTCATGCACCTCGTGTCATCCCATGGAAAGCTTGGGAATGGCTGCCGGTCCACCTAATCGCACGATAGTGATAGCTATTTGTTTTTCTTTTTTGTTTTCGAGTAAACGGGTGCCGAACAAGGGTTTGCAACAATTGTGTCGAACGGGGTTCCGACGAGTAGACGGTGACCTGTTTCGAACTGGGGACGGCCTCAGAGGCTCGCTACGAACTTTTACCCAATGACGAAAGTATCCACCTTAAGGCAAACCAAGTCTCCAAAATACCATACACCACTCACCACACAAAAAAACACATCCTCCGTTATGGTAACCGCCACGCTTAACGGATGCTTTAGCACGCAACATCACAATTTCGAAAATCAAACAAATCTGCCTGTAGACTAACCTAATAACCTATCTTGTTCACACCAGCCTCAATGTTAAACAAATACCAAATTGGGCTAGTTTTTGAACACCAACCCTAGCAGGCCCGAGTTTTGGCCCTAGTCATAACACTTGGTCTATTTTAGCCATGACCTGGGATTGCCTCATTCTGTAAACTCAATTTATGCATATATGTACATATTCTCCAAATCTATGTTTTAAATTTCCTCTCTAACCTATCCACTATTGAGCGAAAGCCAATCTTGGCGAACTTACAAATCCTAATGCTAATGTGCATGCCATTCTAAATTACAGATACAAACTATACATAAAAGCTGCATCTAATCAAGTTTGAATTTTGATCACGACCCATGATTGAATGCAAATGAATCCAAATCTGTTGGAGCTGTAAGTCATCTTGAACTAAGATGTAATGCTACTGGATAACGCATAGTGAAATACGATTTTTGCAGAGAAGGGTACCATTCATTTTTGTTAAAAAGCCTCTACATTTCATTCTAACAATGAAAACGTTATAAGCAATTTTCAACTTATTTCCAAGTATAATATAATATTGAAACTGGTAAGATCATCTCTTGCAAAATTTACCATGATAAATGCTAAACATAACCATCTGAAGGTCATCTCAATACGAAGAGGGATAAGAAGGCTTGTACAATTATGCCAAACAAAGATTTGAACAAAAGCCATTCCCATTCAATGTCCGTTGGCACCCAAAATTTAAACATGTGGAGATGAGCCTCATTAACCTTACAAAAATAGTTCACACAACCAATATTCTAAAATGATCTCGTGTGGGTTGTGGTTGAGTGCTACATCACTTTGTATCTTTTTCTTAGTTAGTGCACACAGTTGGAGTTGCAGACTTTCAAGAGATGGTGAGGTGCTTGGATTCAGAACATCTAGTTAGTTGACTCCCAATAATATACAAAATGTCTTCAATACATTTGTTATATGTGAAAGGTCTCTCAACTCAGATCTTTCAACAAATTAGAGAACATGCCAAAAATTGATATTGTCATTCGTAGTAGAACGTTCATTGTGATCCAGATTATTGAGCTCTCAATAAGATGTTCCAATTCAGAACTAGGGATAGGCAAAAGTCAAATAGGAGCTTAGAAATTAGAGAGGTGATATTTGGAAACATAATTCCTTCCCTTGTTAATTTGGTTGTTCCTCAAGAGGATTGGAATTGCTGCTAAGAGAGCTGAGGCTCTGTACTTTGTATATTTATCCTGTAATAATTTGTCATTTCAGTTTCTTTATTTTTCTGCATATAATTTTGATTGACACAAGCATAGAATCAGTGAAAGGTCAAATTCACACATTATAAACTGAGTCAATTATTGAATATTTAGCAATAGGAATTTGGAACTATCTGTTGTCAATGAAGTGGTTATTGTAAAGAAAATTAATTACAGTAGAGGAGAGGTATATTGTGTATGTGTGTAAATGATGCTTGCCTTCAGTGTTGAGAAATGTAGCCTGAGCAAGAACATCTTGCATAGGTTTCAGTGTAAACGCGTGGGAAATGGTTCGAGACACTTCACTGGTGCCCACCTTGTAAAAGTGGTCATTAATTCCGTCTTGTAATTTCACTTGAAAACTAAAAGAAAAGTGAGTCTAATATTTTGATGTCGATTTAGGGATTTAAATGAAATGTTCTAGCAGTTTTAGAACATTAATGACTTAGATTAGGATTTAATCTTAGCAGTATATTTCAAGATTGAGATAGGTGACAGCTAGGATTGAGGAGATTAGGTTTTTCTTTCAAAGTATAAAGAGGACAAGTTAGGAGAGGTCAACCTCATATGAGAAGAGAACAAGGGAGCTGGAGGAAGAAAGTGTGCATTATAAAGAAAAAGAACAGATTTGCTATAAATGTCAGTAAGATATCAGCAGGTCATACAGGTTATACCACTGCGGCACTATTTTTTCTCTATGCACAGGCCATACACCTTCAGAACATGCCATACACTGCCTTATGTGGATTGTCACAGTGTGCTTCAATGTAGAGAGGAGAGAAAGAATGTTTTGTTGTCCATGAAAGACCGAAATAGAGGAGGTTGCACTATTGTAGCTGTACACTCTTTTACACAGGCTGTGCACTGCTATTTGAGGTGATTTTATTGCCTGTACAGCTGCAGGTTCAAGCAGGTTGTAGAGTTGTTAAAATTGGCAACAAGGGCCAAATTCCACTTTGGACAGCTTATTTGATGGATATGATTATTGCATTGAATTCCTCTTTTCAAGAGGACCAAAATAGACCTAAAGATCATCAAATTTGGATAAGGAGAAATGTGTTTTTGAATTTATGCTCACTCATATGCAAATTGTGAAGGTCGGCCTCAACTCCATGTAAGCTCATAAAGCCCAAACGTTATGTTTCTTCACCCTCACAAATTTGTATATAAAGAGGTGTCCTCCTACCTCATTTGTCACATCAAAGGGGCTCCAATGTATGTTTGAGGTAGCCGAGTTCTAGAAGGAGGCCAAGGGTTGTTTTGTTATGGGTTTTTCTTCTGCAACAGGGCCGAGATTCTTGTAAGACACAGCCATAAAACTTAAGTGAAATTCTGAACAGTTTGTATGGGTCATTTGTCATTGCAGGACCAAATTCAAGAGCATAAAAATGAGGCCGAGTCTGAGTAACTATTTATGGGCTGGTTTGTGGTCATCTGAAGGAAGAAACCCTCTCCTTGTGAAGCCGCACTTCTCATTTGTTGTCTCAGGTAGGGCTGCAGGTCTGTATTAGCCTAGACCAGGAGGTTGAGATGCCTAATCTAGGTACAGATCAGCCCTAAGGGCCAGTGAGGGGCAGCACCTTGCATATCAAGCAAAGCCACAACTAAGAGAAGGAGCTTTGGTGCAGTTAAAAGGCTCTACAGTGATCTGTATGCAACCCTAACCAGACCAACCCTCTTCAGTAGTACATCACCAGCTCATGCCATAGTTGCAATTTTGAATGGGTCTAAGGGCTGTGATGTTAGATCTTCAAATTGGCAAGTCATTTTTGACTTCGAATCAGTGTACTCTATCTCTCTCTCTCTGCTGATCATTTGATAATTGATAATAAGAAGATTTGATCAAGGGTTTTCCACATCATGGGGTTTTTCCCTGGCTTGAGCCAATTTCATGTGTTCTATACTCCATATTGCATTGCTCATATGATGATGGTCATATTTTTGTTGGATTCCTCTTTTGGAGAGGTGCAAGATTGATTTAAAGATCATCTTGTTTGGATGAGCAGAACATATATTTTGAATTTATTTTCCACACATGTGCAAGGTCGGCCAGATTTGTAATGTAGGTTCACAAGCCTAATAGATGTGTCACACATCCTCACTGATGGATATAAATTGGAGTCTTGGAGGTCATTTGCTCATCAACTCATCACACATCTCTCATTGTGATCTAATTGATTTGATAGCCTTTGGAGGCCTCTTCCCTTCACACGTGTGGAGCTAAAGTTGCTGAAATTTGCGGATCTGTCTAGGGTTGTTTCTGCAGAGCGTTGACCGTGGTCAACCCTTGTCTGTTTCACCTCAAATCTCTACTGAAATTCCGATTTTTAGAGGCCATACAACTAGGCACAAAAATCGAGGGAAATGAGTTGTTTGATTGAAGCCCTAATATGCTGTGTTGACTTTTTGTTGCTATCCTGCATTGACTTTTGGTTGACCAACGTTGACTTGTGATGCGCTATGTTTGAGGGTTGTGGGTGTGACACTTGGAGGGTTGGTTGATCTAAGAAGGACTTTGTTGGTTGAAGCATCCTGTTGATTGCCATAACGCACACTATCCTATATCTTTGTTGGACAAGAAGAATTGTAAAATCTGATCTATATTATTGGCTTGTCTTCTGTTGATCTATTATTGTGTTCTATCAGCATTTTACTTTCATGTTTATGTGATTGCTAAATTGAATCGGCCTAAGAAAGATTGAAGTAAATTTGCATTAAGCATAGAACATTCCATGTCTATCTAAATTTAACATGGTATCAAAGCTGAGGTGAAGATAAAGTCCAAGCTAGTGTTAAAAGCAATCACTGAAGAAGGATTCCTATCAAGGACAAATGGCCTCCTCAACCTACAACGGTTTCAAGGCTGATGATAAATTCACTGATAAGTCTGATTATCATGCATGGAAGATGTCCTTGGATTTGGCATTAGAAGATCAAAATGTCATGGACTATGTGTAGGGAAAGATTCAAGAGCCTCCATTAAATGCAGCTGTTGCCACAAAGACGAAGTATAGAAAAAAGGGGAAATCAAAGAAAAAATTACTATCAGAGATTCTCTTCATAACCACTTGGTTGCTTACATTTATGAGTTGAGCACATCTAAAGAGATGTATGATAAGTTGGTTAGCATGTTCAGGGCTAGCAATGCTAAATAAATTCTTTTCTTCAAGAATCAATTGAAGAACATAAAGAAGGGCAAAGATGAATCCATTCAATCTTATTTTTATGAGGCTCACTGAAATCAGGAATAACCTCCTAGCTATTGGGGAAGAAAATTGAGAGATGGTTCTTATTGTGCTTGGAGGTCTCCCCCGTGATTGGTATGTATTCAATATCACTATTCTTAATAATAATGTGATTCATAATTTTGATGAAATATTGACGAGATGCACTCAAGAGGAGACAAGAATGATGGAGAGAGATTATCCCTCTAATGGAAATGGAGGTGACCCTACTGTCTTCACCGCTAACGCAAAGAAGAGGAACAATGGAGATCCGAGAAATCAAAACCATGGAAGAGCGAGGCCCAAAGGAAGGAAGGGAAGATGTTACACTTGTAACAAGTTTGATCAATATGCAAGAGAGCGCCCTAATAGAATGGACTATCCCAGGGATGATGACAACAACTCCAGGGGGAATGAAAATCAAAGGAACAACAGGTTCAAAGGAAAAAGGAAGGCTCCCTCCGATCGTAGTGGAAATGGGCAACCTTTCAAGAGGTCAAGAATTTCCAGGTACGATGAGTCTAATGTTGTTGATAATAAGAGAAATGAATTTATTCTTGTATCTGCCCTCTTTGCTGCAACTACTTCCGACACCCTTGATGTCTAGTTAATTGATATTGGTTCTTCAAGGCACCTCACTGGTTATAAAGAAGCCCTCTCTGATTTGATTGAGAAGGATACTAATCTAGAAATTATCCTTGGAGATAATGCCACCTTCTCGTGAATGGGACAGGGACTGTGACCCTTCATTTATCTCAAGGTCAAGTCCTCCATTTACAAGATGTGTTGTATGTACTTGATTTGAAGAAGAACCTTGTGTCTATTTTGACAATGGAAGACAAAGGGTTCAAGGTGGCATTTGTTGATGGAAGGGTACGCATCTGGAAGAAGAACTTCAAGGAAGCTCTTACTATTGGTTTTAGAGTTGATAAACTCTACCAGGTTGGAGGAAGTCCATTGGGGGCTATGTCATGTAATACAGCTTGTCAAACAGAGTTATGGCACTAGAGGTTTGCACACCTTCATTATAAAGCCCTTCTCGAAGCAAGGAAGGTGGTGACAGGGATGCCCGAATTTAGAGATGATCATGAAGGTATATGTTAGGGTTGTGACGAAGGGAAGCATACAAGGGGACAATTCCCCTCAAGTGTCTCAAAGACAATTGATATCTTGCAGGGACCATTCCTCTCAAGTATCATAAAGACAAATGATATCTTGCAGTTGATACATTTTGATATATTTGGTATGATGCTTATGCCATCCTAGGGAGGATGTTGCTATTACATGACTCTTACAGATGAATTCTCTCACAAGACCTGGATATATTTCTTGAAGAAGAAGGACAAAGCATTGAAATGGTTTCGTATCTTCAAGGCCTTGTTGGAAAATCAAATCGAGAAGAGAATCAAAGTTTTGAGGATCGGTAATGGGACCAAGTATGAGTCAAATGAATTCAATGACTTTTGCAGAGAAGCTAGCATTAAGAGGGAGAACACAACTGTGTATACTCCTGAGCAAAATGGTGGTGTTGAAAGAAAGAACATGACCATTGTGGAAGCTGCCTGAGCCATGTTATGTGACCAAGGTCTTTTGAAGTTCCTATGGGGAGAAGCTGCGAACACTGCTGTGTATGTTCAAGATAGATGCGCGCATTGCGCTCTGGACTCCAAAACTCTCGAAGTAGTCTTCTCTGGTAAGAAACTTGATGTTGTCCTGTTTACTTTCATGTGTTGAAAGAAAAGAGAAGCAAGTTGGATGCTTTTGGAAAGAAGGGAATGTTTGTGGGCTACAGTTAAACTTCGAAGGCAATGTGCCTGGTCAAAGAGAAGTGGAGATCTGCCACGATGTCACCTTCGATGAAGATGCTACCCTCAAGAAAGTGAGAAATCTTCCTAGCTCCAAGGAAGACAAAGAAGATGAAGAAGCAGGGAAGCAGGAAGAGCCGAAGGATGAACTGATGCCCGATGTTGAAGGACCTATGGATCCTATTGATCCACCTCCTTCAAATAAGAGAAGACCCTCATGGCTCAAGGATACTCTCACAGATGCCGAGAGACATATTGCCCCTAGGTAGACATTTCTCGAAAGTAAGAAGCCGAATAGATACCAAGGGTATCTAGCATCCATGAGTACAATAGTACAATCTGAGCCTGGATCATTTGAAGAAGTCGTAAAACATAAAGTTTGGAATGATGCTATGCACGAAGAATATGAGTCCATTATGAAAAATGATGTCTGGGAAGTGGTCTCGAGATCAAAGGACAAATCTGTTGTCGCATCGAAATGGCTCTATAAGATAAATCATGGATTTGATGGTAGTGCTGAAAAGTACAAGGCAAGATTTGTTGCCCGAGGCTTCTCTCAAAAGGAAGACATAGATTATGATGATATATTTGCACCTGTGGCCTGCTATACCACCATCTGATCTATCATTACCCTTGCTGCAACGCAAGGATGGAGTCTCCTTTAGATGGATGTGAAGACCACTTTTTTGCATGGTTCTATAAAGGAAGAGGTGTATGTGGAGCAACCTCTGGGGTTCGAAGTCCGAGATAGAGACACCTATGTATGCAGGTTGATGAAAGTCCTCTATGGGTTGAAGCAAGCCCCCAGGGCTTGGTACGAGAGGATAGATAGCTACTTGATGAAACTAGGCTTCACTCAAAGTAATGTTGATCCAACCCTTTATTCTAAGGTTGATAGAGATAGGCCTCTCATTTTAGTTCTCTATGTGGATGATCTCTTCCTGACACGTGCTAACCCTCTCATTCAATAGTGTAAAGGGGAGCTAGCTTCTGAGTTTGAGATGAAAGACCTAGTATTGATGCACTATTTCCTAGGCTTGGAGGTTTGGTAGAGGCCAGGCGAGATTTTCCTTTCTCAAGGAAAATATGTCGTGAAGCTGCTGGAGAGATTTGGTATGGTGGACTGTAAGTCTGTGTCGACACTGATGTAACTCAACTTTAAGAAGTTGTGTAGAAACGTTGCTGGGCCCATGCTGGCAAATCCTACTGAGTATCGACAACTCGTGGGGGCCCTGATGTTCCTAGTGAACTCCTGTTCGGACGTATGTTTTGTCGTGAACACTTTGAGTCAACTTATGGTTGATTCTCATCACATTCACTGGATTGGTGCTGTTACACAATAATTTGTCACCGTCCCGGCAATCCCCGTCCCGCACATTGGAGGGCTCATTTCGTGACCTGTGAGCAGTGACATGGCTTGAAACCACTTTCATGACATCCCTCTGAACAAGAGCTTTCATTGCCCTGAAGACATCTCCTTGTAAAAAACCTTGAAAATGGCCCTTTTAGCATTGGCGCGAGCAGGCAATTCAGTACCCGCGCCAATGGGGAAAATACTTCAAAGAGGCCGCGCCAGTTGGCGCTCTATCCCAGAGTCGCACTCGCGCTAGCCAATTTAAGAGGTGTTTTTTAAAAATAAATGGCGGAAGTTTCGTCCTAACTGATCCAGGAACTGATATCTATCTTGAGTTGGGAGGTTTGGCTACGGATTTCCATAGAGAGGAAGTGGTTTGCCACCTCTCATGGAATCTTCCTTGATGATAGGGCCAATCCCACGATTATAGGGATCCCAACTCCCCTTCCTCCATCTATAAAAGCTTGCCCATCTCCATTGCAAGCTAGTCTTCAAGTTCCCAAATTTCCAAGAGCCTTATGCTGCAAGAGCCTCCATAATTCCCTTAAGGCCAATTTCAAGCAAGGAGACTATCGTCAAGGTCCGAAGAGAGAAGTTTGTCCCATCCTTGACAGGCTTTTCGAGACGTGTTCTGCTAGTGACCCCCTCCGAAGGAGAATTTAGCATCAGAACTATGGTTGTAATTTTCCTTTGATTGATTATTAATGAACGACTATTGGTTATGGTTCCACTCTTGTTGTTATTTATGATGATGAGTTATGTCCTTTCTGACTGACATATAGTTGCATCTACTAGATTTTACGCTTGCATTTGTTTTGTTTCTCACATGTGCAGGTGTCCCATCACGGAGATCGTGATCTGCCAGAACTGAGGAACGGGAGCGCCACCTCTTCTACAACGACTGCGTTGGATTCCAGGTAAGCCTTCATCGATAGTTGGTTTATTTGCAATTAGGAACCTGCACTATAGCGCGATTGATTGTTGCTAGACCCGGTCTGGGCTAGTAGGGATCACCTCTGTACGCAGAGGGGATTTACCTCCACAACAAATTGGCAACTCCACTGGGGATCGTTAGCTTGTTGTCGTTCGTTTTATGAGCTATAGACGGAGCCTGAAGTTGGCCAGATAGCCTTCGAAACGCTTTTTCTCTGCAATTGCGAAGTAGATCAAAGCTGCTTCAGTCAATCTCCGGTTTAGTTTGTAAACTGAACACTTGGAGCTTTGTCTTGTATTTTCGGTTGATTCTTGATTCTGCTTGCTTGATCAGCTCTTTGGGCTGGCTCTTTCTGTGAATTTGGATTTTGGATAGCTTGATTATCACTGGTCTGCTTGTTGGATTGCTCTTTTTTATTTTTGACTGGTAAACTCGACTGGCGTGCTTTTCAGCTTGACAGTCGCGCCCATTGGCGCAGGTTGCTAGTGTATTACCCGCGCCAATTCTATTCTGGCGCTAGTTTCAGCCTTACAGTCGCGCCAATCCTATAAGGTACTAGGGTTTACTCTGTTTTGAGCTTTCTGAGCTTGATCTGTGTGTGTCTCGCTTTAAGCTTAGATTACATGGTTCATTTGAGCCTTGGAGATTCTGCTTGAAGTGGTGAGTCTGGTCTTGGTTGGGAGAAATTCTTTGTTTTTTTCATTTTCAGGCGTTGGCGCTTGTTGTCAGTTAGCAACCCGCGCCAATTAGCCATTGGCGCTAGTTGTCAATGTGCAAGTCGCGCCAGTTGGCGCCAGTTGTCAATGTACAAGTCGAGCCATTTTCAGGGTGTATGAAAATTGAGATTTTTTCCCTAAATCCTTCACCAGTGTGTCTTTCCCTTCCGGTCTTTTCACTGTATGAGCATATATTACATTGCTCATTGTTTGAAATGTCTTCTTCCCATGATTGTTTGATGTAAAAGGGAATGAATGCCTTGTTTTGATCTCTTGCTTTGGAAGTCCTCTTTGTGTTTGACCTCATATGTCTTGTCATCTTTTGAGGAATTTCGTTACAAAGTGTTTTGAAACAACGATTGCATTCTTAGTGTTTGTTTACATCTCTTTTGCGTTCGTCCTTCATTAAGAAGATTTGCGTTCTTTTAGTTTTCGTCTCATAGTCTGCTTTTCGTTTAAATGCATTAGATCACATTGCATTGAAAAGTATTTTTGAGATCCATCATTGAACTTAGATTACATTGTTTAATGATTGAAAACTAGAAATCGCGTTCATTGCATTCTCTTTTATCAAAAGTATGCATTAAGTAGATTCTCATTTCATCGAAAAATGCATTGAGTGCATTCTTATAATTTGAAAAGGAAAAGGAAATTGTGCATAGATTACAATTGCATAGTTTTTGAAAAAGAGGATTTTGCATAGATCACATTGCATTATTCGCTTCGTTGAATGTTTTAGAATACTTTTGGATAGTGAAAGTCATCTAGTTTGGAAAAGTTTTGTTTTTAGTTTTGCTGTTTGTTGCATTATTGTTTGAAGCTCTTCCCTTAACTAGATAGCATTCATCGAATTGAAAGTTTTCTTTTCTCATATAGCTGCATACAGGAGATTGTCATATGACATATGGTAGGGCCTTGAAACCGAAACATAATTGAAGATCAACCATAAAATTTACTCAATTTACCTAAGGAAGCATTGAAACATTAACGAAACATTTAGAGGTCTAGGCTAGAGACGTGTTCCAGTGTCTTAAAACCTAGTAGTTGTCGTTCGCCTCTTGGCTTTAGACAGCACTAGTATGGACTTGTGCTCCCCATACCGTCGCGTATATAAAGGGAGACACCACTAGGTTTCAATCCTTTATCCATAGGAAGCCGAGTCTGCCGCCCTATACCTGTGATACACCGGACACAACATTCGGGGAGATTTCCTGCATGTACGTTAAGTCCTTGGTTGATTTCTCTTTCATTTTGAAACCAAGGTGTATATTGCAGTTCACGGTTATTTGGTACACCCTTTTCCTAGCATTCCTGAGCAGTCATTTTGATCTTATCTGACTCCTTAAATTTGAAAAGATCATCAAGCGCTTGTCCTTTCACACTTGTTTCCAATCTGAAAGCGATAGAGTCACCTTTTGCCTATTTCTCGACTCTTAAAAGATGAAACGGTAGAGTTTTGTTTCAATGTTTTAAAAATTAACTGCCCACGAAATATTCCTGGTTAAAGTTAGTTTCCTTAGGGTGTTGTTCTGAAGATCGTTTCTGATGGCAAATTTTCCAGAGTTCACCAACCAAGGAATCCCCTCCGATGGGAATCCTGGTCCGTTTCCTCCTTTTGGAAATGTTGGTGCTCCTTATATGGCAACGTTGTCCCTTCCTGGGTTAACTGTTGGGTTGCCTGTTTGGTTGTTTTCAACCTCTGTGGTCCCGAACGTCCCGCCTACTGTTCAATCAGTTCCTCCGCTTGAACAACATCATGTTGATTCCAAGGTGGACCTCTCCCCTTCTTCGCCTGTTTCTGCGTCCTCCTCTTCTACTTCGCCTGGTGAAAGTCTGGATTCTAGTAACCAGGTGGCTAAGAAGAAGAAGAAGACAAAGAAGAAGAAGTTCGATAAAGGAGAGGCTAGCTCTACGGCTACTGCGCCTAAGAATTCTTCCATTGATAAACCTTCCAACCCTCCACGGAAAGTCAAGTTCCCTTGCATGTTGTGCACGAGAGACCATCTTCTTCGAGACTGCCCTGGCATTCCCAAGGTGCTCGAAGTATGGTCCAACGGTCGTCCGCCGTTGCCTTTGGCTTCTGGGAGTCAGGTTGGGGGCACGTCTTTAGCTACTGTTGATAAGACTCCTAAGAAGCAGGGTAAGATTACCAATCCCTGTAGGTTGTGTGAAGGGCACCATGCCATTCACCTTTGTCCTTATATGGATGAAGCCAAGCGAGTGTTGGATAACCCCACTATTTCTACGCCGTGCCTTCCGGCTGGTTATAAACAGTTTTCTTTGAGTCTTCCACCTGCTGATGCCACGATTGGTCAAGAGTTATCCTTGGTCGATCCCACTCCCTCGGAAATTCAAATTCAGGAATCTATCCCCGACCAACCATTGGTCGTGGGATCGGTTGAGCTGGCTTCGTTTACGGTGCATCAGGTCTTTTCTGTTGAGAGTGAACCTCACACCCCTCATGTTCTTCTGGTTTCTTCTGGTCGTGGGATCGGTTGAGCTGGCTTCGTTTACGGTGCATCAGGTCTTTTCTGTTGAGAGTGAACCTCACACCCCTCATGTTCTTCTGGTTTCTTCAGATTCCTCAGACTTGGAGAAAGATTCTCCTGTCCCTACACCTCAAGAAGCTGCTCCTCCGCCTCCCGTGATGGAAGTCCCGGAGGATATCCCTCCCACCTTCGAGATGGAGGTCGTGGACGATGCTCCTTCTTCCGTAACACCAGGGGAAGACCATCTCGGTTCGATGGTAGCCCCTCCGAGTAGTTTGGTCACTTCCTTTGATTGGAATCGATTTGCGGGATACTGCCTTCCGTCTTATGTGCCTTTCGAGATCACAATACAGGCTTTTGGTCTGGTCGTACCCAGCACCATTATAGACGAAGGTGTGTCTGTTAGTGTTCTATCCTCAAGTACTTGGCAAGCTTTCGGTTCACCGCCGCTTGCACATGTTACGTAGAATCTGTTGACGTTTAACAGAAGAACGAGTCAACCGTTAGGGATCCTTCCAAGGTTACCTGTTACTTTGGGAGGTAAAACCGTCCATATGGACGTGATGGTTGTTCCAGGCCCTTTGGATTTCAATCTGCTCTTGGGGCGCGATTACACCTATGCCATGGGAGCGCTTGTCTCTTCCCTTTTTCGTGTGGTCTGTTTTCCACATGAAGGGCGGATCGTGACCATTGATCAGCTTTCGTTCTTTGGTCCCGATGTGGTAACTGGCCCGTCATCATCCCTTCCTAGCTTTTATCCACTCGTTGTATCTGCCTCACCGCAAGTCAACTATGTGGCTACCTACCCCGTTCCTGTACTCAGTGATGATGCCGTCGTGCATCAGGTGCTGGGGGCATTGGGTCCTGACTTCCAGGATGTTTTCCTTCCATCAGGAGTGTAACTCTTGGAAGCGATGACTTCTTGTTCATTATGATGAGGTCGATCGGAGCATGGTTCTTTTCCTGTGTCAAGCTCCTTAAAAAATGAAACAAGGTCTGTTGGAGCAGAGTTCCTTGTCTTGTGTCAAGCTCCTTAAAAAATGAAACAAGGTTGTTGGAGCAGAGTTCTTTGTCTTGTGTCAAGCTCCTTAAAAAATGAAACAAGGTTGTCGGAGCACAGTTCCTTGTCTTGTGCCAAGCTCCTTAAACCATGAAACAAGGTGACTTGAGGATAGTTCTTTTAATGTGTCAACCTCGTTAAAACAATGAAACACTTTCCTGTTCAATTCGAGTCTCTGATAAGTTCTCGTAAAATCCCAGTCGAGTCTTTCTCTTGGTCTCGTAACTTGAACCTTCACTCCATCTGCCTTACATATGGACTGAAGCTTGGGGGGCATGTACCTCGAATTGAGTCACCATGCTGGGGGCATGCTTACTTTTTCAAGCATAGTTTATCTTTGTTTCAAGCTTGTGTAAAAATGAAACCAACTTCAAGCATAGTTTATCTTTGTTTCAAGCTTGTGTAAAAATGAAACCATGCCCATTTTACCTCTTGTGATTGCCATTTTATCAGCCTATTTTTGCCAGATGAGCCTTGGTTTTTTCACTCCATCATCACTATCTGCTTGGCCGATCATATGCCTTCACTTGGTTGTTTTACCCGTTCCAGAGGAACCGCTGCGATGAGTGGTCTTGTTAGCCAGCCTCTTAACTTTTATCATGTTTTGAGCAGTTCCACCATTGTCGGAACCAGTTGCTACCCTTTATACCACTCGTTCCTCCAGGAGGAGTCATCTTTCAGCTCTTTTCTGACTCTCTAAACATGAGAATATTGCCGAGTCCCTTGTCGTTTTCAATCTCGTTAAAGTGGACATGAAACTACATCTACCCAGTATACGTTTACCCCTTTTTCGGGCTGGGATAGATTATTTACGAAAAAGGAATACCCTAGCCTATCGCGACTAGGAGGTTTTCTCGGACATAGTTTTCTACCTTTTCGGATCTGAGGAACTATTTACGAAAAGGGACTGTTGGAGTTTACTTTTCCGCTGTCTTTTCAAACTCTCTAAACATGAAAAGACACCGAGTTCTTCCTTTGTCAGACTCGTTAAAACTTGATGACATCGGAAATTGTCAATCATGACGTTATTCGAGTTCCTCCTTCCTAGGGCTCGTTAAATGTACTAGGATGGATTCGTCCGAAGGACGGATTTATATGACAAGCATATGGTATCCTCTTCAAGCTTGTGTAAAAATAAAGAGGTACTCACCGAAATGGTGGGGAAAAATGGAACCAACATCATTGTTGTGTCGGTAGTATGTCGCTCTTGAACATGGCACTTGTCTGCATTCGTGTCGGGTTGGGGATATCTCATCTCGTTTTCCACTTGCCTTCGTGGGTTTGGGTGATCCCTTTTGACCTCTCATCTGCTCTTTGCCTCATCATTATGACCTCTGATCTTTTGATGTCAAATACTGCCACGTCCATTGTGTCGTTCATATGTTCAAGAGAAGTTGACCTCTGCAAATATCAACCTCCCTTTGATTCTCATATGATCGTGATTCACAAAAACATTATGTTTCTTTGTCTCGTGTCGATGATGTGGGAAACACTATGGCCCACCTTCGATCAAGGTCACTTCCTGTCGACTCCAGCTCATTATCCGGGAAGCTGATCTAGAGACTCCCTTTTGGTGCCTTGGAGCCTGCATGCCTCAATGGCAGGTTCTTCGCATTCAGCGCGAGGTTTTCATTATCGGCCTCCGATCGAGTGATTCTACGGGTGTTCGACGCCAGCTCATTGATTCACATACCGTAGATTGTACCTGTAGTACCTTGAGGGCCATTGTCATTATTGGTGGTACCTCTCGCGTCTGTTAACAACTTTCATTACTCGCTGGTAATCAGGTGATGTTCTTGCATGTTCGACTTCAGCTCACATATTCGCATGCTTGAACTTGTACTTTGTTCGGGTCGAGATGGAGCGCAAGACCCTAGATTGTGTCTGTTGTAATCCAGGCTGCGAGTTTGTGGATTATTATGATTTGTTACATGCCTCATTTACTGGATGGCTGCGACCATACCTAGGTCTATTTATCGATCCCCACTGGATGGCTGCGTCCATACCTTGGATTTGGATTATTGTATACTCTGTTATGGATGGCTGCGCCCATACCGCATATATATATATCATGTATCTGGGATATCAGATGTATTTCTCCGCGCAGGTTTTCCAACGGCGGAGTTTTCAGTTGGACACGTTCTCGTAAAGCATTTCACCCCTCTCTCTCTCTCGGGCCTCATGCTTTAGGGGGCATCTGTTACATAGTAATTTGTCACCGTCCCGGCAATCCCCGTCCCGCACATTGGAGGGCTCATTTCGTGACCTGTGAGCAGTGACATGGCTTGAAACCACTTTCATGACATCCCTCTAAACAAGAGCTTTCATTGCCCTGAAGACATCTCCTTGTGAAAAACCCTGAAAATGGCCCTTTTAGCATTGGCGCGAGCAGGCAGTTCAGTACCCGCGCCAATGGGGAAAATACTTCAAAGAGGCCGCGCCAGTTGGCGCTCTGTCCCAGAGTCGCACTCGCGCCAGCCAATTTAAGAGGTGTTTTTAAAAAATAAATGGCGAAAGTTTCGTCTTAACTGATCCAGGAACTGATATCTATCTTGAGTTGAGAGGTTTGGCTACGGATTTCCATAGAGAGGAAGTGGTTTGCCACCTCTCATGGAAGCTTCCTTGATGATATGGCCAATCCCATGATTATAGGGATCCCAACTCCTCTTCCTCCATCTATAAAAGCTTGCCCATCTCCATAGCAAGCTAGTCTTCAAGTTCCCAAATTCCCAAGAGCCTTATGCTGCAAGAGCCTCCATAATTCCCTTAAGGCCAATTTCAAGCAAGGAGACTATCGTCAAGCGCTGAAGAGAGAAGTTTGTCCCATCCTTGACAGGCTTTTCGAGACGTGTTCTGCTGGCGACCCCTCCGAAGGAGAATTCAGCGTCAGAACTATGGTTGTAATTTTCCTTTGATTGATTATTAATAAACGACTATTGGTTATGGTTCCACTCTTGTTGTTGTTTATGATGATGAGTTATGTCCTTTCTGACTGACATATAGTTGCATCTACTAGATTTTACGCTTGCGTTTGTTTTGTTTCTCGCATGTGCAGGTGTCCCATCACGGAGATCGTGGGGATCGTGATCTGCCAGGGCTAAGGAACGGGAGCGCCACCTCTTCTACAACGACTGCGTTGGATTCCAGGTAAGCCTTCGTCGCTAGTTGGTTTATTTGCAATTAGGAACCTGCGCTATAGCGTGATTGATTGTTGCTAGACCCGGTCTGGGCTAGTAGGGATCGCCTCTGTCCGCAGAGGGGATTTACCTCCACAACAGGTGCCAAGAATCTATTGAGATATCTTCGGGGCACAATCAACCATGGGCTGAGATACACTATCAGGAGTTTGAGACTCCATGGATATACCGATGCCGATTGGGTTGGTAGTGTGGTGGATCGCAAGAGCACATCTGGATGTTGCTTGACCTTGGGTTCTGCTTTGATATCTTGGATGAGCAGGAAGCAAAAGTCGGTGGCTTTGAGCACTGGTGAGGCCGAATACATTGCAGGGAGTATGGCCTGTTGTGAAGCTGTTTGGTTGCGAAAGCTCTTCAGTGAGCTGTTTGGGCATGTGCTAGGTACCACCGTTATCCTTTGTGATAACCAGAGTGGGATTCGTCTTTTTGAGAATTCTGTGTTCCACGATCGATCCAAGCATATTGATATCAGGTACCACTTTATTTGGGATATGGTACAGGGAGGCGCCATAAGGCTCGATCATATAGGAACTGATGATTAGGTCGCAGATATTCTCATGAAGCCCCTGGGGAAGGTCAAGTTCCTAACCTTTCGTGAGAAGCTTGGAATCGTGGAAGGACCCTATTTTGAGGGTCTTGCTTGAGTTGGACTATGAGGTCTGGGAGCTCCAGGGGGCTTGAGGATAGCTTCTTGGAGCTATAAGCACACACAGGGCTAGGCTTGCCGATCCTTGTTGTGCTTCTGCCCCACCATTATGACACTGAGTTGGTACACCTCTCTTTGATCTACGGCCCACACACATCCTATCCATGGAGTTAAGGCTGATCACCAGTTAAGGCTCATCACCTTGCTCTTTGGCTTTGGATTTTAGCATAAAAGGTATAGTCTGAGATTGGGTGGATTGTCACAGCGAAAGGAGGATCACTGTGTATCTGTACATGAATCTGCAACAAAATCTATAATTTAATCAAACACTGTAGCGTAGGTGGTTTAAGTCCAACATGAATAAACTTGCCCATTTGAGGTCAATCTGCAAGGCACTTCTGAAATTCTGTTACAGGGCAGCGTGGTTGTGCATTAGCATTTTTTTTTTTAACATACTCAAGATAGATCTAAGTCTGGTGCATACCGAATGCTATTCTTCAAAGTCACAACTCCTCACAGATCAATGGTGTTGTGTGAAGAGATGTGTTACAGACACATATGCTACAGAAATACTGCCTTAAGGAGTTAAGCGATACTCCTCACTGGGACTACCTAGTGCTGAAAAGATCAGATGCATACCCATAAGGTGCCAGTCAACCAATGAAGAAATGTAAACCTTCTGGAGTAAAGGAACAATCCTGAGGGTGCTCTATGATGGTCCTGAAGTCTTGAATATCAGTGTTGAGAAATGTCATTGACTTTTGTAGTGTCTTAGATCTCAATGGCACAATAATAATCCTAGTAGCAACCACCGATCCTAAAGTAGTAATTGTTCTGAACTTTGTTCTAGCCGGAGGACAGGATACCTATATTAACACTTAAATTTGGTATGACATCATATTTGTTGACAGATCAATATTGGCACCATCGTATATACATACAACATTAAAAGATGTATTGGAATGACATCCTTGCAGTTCAAGGCAATTATGATATTTTGGCAAATTATTGACAATAGTATTGTATGAAATTCTGACGATGAGACTTGTTCACAGTCAAAGTTGTGAACAAGTTATGACCATGGGTAGTATGATGACATTTGTATCTCTCTGTTGACCTTCCGAGCTTCTCTTCAGAATCTTCAAATAGAAGCCAGAAAAGAAGAAGCATAGTTGCCCTATTGTTCTAAATTCAATTGCATTTCAAAAGGAACTTAATTCAAGCTTCTATCTCAAAGAAAAAGGAGCCGAGTCTCCTATGGAGAAAGGAGACCTACGACGATGGATCACCAGTTAAGGCTCATCACCTTGCTCTTTGGCTTTGGATTTTAGCATAAAAGGTATAATCTGAGATCGGGTGGATTGTTACAGTGAAAGGAGGATCACCGTGTATCTGTACATGAATCTACAAAAAAATCTATAATTTAATCAAAGACTGTAGCCTGGAGGTGGTTTAAGTCCAACATGAATAAACTTGCCCATTTGAGGTCAATCTGCAAGGCACTTCTGAAATTCTGTTACAGGGCATAGATCTAAGTCTGGTGCATATCGAATGCTATTCTTTAAAATCACAAGACCTTACAGATCAATGGTGTTGTGTGAAGAGATGTGTTACAGACACATATGCTACAAAAATACTGCCCTAAGGAGTTAAGCGATACTCCTCACTGGGACTACCTAGTGCTGAAAAGATCCTATGCATACCATAGTTTTAAAAAACGGAATCGGGTTTCGACCAGGCTGAGGGTCGGCTTAGACTCCGACTCCGAATCGGTAATGACTCGGTCAACTCGGTTTCAATGACTTGATTTTTGTAAAAAATACCTTAAATATTAATTTTTTTGTACAAAAACATAAATTTAAAGATTTTTATTCATGTTTCCAAACACAAAGCATTACAATATAGACAAGTCACAAAAGACAACATATGATCAAAGTAGGCTCATGAATATATCCAGTATATCAAAATTGCACCCAGTGCACTGTCCAATACAAGATGATGATATAGAGATCAAAACAAAAAACATAACCAATGTCACTAACATCAAGGTACATAGAGGGATTGGTGCTCTTGATTAAATATGAGTTCCATACCCTAATACATGACAAAATTCGATGGAAACATTGCAATAACCCAATCCTGAAATCCTGAAAAACTGATAAGTCTGCTGGATTTGAATGAGATCTAAAATTCTACTTTCTCCATATGAAATCCAATGAGGTCGGAACCACTCTCAAACATCCTGAATCATTTCATGGTAATGTTAAAAATTTAAGTAGAATGATGAAAATGAAGATTAAGGAGAATTAATCTTCATTTTCATCCTTTTACTTTAAGAATTTAACATTACCATGAAGCTGCTCCAAAAACCAACTCCACAACTCTTCAGAAAACCCTCACAAATGCTCAAGCAAATTCAATGAGATAGATGTGAGGTATTGAGAGGGGTTGGGTAAGTTAAATAGGATGGGGAGGGGTTAGATATCCTAAACAAAACCTAACAGCAAAAAAAATTTCATTTTCAAGTCTGATTTTTCATTGTTTTTGGGCCCCCGGCCAGCTGGAACAAACCGGCTGGTTTAACTTGGACGAGGCCGAGCCGGCCGAGTCGGTCAAAAAACCGGCCGACTCGGTAACAAATCGACTGCCTGACCGATTCAACCGTCAAGTCGGACTGGCCTACCCTTCGGCTTGGTCGACTCGGCCGGTTCCGATTCGGTTCGACCTGGTTTTAAAACTATGATGCATACCCATAGGGAGCTGGTCAACCAATGGAGAAGTGTAAACCTTCTAGGGTAAAGGAACAATCCTGAGGGTGCTCTATGATGGTCCTGAAGTCTTGAATATTAGTGTTGAGAAATGTCATTGACTTTTGTAGTGTCTTAGATCTCAATGGCACAATAATAATCCTAGTAGCAACCACCGACCCTAAAGTAGTAATTGTTCTGAACTTTGTCTCATTTTCAACAGTTTCATTTCCAACAAGTCTGGATTTCTTGAAGTGTTGTAATCGAGATAGAAGAAGTGATGTAAATGATATTTGTTTGTGTTTCCTTTGGGAAGGATAATACAATAAGGACCTCTGGAAAGGATTTCTGTGTTTTCCCTGTGAAGCTTTCAACTCTACTCTATAAGCTTTCTATAGATAAAAGTCTGGGGCTCTAATCAAAGGTCAAAGACTGATAAAAGAGTTCTCTTCAAAGAGGACGAGTGTGAAGATGACTAGCAACTGATGAATCCTTGTTAGTAGCAGTGATTTATATCCTTATCTAGCAGTTGAAGCAATGGAAGCTCATGTTAACATCTTTGGGTACCCTTGGAAATCTGGCAACTGGGAGAAGAAGTGCATAGCACTTTGAAGCAGTTCCTTGTAACAACCTTGATGAGCAAGAAAACAGAGGTGTCTTGAAGAAAGATATGGATGCCTGAACGTGAAATCATGGATTGGGTAATTTGATGCTTTGGTAGCTGTAATCTAGCAGTTGTTTTGCGATAATTCCTCTCTGTCTTGAAGCTTATGATTCAAGGCTAGAAGATCACCTTAAGCAAGGCTTCAGAGGGAGCTATAAAATCCCTAATGACTTTTCGTGCCCAATAATTTTTGATAAAGGCAAGTTATGACAGTTGCGTATGATGACTCCGATGATCTCTGTCACCTTTAAGGGTGCATGTAAGCTACATGATTATGATATTTATCATACATGGTACAAATATCTCGATGTTTATATGTTGGCAAGTGCACAAGATATGTCGAATAAAGTAATTGATGATGTCTGCTTAACAGATGTTGACCCTTATGTTTATCAATTTAAGAGGAAGTTGACTTTTAAAGTCAATATGGAAGACCTAACCATGTTTCCTTATTTCCTGCACTTAAAAGTTGTTGGGCTGTATATATATCTTGTGGGATCCTTGGTGCTCTTAATAATCTCCTATCATATGTCTAAAGACTTTGAGTCGATCTATGAATGAGCCTCATTTAGGTGCTAGTTGAGATATCTCTGTGACTCTATTATCTATTGCCTGAAGCACATTGCCAAAATTGTGTTGTATATCTTGAGATCCACCTTTATTTCATGGGTGAATCAAAGACTGAAGGAGCTCCATTAAGGATGGTTGTATAAAGCAGCAAGCATAGCTTATTATGAAGCCATTTTGGTTGAAGAAGCTCTTCAGTGAGCCATTTGAGCACGTGCTGGTAATCACCGTTGTATATTGCGATATTTTTCAAAGAATCCATGCTTCACATGTATTGGGTACTGCTTTATTTTTATATGGTACATTGGAAAGCTACCTAGCTCCATCATTGTTGGATGAGCATATTACTTTCTTCATACTACATAGAGAGGCTGGAAGTTGTGGATAGACCCTACTTGGAGGGTCCTGGTTGAACATTGAGCTCTAGGAGTTCGTGGGGTGCTTGGGATGCTTCTTGGAGCTATGAGTGACCCTAGGGTGAGTGGTTCACCTTCCCCTATAGGTGCATTATGTACGGGGTGAGTGGTTCACCTTCCCCTGTGATACCCCATGACAGTGGACATGTGTGTAGGGTGAGTGGTTCACCGTCCCCTGCGATTGATGGCACATGTGTGTACACTGTAGGATGAGTGGTTCACCTTCTCCTATGGCATATGGGCAGGATGAGTGGTTCGCCTTCTCTTGAGGATACTCCAATGAGAGATGCACATAAGCATCTGTTGGTTGTCACATGTGGACATGTCAATGGGACGGGGTTCATCCTTTCCCCACATGTAGGATGCTCATTCCCTACGATCAATGGTTGACATGTTGGTGGGATGTGGTTCATCCTTTCCCCACGTGTAGGATCCTTCCTACGAATTGTTAATTGGCATGCATGTAGGACGTGGTTCATCCTTTCCCTACGATGGTTGTGACATGTGACTGTAGGATGTGGTTTATCCTTTACCTACGTGTGGTTGTGAGGAGGATGTGATTTATTCTTTCCCTACTGTTGCCCCAACATCATCCTACCCATGTAGTTTGGGACACATGGGAAGTATCTCTCATCTGGTCAATGGGTTGGGAAAAGTGGTTTGGGAGCATAGCACTACCGATGGATGGACGCATTGTGTATTTCCGTACTCCGTATGTCTAGGATGCATGATGTTCAACAACTTGATCTGGGATTAAGTCTGATTGAGGTTCTACCTGTGGATTGACTTTTGTCAGTGGAGAGTGGTAAGGTCTTGTGACTCACTCTCGATTGATTCTTCTTCATTATCTATATCAGTGTTCAACAGAGTTGAGACGAGATACAAAGATGGTACATGACGACAAGATGGCATGATGATTGATGATGATGGATGGATTGGCAGGTGGAATTCTCCCTAGTTGAGAGGAAGTGTTAAAATTGGAAACTAGGGCCAAATTCCACTTTGGACAACTCATTTGATGGAGATGATTATTGCATCAAATTCCTCTTTTCGAGGGGACCAAAATCGACCTAAAGATCATCAAATTTGGATAAGGAGAAATGCGTTTTTGAATTTATGCCCACTCATATGCAAATTGTGAAGGTCGGCCTCAACTCCATCTAGGCTCATAAAGCCCAAACGTCATGTCTCTTCACCCTCACAAATTTGTATATAAAGATGTGTCCTCCTACCTCATTTGTCACATCAAAGGGGCTCCAATGTATGTCTGAGGTAGCCGAGTTCTAGGAGGCCAAGGGCTGTTTTGTTATGGGTTTTTCTTTTGCAACAGGGCCGAGATTATTCTAAGAGACAACCACAAAACTTAAGGGAAATTCTGAACAGTTTATATGGGTCATTTGTCGTTGCAGGACCAAATTCAAGAGCAAAAAAATGAGGCTGAGTCTGAGTAACTATTTATGGGCTGGTTTATGGTCATCTCAAGGAAGAAACTCTCTCCTTGTGATGCTGCATTTCTGATTTGTTGTCTCAAGTAGAGCTGCAAGTCTGTATTAGCCTAGACCAGGAGGCCGAGATGCCTAATCTAGGTACAGACCAGGCCTAAGGGCCAGCGAAGGGTAGCACCTTGCATATCAAGCAAAGCCGCAGCTAACAGAAGGAGCTTTGGTGCAGTTAGAAGGGTCTATAGTAATCTGTATGCAGCCCTAACCAGACCAACCCTCTTCAGTAGTACGTCACCAACTCATGCCAGGATTGCAGTTTTGAATGGGTCTAAGGGCTGTGATGTTAGATCTTCAAATTGGCAAGTCAGTTTTGACTTCAAATCATTGTACTCTCTCTCTCTCTCTCTCTCTCTGTTGATCATTTGATAATTGATAATAAGAAGATCTGATCAAGGGTTTTCCCCATCATGGAGTTTTTCCCTGGCTCAAGCCAATTTCATGTGTTCTGTTGTCTTGACTTGTCTTTTGCATCTTTTATTTATGTTCTTGCTTGAGTTACTATCAAGGTGATTATGATTCATGTGATTGCTAATGGAAATAAATGGACTAGTAAATGGGCTAATGTTGAAATCTAAAGTAACTGTCCTAAGAAAAGAACATGTTAACCTAAAATTAACGAGAGGTCACCTTGTAAGCTTTGATCAAGGGAATGAAAAGTTGATTAGGAGAAATCCTTTTTTATGTATCAATGTTACTAGACTCGGAATCGACAATAAATTGGCGAGGCAAAAGAGCGAAGAGTTTGAATTGGATCGGGAAAAAATCGACAAATTCAATAAATAAAGATATACACTTATATCTAATTAAAACAAATATTTTTCATTGATATTCAATAAAGCCATGTCCAAACAATGCATAATATCAATAGATGTCCAAAATATTATGAATGAATAAGTATCTCATATATGTTATGAGTCCAAACATGATCCGAAGTACTGAGTCCTAACCAGTGACTACATAGAACCAGAAGCATATGCTTCTAAAAGTTTACAAAATTGAAAATACTGCCAAGCAAATCAGTACAAAATCAATAACTGAGAGTCTAAGACTCTAAGAGTGAGAACTAGAAGCGATTCCTCCCACTTCTTCACTTGCTTGACTCTCTAAGTTCTCCAAGTCATGTAGACTTAAAAGAGGAGGCTCCTCCTCTATTTGGACCCAATCTGATGCATTTGTAGTTTGTAGATCTATCTCCTCAAGGTCGATTGGCAAATGATCCAAACCTGTCATTATCATGAGACATTAAAATGTAAATTAAAGTTTGAAGTTTGAACTTTAAAGTTTAAATTTTAAAGTGCAAATCAAATTATGAAAACTTCAAATTCAAGCTCTCACCTAGTATTTGCTTGTTGCGAAGTCGTAGATTGTAATGGACAAATACAAGGTCTTTTAAGTGCTTTTGTGTCAATCGATTGCGCTTCTTAGAATGTATTTTCTCAAACATGCTCCAATTGCGCTCACAGCCTGAAGCACTACATGATTGGTTTAAGATTCGAATGGCGAATCTCTTCAAATCTGGGGTATCACTACCAAAATTTTGCCAGCAAAGACCTAGAAAATGCCAAGTGTTTGTGAGTAGTAAGTACTAAATAGTAAAAACTTAAAAGAAAACAAAATTTAATAAAACATTTAACATACAAAATAAATTTTAAACAAATTTAAGGAATTGATGAAGCCTTCAGGGTACCTGGCAGCATCTTAGTCCTTTCTCGTATAGCACTGGTACAGGCAGATAATTTGGCTGGCGTCCTATAATCCTGTAGTTGGGAAAAGACACGGCTTTGAATTTCTGGATCAGGGGAGCACCTTTCAATGCATGTCATAAGTCCTCTGCCAACCTCCCCATCTTCATTAAATTTACTCTTATCATAAAAATACTGTGGGTTTAAGAAGTACCCAACAACATGTAAGGGGGAATGCAATTGCCTATCCCAACGTGCATCAATAATATCCCAAAGAGGCAAATACTTTGCCTCCTCATCCCCATATCTTCTTTTGATGGCCTCCTTTGCGAGATTCTTCGCCTCATAATTGTAACCCATAGCGGGTTTGTCACCATCAACCATCCTGAAAGTTAGCTTTCAAAATTAATGAAATATGAAACTTTGAAAATAAAAAGAAGCTTGAAATGAAACTTTAAAAATGAAAAAAGTTAAAACACTTGAAGTACTTGAGAACTCTGACAAGGGACTCTGTCACAACAATAATCTCTTCGGCATCTTTCCAAAAACCGTCATTAAACACAAGTGCAACAATTTCAATGCCTTCAAGGGCCTTGGAATGTTTAGATGCCATCCACTTAGGTCCCAAGAACATCCTCTTCAGATTTATCTTTTGCTCAACCACAGATTGCAAAGATATGAAATTTGTTGCAAATCTAGTCACTGCAGGTCGAACAATTTCTTTACCTTTAGTATATTTTCTCATGGTGTTTAGGACAATAGTGTGGTTGTATAGTTATTTGGTTATGGATTTTGCCTTCTCCACAACCTCATGTATCCAATGAAGCTTACCAATGTCCTCAAGTATTAAATCTATGCAATGGGTAGCATAAGAGGTCCAAAAAATAGTGGGGTGCCTAATCTCAAAAAGTCTACCAGCAGCCATATAATTAGCTGCATTGTCGGTGACAATTTGTACAACATGTTCTTCTCCCACTTCTTGAACGACTTCCTCCATCATTTCACAAATAAGTTGGGCAGTCTTAACCTTTTCTGAGGCGTCCACTGATTTGAGAAACATTGTGCCTGTTGGACAAGATGCAAGGAAATTTATTAAAGTTCTATTCCTCTGATCAGTCCATCCATCACTCATGATGGTGCACCCTGTCTCTACCCATGATGAACGAAACTTAGCTAGCACAAGCATGACATCTTCAACACTCTCTAACAACAAATCTGTCCTAAGGCTCTCTGATGTAGGGGCTTTGAATCCTGGACCTGCAACAACGACTGCATCAATCATAGCTTGCCTATAAGGACTTCTGGCACAATGGAAAGGTATGTCAGAATAGAACCAAAAGTTAGCAATGGCCTTCCTTGCTTGTCTATGGATATCTTTTTTCCAACCAGTGCCATCCAAGTTAGGTTGGGAACCAGGTTTTGTGCGGGGAGGAAAAAAAGTGTTTATGTTTCCACCTCCAGTGTTGAATTGAGGTCGATTCATTTGGGCTTGAGTTTGACTTGGACTTGGAGGCATGTGTGAGAAACTTGGGAATGGCATTGGGGGTATTGGAAGAAGAAACGTTAGCTCCAAGAGTTCCTATTTCTTGTTTTTGCTTTGATCTCTTAGCATTATGTTGACTCAACATGTCAAGGGCCAGGGTTGCTTGGTGTTTGACATTATCGTCAACCTTGCTGCAGAGACCTATATCATGCCCGGGTATCTGTGCAAGGTGCTACTTGAATCTATAGATGCCTCCACTACATTCATTTTTGCAAAATTTACAAAGGAGCTTGGCGCTTCCAGGAATCTTGTCACAATAAGCCCAAGCAAAATCCTTCTCCCTCGGCATTGTTGTGGTACCTAACTTCCTGCAAAATAAGAAGGCCAAAAAAATAAACATTATAAAAGGAGATATTTATTTTCTGGAATTTGAATCTCTGATATAAATTAAAAGTTTATCTAGACTGGGCTGAGTTTATCTAGCATCATTTTGAGATTATTCTTACAGCTTAATAAGGCATAAAATATTTGGAAGGATATACTCCCATAAAGAAGATTGCTGGAATGATGTATAGTGCAACTCTACTTAATTGAAATTTGACCTTCTCAATAGGCATTTGACTCCACTAAACTCACTGGAAGGTTTTGTCACTGAAAGTAAAGAAATTGTAAAGATTGATTACCCAATCAACCTTTGTACATGGAAAAATGAAACAACGAATGTTCTTCACATAATCATACTATGAAAAAACAAGTTTCCCTTCTATGTTCCCAGCGGATTTTAATACTTAAATTACCATTGAAACAATTGGACTCAGAGTGAGAATTGGTGCAGATCAAGACAAAAATACACAGAATTCAATTTATATTTAAATTTACAGAATTTAGATATTAGTTCACTGTTTATAGTATTATAATTTATTAGATTTTTTAATTACATTAGATTTTAGTTTATTAAAAAAATTAAAAAAAAAATTATTTATTATTGGATAGCTGATAAACGGAAAAAAAAAAAAAAATATTGTTAAACTCGACAGTGGACACTTACAGTTTACTGGACTCTCGAACTCCCGACGGCAATGTGTGAACTTGTGAAGTTTGAGCTTTGAACGGCTGCGGTGGGCACAACAGTTAGGAGTTTGAAGTTTGAACTCCCGACGACGGCGGGCACAACAGTTAGGAGTTTGAAGTTTGTGTGCAGTGTGCGGCTCTATCGACGGCAACTCCACAGCGAGCGGCCGGCACAGCAATGGCGGCTCTAGCAGCGGCAACTCTATCAATGATGGCGGCTCCAATAGCGATGGCTCCACGACGGCAACGTGTAAATACTAAATAAAACAGCGGCGTGTTAATAAAACAGAAAAAAACCACTTCGCGCGCAAAACCTACTAGCCGAGTAGTCGGGTTAATCGCCTCCGCGCGAGTCAAACTCGCGTTGACCACGAGTCAAACTCGGTCAATGCGAGTTTGACTCGTCCAGTTTTGAGTCTGCTCGTTTAGCCGCCAAGCAGAGTGCAAATCGCGATTAATCGGAAAACTCGCCGATTCCTGTTTCACTGGTATGTATGTGTTTTATTTCTTGAGCTGTTCATTTTTCAGCTATTGTGTGATTGATGCAATGTTCAGAAATTTAATTTTCCATTGTTAAATAAATTCTATTACACCCAGGGTTAGGAAAAATTATATGGTACTACAGCTATTTCTCCGTTTGAGATTCTTCAGGATTTACAATGTTAAATCAATTGTCAGAAAGGAGGACCAACAATTAGAGGGTTTCATTATTTGTTTTAAGGACTCAAATCTAGGAGTTTGTGCATTAGATGTCGGAGATGGCCTCAACTAGCCTTAGATTCAAGGATAGGCTGGATGGCATCTTGTTAGCACTAATTTCTACACCTTGTAAATTGGTATAATCTTTAAAAATCAGCAGTAGAAGTCAACAAACATATAGGAAAATATGCCCTAAGTGTCACTAGAAAATCTCCTTCTTCGTTTCGGTTATTGCATGTCAACCTCAAGGAATGTCCTTAGTCTTAGTCTCTGCTGTTCTAACCTGCAAATCTGCAATATACCATGCAAAAAGCAAGATAGTGGCTGTTTGACCAGCAAGCTAGTGGACAAACATGTATAAAAATTCTTAAATTTGATGTGTAGAATGGCCCTGTGCAAATCATTCCTTTGTGTGGAAAAATAGAGTAAAAATAATGCATATTTAAGTGGCTAATTACCAAAATAAACAGCTGAAAGATCTCTTATGTAATTGCACAAAATATCATTGAATCAAACAAACCTAGAGAGAGAGGATCAAAGCTGAATTTTATTCTGCCAGAGTTACTGCACCAAGCTTACTGTTATAGAACCTGAAGATTAGGATATCCAAACACAAGATAATAAGAGGGATAAGAGAAAGGAAGAATGACGAAGAGATTAGAGAAGGGTGCTTGCTTTGCTTGAGACAATTCAAATTGGAAAGTTGGCCTTCCCTTGTATTTATAACGATTTTCCCCTTCAATTCCTACTAAGAAGAGGAGAGGGTCAAATTCTCTATTGTTGGTCATCAATGTGCATGATGGCTCGAACTAAGCTCTGATTGTAAAGGGAAACTGAGTTAAGTGGCCTTTGTTTGAGTTAGACTGAAGTATTTCCAAGTTGTCATGTAATAAAAATATAGTTGAGCATAAACATGCCTAATTCGAGTTGTTCCTTGAAGTATTATTGGCAAATTTTCGCATGAAAATCTATCTCAAGGCAGGTTTAGCAATTCGACTTGCCTAATTTTACCTCAAGTAATTCGACTTGGCATAATTTTCCTCCACCAAACCTGCTTTAGAAATTCGACTTAGCTAATTTTATGAAGTCAAGCTGGTATGCTTTTTTGTTGTGGAAAAAAGAGAGTGAAACAAGGAGGAAAAATATGGAAAAGGGAGAGAAAAGTGGAAAGGTATTAGGGAGATGAAGGAGAGTAGAAGCAGTGTTGAAGAATGTAACTAGTGTCGGTCTTCACAATTGTATTTGAGTAATGTATTTGTCAAAAGAAAGAAAATTATTTATAAAAGATTTTTTCATTGACGTATTAAAGCATGGGTTTCATGCTTGGGTCAATGGTCAATAGGTCAAGCCTCCATTGTAGGCTTCTAGGATTTTTATTGAGTCAAAATTGTAAGTCATAAAAGTGTTTTTTGTGTCAAAGAAAACTCCTCCACCAATTCAGCTTCCTTCTCTTCAAGACAACCTCCAAACAAGTATACAAGTCGGCTTCAAAGCAAATGTTAATGTCAGCTCAAAGTATAGTGGCAAACAATTATTAATAACCTATCAACTCGACCTAGTTGGTAGCATAGTCATGAATTCGATCTATAACTTTATGAAGCTCGGATAAGGGGAAGGAAGGAGCGAGAATCCCTATTATAAGAGACCGACCATTACAAGGCAGCCGAGATATCTAGATAAAAAGCCTGAGACTATTGCAGAAAGAGGGCTGAGGTTTCTGAGGAAGGAGGGGCTGAGAATCTCTGTGGTAATTACAGGAGGGATTGAAATTTTTTGTTGTAGGACCTATTCCAGGAAAGGCCAAAAATCTCTAGTGCAGAAGCCATTACAAGAAGGGTAGAAGAATCTTGTTGCAAAAACTTTTATAGGAAGGGCCGAAAAGCTCTAGTGCAAAAGCCATTACAAGAAGGGTCAAAGAATCTTGTTGCAGAAGCCATTACAGGGAGGGCTGAAAATCTCTGAAGCAGGAATGCAGAGACTACCACAGAAGGAGTCAAGAATTTAGATTGCAGAAGAACTGAGACTGAAGCAAAAGGAGTTAGTTTGGTGGTTGGAGAAAGTTTGTTGGTAAAAGGGTCAAGTGTGTCTCAAGTTCTTTCAACATGATTTAATCCAGTGTTGCGAACATCACGATTTTTTCTGCATGACGATTAAATTGCCGATTTTTTCATTTTTGAAAAAATCGCCAAAAAATCGTGAAAAAATCGCCAAGACTTTTTCCAAAATGAAAAAATCGCAATAAAATCATAAAAATCGTCAAAAATTGTGGACGCTTTAAATACTTAAAAATTTGAAAAAAAATATATTTTTAATGTTTTCGATCTTTTCTCGATTTTTACCAATTTTTTCCCGATTTTTATGATTTTTTTCCGATTTTTTACCCTCGCCGATTTAATCCCGATCGCGATTTTCAAAACATTGATTTAATCTACTAGAGATAGAGGTGATTGGGTTTTCCCCTTCATAGGGGTTTTTCCCTGGCTGCGTGCCTACATACAATGTTCTAGTAAGAGAAATCAAATTTAAGATTCTATCTCACATAATGCCCTAGATTTCTCAACAAGTTAGAGAGAAAATAGGATTGGGAATAGGAGATAAAAGAGGAGTACAAATAGGAGATGAAAAGGGGGAGGTAAATGCACTAAGAGAGAGAAAATATGAGAGAAGAAAATAAAATTGTCTTAATTGCCATTTCAACTCATGTGCTCATTCGGCTCGTTGATGACTCATTTGAACTCTTGCCACTTATCGACTCATAGTGATTGCCATTTGTTAACCCCCTAGATTGCCACATCATCATGTTATAAATAAACATGCTAAAAATAACAATCTTGCTAAAAAAATAGGATAGAATAGAAAATGCTCGAAATAGATAGGAAGACCTTGCCATATATAGTATGTCTAAAAATAGGCATTGCCAAAAACAAAGTCTCACTATATGCCCACAACATTATACCCATCAGAACCATATTTGATGGGGAACCCAAATATGTTGTCAACATTGCCATGCCAAACTGCTAAAAATAGGAAGTCCTAAGAATCAAATGAAACCACCACCATTTTACTTAGAACTCAGTGGAAATCCAAAAGTGTAATTAGACTTGACTTGTGTTAAATTTAGATAACCATGGTGTGTTCTATGCTTAATGCAAATTTACTTCAATCTTTCTTTGGCCCGATTCAATTTAGCAATCACATAAACATGAAAGTAAAACGCTGATAGAACACAATAATAGATCAACAAAAGACAAGCCAATAATATAGATCAGATTTTACAATTCGTCTTGTCCAACAAAGATATAGTGTGCGTTACGGCAGTCAACAGAGTGCATCAGCTAGCAAAGTCTTTCTCAACATCAGATCAGCCAACCCTCCAAGTGTCACACACACCCCTCAAAGACGCTGGTCAACCAAAGTCAACGCAGAAAAATCAACACATGACAATTAACATAGAAAGTCAACGCTGTAGATTTAGGGCTTCAGTCAACCTGCTTGTGCCCAACTGTACGATCTTCAAAAATTGGATTTTCAACAAAGTTTGAAGGTCAAATGGTCAAGGGGTGACCACAGTCAACGCTGGTCAACGCACAACAAACAACCCTAAAACAGATCCGCAAATTTCTCCAGCTTCAGCTTCAGCTTCGCACGTGTGAAGGAAAGAGGCCTCCAAAGGCTATTGTACCAATCAGATCACAATGAGAGAATGTGTGATGAGATGATGAGCAAATGACCTCCAAGACTCTCCAATTTATATCCATCAATGAGGGTGTGTGACACATCTATTAGGCTTGTGAGCCTACATTACAAATCTGGCTGACCTTGCACATGTGTGGAAAAAAATTCAAAATATATGTTCTTCTCATCCAAACAAGATGATCTTTAGATCAATCTTGCACCTCTCCGAAAGAGGAATCCAACAAAAATATAATCATCATCATATGAGCAATGCGACATGGAGTTTGGAGCTAGTTGCCCAAAATTAACAACCTGCGACCACTGTTAACAATAGAAAGTCTTCAAAATCCCTTGAAATCATACTAATTGGATTCGTCTTTCAACAAGGAATCCGAATATGTGATCGAAATCAACATGCACTTATTGCTAAAAATAGAAATTTTTTGCATGTCGCTTGTAAATAGCTCATCAAACTTAGAATTTTGAAATGATTCTAAATATACCATTCTCTTTAACATGCAAGTCTCTGGACCAAACTTGCTACAAATAGTAAGTGTCATACATGTCACCCGAAGAAGCCTCACTAGAATCTTGAGTTCACAAGGACTTTGAATGTGATCAATATTGTCGTGCCATCCTTGGAATTTCATCTTCTACAAAGTAGGGAACCTGCTAAAAATAAGAACTTTCTCTAGTTTGTGCAAAAATGTGTTTGAATCATCATTGAATCAATCCCGCAAGTCGTATTTTTCGGAACCGGGGCCCATCTTGTATCTACATTTGTCTTTGAACCTTCAACTTTATGAAACGTGCTAGTCTTTAACCCTCTAAATTTGCAAGGGGTAAGTTTAGGGGTTAACGCGCCTCAAATATTTTTTAATGAAAAGTTAGGGTTTCCCACGTAATATAAGAGAATGTTCTTTAGATATTGTCAAAGATGTTGTGCTTTCACATACATATTTGTAGTAGTTGGAAGCTCACAAAAAGATGCATGTGAAGGCCAAATGAGTGATCATGGATGCCATAAAGGATCATTTAAATCTCATATATTTGAGAAGAAAACTACAAAGGATATGTTTGATGCCTTGGTTAGTCTCTACTAGAATGAGAACATAATAGGAAGATGTTATTATCGAAACAAACTCAAATCCATAGAGATGATTAGATCAGATTTAGTTATTGGTTATTGTTGCCGCAAAATCTAGTAGGCCTTGGAGAGGGGTGCCCTTCAAGGTTATTACCAGACCAAGAGACACCAATGGTGTAGGGGCCGTGGTGACAATGGCCACAATGGGGTGGTGGCCCATTGTCACCGCAGCCACTACCCCTAGCTCTTTATGGATTTTCACCAAATGGGAGGAGTCTCGATATGTATATAGGCCACCTAATAGCCTAATAGGTATTCTAAGCTTAAAGGTGCAAGGTGACCAAGAGGCTTGCAAGGGAAAGGCACAATGGTAGGTTCAAGGCTCCCTTTATGAAGAGAAGGTAATTCACTTCCCTTGTGGTGGTCTTAAATGGGTAATATATGACCTATTGGTTGGTTGAGAGTTGGGATGATCCAAGGTCAAGATGCCAAGAAAGGGTTTCCAACAATGTGTTTTAGTGAGGACAAGTCACATTAAACCCTAAAAAATCCCCCAAGTTGAAGCTAAATCTTGGAGATATTGTTGGGTGATATTGTCCAAATAGCAACACAATGCATAGTCGAGAATATCGTCTAGTTCCTCTTCTTGACAACGTTTTATCTAAAGCTTCCTCCATTCGACCTGGGATGTTAGGAGAGTGGTTCCTAGCAGAACTTGATTTGCTCTCACTTTTTGTATTCCAGATTTTGGGTTTGTGCCTCCTAGATCTTTTCTTAGGTATCAGACCTTTGTTTAGATCTTTGATTAGGGAAGTACCTCATTTTATTTCTCTTACTTTATTTAGAAGTAGTTTTTGAGCTTCTGCTTTGTATCAATATGTGTACTCAATAATCCCATTGAACTACTTTTGTAGTCATTTGTTGGACATTAATAAAATTATCTCATCTCTAGTGTATCTTCTATTCTTTCATACTGGTATGTTGGGCTCTTCAACCTTATTACTTTGATATTCATGAATATCACTCAAGTGGCAACCTCAGATAACATTACCCCTGGAAATATGCATATACTCAACATGGTGTCTATAATTGGCAATCATTCATCGCTGACACATTGTAAGAGATTTCAAAGGTCTCGCTACCCCTCATTTTAGCGAGGGTACATATAGATCTCTTTCACTTTGCATTATCACTATTGTAATCCCGAGGTCACAAGTCAAAGCCTTGTAAAAGCCATGTGTGTCTTTGTATTTAGGTGTCTAGGGCCTCGTTATGGTCGTCCTCTTGGTTTAAATCCTTGGTCTCTTTGTCTTGTATAGGATTGTGGGATTTTAGACTCATGGTTTATAGGAGCTTTATTTATGTAGGGGTGATCATTGGTGTATGGGCTAGTCCAACTTGTGTCAAGGTGCATCTTTGTCTTGACTCTTGCTACATGGTTATGAGTTTGTAGGTGGCCTTGGCCTTGATGTAGTGTTCTTCAGTTCTCAACATTGTAGTCACAAAATTAACATTTTCACATTTCCCATGGTAGTACACATTTCCTAATGCATGTGGGCTTGAAAAGAAAAAAATCAACTTATTTCAAAATGCTTAGCGAAAAAAATCTAGATGACATGCCACTTTGAAAATTTTCCAAAATGTGAAGGCATCATCAAGAAATTGGCAGTGAAATGTAGTCCAACAATATGTGGGGCATTGAGGTAGCATAACAGGGGTATTAGTTTTTGTAGCATCAGGCATGTGTTTTAGTCTCGGTTTGTGTCAGAGAGGCTAAGAACACGAGATCTTCAAAACCCAGAAAAGGTTTTGCAGGATAGCTTTTGAAAATTTTTTCTCAGTCTAATTTAGGAAAATTGGTTAATTAATAGTAATGAATTAAGGAAAGGTGAGAATAGAAACTCACACAGACTGAGTTTGAGATGATCTTGGTCATTGATGAAGATCTAATCAGGGCCGTTGGTTCACCAACGAGAGATTATAAGATTTGGTCGATGGGGATGGAGATAGACACATCAGGAGAGCGAGTTCCTTGGCAGATCGAGCTATCCAACTATAGAAATCGAGCAGGGAAGAAGAGTTCGAGCTAGAAGGAAATCAAAAGTGAGAGGGAGCAACAAAAGTGATTTTCGGTGGATTTCCAGTGCTGAAGAGTCAACAACAAGAGGGCCAAGTTATTCTTGTTGATTTCTGGTAGCATCAAATGTGCTCTAAGCCTCAAAATTTGCAGGGAGGCTACGACACAAGACCCATAAGTCATTTTGGGAAATTCTACCCGGAAACAGTTTTATTAAAATAATTAATTATTTTTAATGGATGCCTATTTCTAAACTTAGGAAATTAAATAATTAAAGGGTATTAATGAAATTTGGTGTGGATCTTCTAGAAAAAGACGAAGATCGAGTCAAGATGATTTGGGCCATTGATTAGGAATTAATCTGGGCCTTTGATTATTTAAAGAGAAGATTATAAGGACTTCGATGGGCACTTGGAAGGCATATCGAATTGGAGATCTAGAGATCGATTTCTTAAGAGAGCAACACAATATGCTGAAGGAAGATTGAGGAGATTTCTTGTAGTGAGTGGCAGGGATAGTAATCAGTGGACGTTTTCTTGATTTGGTGAATACAACGAAGAGGAGGCAGAGAGAGATCCAAAGAGGCAGCACAGAGCCACGTTGGGCAGCACAGAGTCACGCTGAGGTAGTGCAGAGCCTGAGAGGAGATCCGCAATTATGTTGAGGAGAAGTCCATATCTAATGTCGGGAGCCGGGGTGTGAGACCGGATGGTTATAGATTGGAGCATTCAGCCAGTAGATTGATCAACCAAGGGAGTGACGTAGTCCCTACAAGTCGTGACGGAGAGGCAGTGTAATGACTGCACAGAGGCAACTTGGGGCTAGCCATTTGGGGGTTGGATCTGTGTCGGATCGCCAATGATAGTGTGAGGTTATCTCTCACTAACTTTCTGCTAGTTATATTCTTTGTATCGGATAGCCTATAAGGCATCCAAGACTGTATTCAGAAACTACTGCATAATAATACAAACCCTCAGCTACTGGACTGATTTTCCCTCATTGGGTTTTTTCGGGGACATTGTCCAAAAATAATGGTGTCGAATGTGTGTGTTTATTTCTTTCCTGCACTGTATTTTGTTTCCACAACATTTTTATATTTGTGAAGACTGCGTTGTGTTAGTTTCATTATTTACCGTAGCAAATGGTAAATAATTTTGTTCAGTTATATAACAAAATAGAAGAAACTTAACCAGTTGCTGTAGAAGGATTCCAATCCTTGGAATTTTCACAATTCCTTAGTGAGGCTGCGCAGGGACTGCATAGGTAGCTTCAAAGGGCAATTCGATTTAGATGGAGAGGAGGTGGATTCAATTGTTGGTGGTTGAGAAAATTTCTAGAAGGCCAAGTAAGTCATCTTCAAAGGTTGAGTTGGGCAGAACCACTGAATCATAACAGTTCCACACGCAATGCAAGTTTAGCCTGCGCAAAGGCTGACACAGGGGCATTCTAGTGAGCCCAGTTTGAGCCAGTTCTGAAGTTCGGATTAGTGTCGGGTGAGACAAATTGTCTCACTAAAATTTTGGCCAGATTATTTGCTGGATGATTGCCAGTTTGGCATCCAGATTATTGTACTCAGATTGAGTTGCTACATATAATAAAATAAACCCTCATCTGCTGCACCGGTTTTTACAATTGGTTTTTCTGGGGACTTTTGTCCAAAAATTTTGGTGTCATTTTTATTATGTGTGTGCATTTATTTTCTTAGTTTCCAGTTTATTTTCGGCATTGTTTTTATTGTGAAGCAATTGCAGTGTGATTTATTCATTATTTTCTGTAACAAATAAACTGCATAATTAATCAGTTAGAAGATAAGATAAGATAAGATAATTTTATTAATGTCCATCGAATGACCACAAAAAGGTCAATGGGACTGTTTGTTTACAATGATGTCATCACACTAGTTGGTGTACCAAACGGTCCCCTTTGTTCATAAAAGCAGGAAATACAAAGCTAAAATGAATACAAAAGTAGAGCCTGGGCAACAGAGTGCCTGATAAATCCTGATAATGAGCTGTGATGAGGAAGAACTAGAGGAGAGGGATGAGCCTCCTGGATGGGAGCCAAAATCCCCTTCCTCCTATCATTCGAGGCCGATAGAAGAGGGCTGAAGAAAATATGTCAATCTCTGCTGCCTTGAGGAGGGGCTGGATCCAGATTGGAACTGCTGCTGTCTGGAGGATTTGGGGCACCCCCTGGGTGGATGGGGGTGCCTGGTTCTGGAGTGCTGAAGAGGTGGTCTGGTGGGAAGAGAGTCCCGGCGCTGCACTGATCTGGAGTCATGGTCTGTGGAATGATCGGAGGCTCGAAGAATAAATTCCAGTTTTTGCATTTCAAGAAAATTTTCACAAGTGGTAGATTTTGACAGAATGAGACATACAATATTTCAAAAGTGATTTACAAAATTGGCCCAATAAAACCTATGTGGCAGAGTTGCCAAATTCCTAAGGGCATTAGAGATCCCCATTTAGTGCATGATGATGTCTTCATATGATGCCATGTGGAGGTCAAAGGACTTAGCATGTAGGGAAACTTGATGTTAAAAATTATCTAAAAAGTTAGTTGGACAATACCCATGTGCTAGAATCCTCAAATTCTTCAGGGTGTTGAAGATCAATCAAAGGTGGCCAAATTGAGCTTCTTACTAGTTTTCAAATTTTAAGTCAATTCAAGAGGAACGTTGGGAGTCAAAACTAGCCATTTAGGATTCAAATAGACGTTGGACCATTGTGTGGACAAAAAGTAGCTGTTGCAAAGGTCAAGTCATCTTCTTTTCAAACAAAGAAAGCTTCAATGGACCTAGTCAAATTGCCAAGGACCAAATTAAACTAAAATTAGTGGAATGTTGAGCATCTTTTGACTATTCTTCATATTTTGTATTTTGGGGTCAATGCAAGTGGGACTTTAGATCTAAAAGGACAAATGGGCCAAGTTGAATCCATTAGTGGGAAAATCATTGTAATTAAAAATTATTTATTTAGTCTCTCGAAATGTGGATGACAAGTAGAAAATATTATTTTTGAGAGAGAGGTTGAACTATCTGTTAACTAGCCGTTAGAGAAGAAACTATAAAATGCTAGCCTCTCTTATCTTTCATGTTGTTGTTGTTGTTTTGTATGAACCAATCAAGAGAGGAGAGAGAAAGACGTGTGATGAGTGAGTGATGTCCAAATGAGGTAAAAGTCACTCTTATTTATACAATTCGTTGAGGGAGAGGAGACACATCTGTTGGGCTTCATGAGCCTACATTTGACTCTGGCCGACCTTGAAAATTTGCACATGTGTGAATAATAAATTCAAAATCACATTTCTGCTCATCCAAACAAGATGATCTTTAGATCAATCTTGCACCTCTCGAAAAGAGGAATTCAATAAAAATATCATCTACATCGTATGAGCTGTCCAAGGTGGAGTTTGGCCCTAGTTTTCAATTTTAACAGTAACACCAGAAGACATACAAGATATTTCAAAAGTAATTTCTCAAGAAGGTAAAAAAGTACTACAAAATATGCAAAGAGAAGTTGACAAGATCAATAATGACAAAAATGAAGAAGTTTCTCGGCTTAAATTACTAACGCAAATTAAGAAGCTTAAGAAGGACAAGAAGTCACTGGAAAGCAAGGTACAACAGCTTATTGAGAAGGAAGCGTCAAAATCTTTAATTATAGAAATTCAAGTTGAAGAAAAAGGAATGAATACTGATTCGGTAAATATCACAACTCAAGAAATAGACAAGCCGGTTGAAGAAAAAACACACTCGGATGTTATAGTTGAGACAATGAAAATTCCAAATGAAGATTTTGTAACCAACTCAACAACAATAGTGCTTGAAGTAAATCAGGAAGTTGATGACAAGACAAGGGGAAATCAGAGCACAATAGCTCCTTATCTACACCCAAATCATAAAAGTAGACAGGGACTTAGGCAATGTACAAATGTATATAACTCGGACCAAAGACAAGTGACTTATGTCCCAAAGAAAGTTGATGTCTCCACAATTCAGTGTTATGTTAAAAAGTCATCTAAAATATCCAGTAACAGTAAGATCTCACAGAAGATTGATTTAGGTGTGTCATCACGTATCAATGAAGAAGACAACTTGAATAACTGTGAAAGATACAAATAAATCACAAGACAAAGAAATAGATGACACACCTTGTCAACAATAAGCTTTGAGGACAAAGCATTTTGAAGAGGAAGGCAATGTTATGAATTATTTATTAAAAAATTATAAAATTAATGTAAAAAATAATAATCATAATTAATGATTAATTAACTAGTAATTAGTTAATGAAGAGACATGCTCTAAAGGACATGACCATTTAATGAAAGGGCACCTGCCTAAGTATATAAGCGGGCCCTCATTTGTAACAATCAACATCTCATATCTTCTGTACAATTCTTATATAATATATTATTGTCCTATAATGGATATTTACATATATCAGATCTTTTGAGTATTCTGCTGCATATACGAGCTTTGTTCATAACATCTGTGATCTAGAGTGCTAAGGCACTGCTTGGGTGGCTATTTTCAAGGGAATTGCCTGCTGCCCCTGCATTTCTCTACAAATATTACAGTTTGCATTCAGATAACAACAAATAACTAAGGAACCACTCCAACTAGAGGTTTAAAGTTTAAACACAGAAATTATCACATGGTTGATTAGTATATTTGTTGTACACTCATTTAAACTATTTGCATGTCATCTATTTTCACTTTTGACTGTCCTACTTTGTTGTTGTAGAGTTATTTACTGCATTTTTACACAGTAAACTAGTAGGGTAGCAAACAAATTAACTCCTCCACTTCATCTAAAACCCCACAGAGGGCACTGATCATTTTGAAATTGGGCGAAATTATCTCAATGGAATCCTCCCATAGCCTTTTAAGAGAGATTTTGGCTTAAAGAGTGGGAACTTGGGCCTGATGTGACAGTGGGCCCTTGTTCTGAGTGTGCTAGTTATAGCAGGTTGCACAGACCTTGGCAACCCTGCTAATCTAATCTGTAATATGTCCCACCATTGCTATTACTTATTCATTCTTCAAAAAAGGTTAACATTTAACAGACCATGCTTAAGAACATTACTTCCTCCATTAATGGCAGTTTAATGCTTCAGAACATGGAAAGAATGGTCTATCAACTGCAAATCTAACGCAACCTTGTGAACATGAATATGGGAAGGCTTAATTATTGTAGGAGCATTACAAACTTATGTTATCAATTTTTGAGAACAGTCAGCATAAAATACTAAGGTTAAGACACATCTGTGATTGATTTTCAGCATTAACTTGTTCTGTATTTCTGATTTTAGTTCATTGTTTTCTCCAAAAGTGTTTTTTATCAGTCTAAGCTATTTCATTTAACCTCGGTAGTTAGTTGACTTGTGTCTATCATGTTACAGCCTTTAGGGAACTTGATTCTATGGACGTTTAAATAGAATCTAGATAGAGAAAGCTCAAGCCCAGTTTATACTGTGTTACTTTCAATCAACGGGTTAAGCTTAATGTAATGCATGTGTTAGCTTTACATCCATAAAACCAATTTTTAACTCCAAAATTTGGAACCCATTCTGTTGAATTGCAGATGCAGATGTTCGTGTTGGCATTCCAGTCACACTACAGCTGAAGCATGCTCCATTCATTGAAACTTCACCTGGTATTAAGCCTGGGTCTTTAATAGCTTGTGAGCGGTTTCACATTCCAGGCCTTCCAAGGTTTAATAACATCAATAAATATGCTCATTCATTTCGAGTCAAGGTGGAATCCTCAGAAGTGTTGTCAGGAAGATATGCTGAAAAGATTGAAGTCTGCTTTCATCGGTAAGTAACTTTTCATGATTTTGAAATGTGCTTTTTTGAGAAGCATAATTCCCATCACACTTAATCTGTCTGAAACTTTAAATTGCATTCATAGTAATTCTTCTCACTTTTGATAGTGTTTGTGTGATTGCATTAACAGTTGGAGAAAGGGGGTTCCTTTCACCTTCATGTTAGGTGTCTATGTTCTGTAGCTCATCAAGAGTGCTTACGATGCTTTATTTATTTATTTTCTTAATTTTTATTTTTATTTTAAGAATAGGGACTCAGATTCTCAATAGTTAATTTTAGGGACTTAGATCCTCCCATCTAAAGTGTAATTTCAACTTCTAGGTGAAAATATTTCAATTTAAGTTTAAAATATCTTTTTACGTTTTTTTCAAAAGCATTTTCTTTATTATTAAAACCATAGTTTTAAAAACCGGAACCGGTGACCGGACTGGTGGACCTAATGAACCGGGTTTCTAACCGGAACCGGTCTAACCGGGAGCGGTCAGTTCTCAATGAACCGGTTTAAAAAAAAATACATTAAATAATTATTTTTTTAATAAAAAAAACTATTTTTAAGATTTGCAACCATGATTCCAAGCCAATAGAGACAAAATATGCAAAGTTTGGTCATTTATATACCATGCAAAGGTGAATATATCAAAATGGCACCGAGTGCAATACATATAATCGAAAAATACATAAGAAATGAGGCTCCAAATGGCCCATAAAGTCCAAAAACAATGCTACAAGCTATGAGGCCATTGGCCTAATACAAGACTACATATTAGTGATCAACAACATAATCACTCCTCATCATAATCAAAATTATCACCACTACTAGACAAGGGATCATCAACATGAGCTACATAAATAATATGGCTCAAAGTTTGAGGACTCCTAAAACTCCTCTACAACTTTAGTAGTAGTAGTAGTAGCAAAAATAGACATCAAAACTACAAATCACAGAGCAACATGGTCTCTCATGAAACTCATCATTGATTCATCGCTACTAGAAATGGGATCATCAACAAGAGATACATAAACATCATCTAGCTCAAAGTCTTCAAACTTGGATTGCTCAACCTTATAACATGATAGAAATTGAAAAAGTTTAACATGCCTAACCAATGATTTTGGTTTGAGTGAAGAGTTCATCTCCTCAACCTTAAAATGCGGTAGAAAAAGATTAGCATGCCTAACCAGTTGTTTTCCTTTGATTGAAGGGTACATCAAAGTTCTTAAAGGACTTCATGCTCTTGATCAAATGCCAATATCATTCCCTTACACATGATAGAATCAAATGGAAACATTGCAAATTCCCAAACCATGAAACCCTGAAAACCATTAAGTCTGCTGAATTTTGAGTGAAACCTAAAATTCTAGTTTCTCCATATGAAATCTAATGAGGTTGAAACCACTGTTAAATATCCTGAGTCATTTCATTGTAATGTTAAAAATAAAGTTTTCATCCTTTTACTTTAAGAATTTAACATTACCATGAAATGTCAATGCTTCCCTTAACTCCACATCAGCCCTAAAACCTATTTCTGGCCGCGCGTGGGTCCGCATAGGGAAAGAGTAGCTAAATGAACCCCCCCCTTATAAACAAATCAGCCCTAAAGCTTAATTGCGGCCGTGTGTGGGTCCGCGTAGGAGGTTAGCACCTAACCGGCCGGTTAGGAACGAAACTGGCCGGTTTATGCATAAACCGGCCGGTTCCGTTCCTAACCGGCCGGTTAGGTCCGTTTTTTTGCAAAAACTGGCGAAATGGCCTCTTCAACCAGGTTGCTTGGCCGGTTTCGACTGCTGGGCCATCTGACCGGCCGGTTTGGCCGGTTACCGGTTCAAACCGGTCGGTTTTTAAAACTATGATTAAAACTGGATGATCCTGGAACAAACTGTTTGGAGGAGAAATAAATGAGCCAAAAAGGAATTGATATAGTCAATCTCTCATGTGGCTTCAAGAAACCTAATATTAGCTTGTAATCTTACTAACTAGTGCGAGGAAAAACTGTGGATGCGATTACACTCATGCACTTTTGTTTCAAAATTAGTGACAGTGGAAAACATTTGTTCAGGTCCCAGGATAATGATATTCTATTCATTAACCATGTTTGCATTTTTTTGAATTGAGCATATTCTTGCTTTTATCTATGTGTTATGCAAATGTAAAAGGTACCTTTTAAGGTAAGTGTTTGCCATTTGAAGTGGGTACATAAAAACACAATGTTGAATTTTCGAAACTTAAACTGTTTTGGACTTGCAATGTTATATAATGAATTGGAGTGACATACCGGTAACATTTGCTTAGACCTTTTGTGTAAGAACCATGCCAATTGTAAGCTATTTACCAAGTCTGAAAATTATTTTCATATAACTTTACAATAACACAAACGTTTCTCTAGTAATATAGGTAAACTTCTTTTTCTAAGGGAAATATGTATAGGATGCAGGTGAATCTGTTATAGCATTACTAAGTAAAAACATTAACAAAGTAGAAACTATACCTTTGATGTTATCCGTTTCTATAACCAACAGATTAGACACTATAACATACTGTGGAATAGGGCATAGTGTGTACTGCATGGATGTGGTTATTGTAAAAGTTTGCCTTAAGTTTCATTCTTTAAGGATAAAAGTTCAGATTTAATACAAAGATATCTTTGCATGGTTGACAATGTTTGATTTTCACACTTCAGTTGATGTTTATTTCTGCTGTTAGAGCTTCAATTTTTTGCAATAGTTGTTTGGTGATTTATCAGATTTGATAAGTGTTATTTAGGAGGGGCATACCAGCATGCATTTATTGTGTCTTGGAACAATATCCTGAAAATTTATATTGCATACCTAGTTACAGAAGCTATCTAATTATTTATGTCTGTTAAAACAGAATTACTTTATCAAAGGGGCAGCTAATGATGCTCTATCAAAATTTTGATAAATTACACTAGAAGATTGGAGTACCAGTAACATAGTATGGATTTTCCTTTTCAGGAATGCATCTCTCGGACTTGGGCAATGCCCCAAGGATGAGTGGAAATTGCTGCCAAAGGGGCTATGGAGTGTTGCCATGTCACCTTACGAGACTAGATTTGTTGATATTAGGGTTATAGATTCGTTTTCCATCTCTGTTACAATCTCAGTTGATGAAGGCAAGTAATTGAGCATTTTCAAATCAATTGTTAGTCATTTCATCTGGAAATGATTCATGGACGTTTGCAGCCTGATAAGAATGATTTTTTTTTTCTCTTGAAAGTTTAAATGATTGATCACATTGGATGAAATTATTGTTCACTGTTGCAGAGTTCCGATTATGGCGTTTAGTTTTCTTGGCTTCAGGTGTAGTAATGCTGTTTTTGGCACCTATTGTGAGTGAATGGGTGCCGTTTTATTACAGCAGTGGAATGGCTCTTGGTATCATCGTTGTCATCTTGATTCTTCTTTTCCAGGTGATTATCCTATTAGTCTCTTCTTTTGCTCTCTTCAATTTACTTGATGTCCCCAAATTTAAGGAACAAACATTTGTCTGCATAGTTCTTTGTTATGAAGAAAATGAACTCTTTAGATTTAATTATAACATGACATTTATTCATAGTATATTCCCTCTGTGATTTCCCTTACAATGTCATTTATGAATAGCGACCTGTACTTTGAGCTATTATGTTTTCTGTTGATTCATGCATGTTAAACACTGGTCCTTTGTTATGTTCTTAAATAAGATTGTTCACATGGAATTTGGTATAATAATGACTTAGACGTGTAGACTATTTTTTAGATGTATGTTGACTCAATGAACAATTAGTCTTGTAGTGGAGCTCAGAAAGGTTGCACATTGTCACCACAACCCTTTGTGTCTTTTGAGGTTGGCTCTCTTCTGGCACAATGTGGGAATCCTTAAGTAAAGTGTAAGATAAAGTTTAGAAAAAGATGGGACAGTGGATCAAGACTAGTGCCTATCAAATGGGTAATGGAGTCAAGGTCAACTAGTGAGAGGGTTCAAACAAGACGGAAAGATGCATAATTAAGCTGTTACAAACATGCTCTAGCCAACCACATGAAATTCTTTAATAGGCAGAAATTAAGAAAAAATGCCCCTCCAAAGGTGTACCATATCAGTGATTACAATTCAATGGTAATAATGTGCTAACATTGAACAATACAAAATAACAATAACCTCTCAGATAATAGAAATGAGCAGAAGAAACCAAATATTAAAAAATGATGAACGGAACACTAGGAGGGTTTTACCTCAACATTATTTACTTGATCAAAATAGCCTTCTTCGAAAGATCATTACAGTAGATTTGCTAGAGTAATCTCTGCAACCAAATACATCCTTGAAAATACAAAGAAAATGTGATAAAACTCACATTTACAAGACCCTTAACTTCTTCCTCACAACAGATTTTCAACTAGGCTTGGAGGGGATCTCCTATCGATCAAAGCATTTTAAGCAATAAGGAGAGCTAATCCTTCTATGGAGCTCTTCCTGAACCAATTTACATTAAAATAATTTGTAAAATAATATTAGTGGTTTCTAGATTGACTGTCTTCTCCAAGGAATAATAAAATACATCAAGGTCTCAGAACCTGCTATAATGCCTTCCTTGAATCACGTATATATCCCACTTGTCTTCTTCTAAGCTTGAGTGTTCTCCTCGTTATGCTGTTTTACCATGTCAAGGGCTGAAATATCCCCTCAAGTGTGGATTATATATATGTGCAATATGTTAACAATGGTGGTTACAAACACCCCTTGATATAGGATACCCCTTGATGATGCACAACATCAATAGAATACAATCTGTCCCCCTTAAAGATAGAACACTTTCCTGTTATGTGTATGTGCCCTTTTGTAAAGTAGCTGTTGCCGCAAAATCTAGCAGGCCTTGGAGAGGGAAGCCCTACAAGGTATAAACTAGACCAAGAAGGAACTATTTTTTCTTTTCCCATTTCTGAATGCTGTTCTTCCTGAGGGTTGTTCACACCATAACTGGGGTTTGTTGAGGTCGCAAACACTGGTCTTCTCTCTCACGGCTTTGTCTCTCTCTCTCTCTCTCTCTTTGTTTAATTGTTTCTCTTGATAACTTTCTGTCAAGTACAAAACTTACATGAATTTAAAAAAAACTGTTGAAGTTATAAAATGGATTGAATTGACTCACCTTTTTCTGCTGAACACCAATTTCTTTTTGCTTTATGCTCTATGTGATCCTGTTCTCATTGCCCAATTGGTATTTTCATAATGCACAATCATAACATCAGAGAGACATCTGGAGAATGCATTTACTTTATTAAAATAGAGGTGTCATTACACAAATGTGATTGAATCCTGTTATTCATTTATTAGGTAGTTGTGCTACCTAATAACCTTGACTACCTTCGCTTAACTCTATTGAGATTTTATCATCCTAGTTGGTCACATATGTGATCTTTATTACATGTTAAAGTGACATTAAGATTCCTAAGAGTACCTTCTTTTAGTGTTAGTATTGACAATTTTCATTTTAATAAAATTGCTCATCTTTCCTTTTAACGTGCCATCATTGACTTAGAAATATTTGGTTCTGGTTGTCTCCATTGTTTTACAGTTGTCGTTTTAAATGTTTTATTTTTGTATTGTTCTGTTTGTGGTAGTGATTGATGCTTTCCTGAGCTGATTGCAAATTCTTAAAAATTTGCACTTTTTAATAGCTATTATGGCATTGTTTAGATGTTGTGTGCAACAGCCTGGAAACCTGTTCTGTTAAAACTATTCATGCGACCTTCCAATTTTTTCTCTTCCTTTACTCATTGAAACCATAGAACACCTGATTCATCTAGACATTGCTTATTTAAAAAAAATATTCTCTGAAGCAGGGTATGAAGCTGTTGCCAACAGGTCGGAAAAGCGCTATATATTTTGCACTTTATGGGTCAGTGGTAAGTTTTTACCATTACTGTCAGTAATCAGAAGGTGTTCGCTTCTGTTTATCAGTGGGTACAATTTGTTTACTTCATCGAATTGACACTATCTTTCTATGCTATTTCAGGTAGGACTTAGCTCATTATTTGTACAGTACTTGTCAGGCCTAATCAATTCAATTCTTCAGAAACTTGGACTTGGTGAGGAAATGTATAATCCTGTAAGTGCTTGTCAATATTTATCTCAGTTTTGTTTTATACGAGTTGTGACGAGATTGCAATAGTGTATTCGTTGCTATATGTGGTCTCTCCATGCTGAAATGGGGTAATTCTTAGAGAGAATTGGATGATCAGATATTGTAGTGGGAAATTTGTGGTGTGATTGGATTCACAAACTTCTTGTACTTAAAGAGAAAGGATGTAGAGAAACTTTGAATGAAGATTCATCCATGCTAGATTTAGAATTAATTTCAGCTGTCCAAACTGACTTAGCAGCATGGGTCATAGCTGGAGTGCTTATTTTAATGGTAATATATGCCTGAAAATTCTATTGTCTAGGGAGACAGTTTGAATTTCCCGTTAGTTTTCACATTCCCAAATTTGTATAGGATTTTATTAAATTGATTATTTTCTGGTAAATCCTAGCAGCCTTTAGATATACATACTTAATATCTGAGGTCCCTTTGACCATATTAATGTTTACTTGGCAATAGCCTAACTAATCGTTTTGTAGTTGTTTAGTGTCTATCAAGTCTAGCTATTTAGAATTGTATTCTAGTTATGGCAATGCCAATTTAGAAGAAATGTCAGCTATCCAAGCTGATTTGGTGGCATGGGTCATAACTAGAGTGCTTTGTTTTTAAATGTTAATATATGTCTAAAGATTATATTGATTAGGGAGACACTTTGAATTTCCATTTTAGTTTTAACGTTTCAATGTTGTATGGGGTTTATTAAATTGATTCTTTTTTGTTAAGTTGTAGTAGTTTCTAGATATAGATAATGTCCGAGGTTACTTTCACCATATTATTGCTTACTTGGCAATGGCTGAGCTAATCTTTCTGTAGGTGTTCAGATTTTATTATGTCTAACTATTTAGAATTGTCATCTAGTTATAGAAGGAATGCATCAAAAGTGCTCTGCAACTGACCTTTTAGCACTAGAATTATTGTCAACATTAACTAGTAGTCATATTCGAGAAGCAGTAACAAGATATCTGCTATTTTTTGGATTCACAAGTGAAAGTGGGGGAATTGAATGGAACTACAGCCAAATCCAAATTTTGATGACAAACCAATAACAAGTGTGCTAGAGAGAAAAATGGCCAACCATGAAATGTCCCCATTTTTATTTCTCTCCATAGTATAGCCAGGGTGGATTTCCTGGACAGGGGATGGCCAGTCCATTGGAGCAGGTTCGTGTTATCAGGGGTTATGAGGGATTTTTGAGGAGTTTTTACGGGATCTGATGGCATTCGCTTGGCATATTTCATCATCCACACAATGTCTTTTGTTCTGTTGCATTCCGACAACTTTCAAAAATTAGCATTATTATGGAGCCTAAATTAATTAATTATGCTCGAGGTGGCATTTCGAGAAGATTATTTGATGGAACACCTCAGTGTAATAGCTTGTTGGAACCAGAATGAGAAGATCTTCAGGATGGGTGCTGAGAAGTGACTTATAGTGGTCGGAGAGAGTATGGTGGGCGATTTACGATTTCCTTAATTAAAAATGACTTTAATTAGTCATTTAATTAAAGGAAAAATAATTAATTGGAGGAAAAGGCCCAAAAGTGACTTAAGTGAAATAGAATTAAATTAAAAACTCACTAAGATAAAGTCAATGGAGGATCTTCTAGAATAATAATAAAATAATCAAATAAGATGCTTCTAGAGGCTTGGAGATCTATCCATCAGATCTATAAAAGGGGAGGAGGTCATTTGGAGATATCGTGGATTTGATCATTATCTTGTGTGAGAGGTTTGAGAATTTGGTTCTCTACTTCAGCAGTAGCCTCAGGACGGAAACCCTCGGGTGATTCAGTGAGAGTGGGCGAGCACCCATCTCTTACCTTGGTGGATCCATTTAGGATTCACATGTTGCAGTTTATTGATTTTAAGCTTGTTTGGAGGCCTGTTGCAACATTATTGTAGATCTATTTGGGGCCATTACCTCAACGGTTTCCAATTTTTTGTACTAGCATTTTCTATATTAATAAAATAAGGGTGAGATCATCTGCATGTTTATATTGTCTATTATTTAGTTGTAGATTCTATTTTCTGTTTTTGCCGTAAATATTGGGGTTTATTTTATGCAAATTGTTTATGGTGTTGACAACTTAAATTTTTGAAGCTATTTTACATGGCAATCTTATGTTTATGGATTGAGAATTTATCTGAAATATTTATGAGTTAAGATTTCAAGAACATTCCAAATTTTTGGCATTTGGGACATTACAAAGCACTAGTGAGCTATGGAAGAGATGCATGATTGGCAATAGTAGAAAGAAATGCCTATCACAAGAGAACATGAAAGATATAGATTCCCTTAGGCATTAAACACTTCATAAGAGAGATCAAGAAGATTATAAGATTGTGTTATACAAATGAGATATATGTATTTATGTGCAACTCAAGGAGGAAGCTACCCCCAAGAAGGGCTAATGAGCATATGTGTAGAAGCATGACTAGGTTGGCCTTAACCACTTCCTAGTAGTGTTCCACAGACACACATATCCCAGGGTGGGGCGGAAACAACTATTGCAAATTGGGGTTAATGTTATGCAAATTGTTTATGGTGTTGACAGTTTAAATTTATGAACCTATTTTACATGGCAATCTTCTGTTTATGGATGGAGAATTTATCTGAAGTATTTATGAGTTAAGATTTCAAGAACGTTCCATTTTTTTGACATTTGGGACATTACATGGTATCAAAGCTTTTGATCTTGGCTTAGCTGTGGGATGGATTGATTAAAAAAAACCCAAGTTCAAGGGTTTATTACAGATTAATTTTGAGACAAGATCGTGGAGTATTTTGGGAGCTCAAGTTAAGGTTTTAAGAGGAACTAGTTTTTGAAGATTTTGCAGTGCTGAAGATTGAGTTACTGTTGTTGGGGATTAAAATTATCTTCAAGATTTGATCTCTTGGGCCAAGTTTATTTTTTTTACTGGTAGATTATTCATTCTTGCACCAGTTCCACAACTCGATTTGTCTATCAAATCAAAAACTACTATAGCAGTAGCAGAGGTCAAATTTATAATTATTGGAGGACCGAGAGCAATTTTCTTAGGAGGCCGAAATTAATTTGTTGGGCCAAATTCATCTCGCTGGGCCAAAATTGTTTTGTTGGGTCGAATTTAGCTTTCTGAACCAAGTTTATTTGCCAGAACCAGATTTATCTATTGGGGCTGAGTTTATTTGTTGGGCCAAGTTTATTTGTCATAACCCGATTTATTTTTCAGAGGTTTTGCAGGAGATTTATCTCATTTGAGGCGGTGATTTTGTAGTGAATTTGTTGGATTGAAGTGTAGGAGCATTGTGGTACAAATTTATCTTATTTGGAGCAGTGTGCATCGTTGAGCAGAGTAGGAAACTTGCACTAAATTGGGGTTTTTTGTATCTTCTGGAAGCTACCCAGGATTTTTCTGGGTTTTGTGAGAAGAGTTTGTGGTTAAAATTTTAGAATTTTCCAGACAATATTCAGGTCAGTAATCGTCATTTTTATTGCAGGGCAAATCGCTGGGTTAGTTGGGATTTTCACACTATTTGAGCATTTTGGGTCATTGGAAATTGGAATTAGCTCAAAATATTTTTGGGTTTGTTTTTGTTTCCAGGGAAAAAATTCGAATTTTTTATAAACAGAGTCACAAAAAGTTACATAGTAGATGCCTTAGCATTCCATATGAAATCATCGTCCTAGAGTAGGGTCGAGACCATAATAAACCCCTTCAGATGATACTTCAGCGAAGAAAACAGACCATAAACCATGGCTGCACAAGTGGTTCCCAAAAATTGGAGAAAACACATGGCAGCCCATGAAATTAGCCAAAAAAAAAGAAAAAAGAACCATCATAAACAATGCATCCTTAACACCTTTACTGGGCCTCAAAATAGAGAAACACCCAACCAAAGGAATAGAAAAGGCCTCTCTGAAGAGAAAAAAACCCCATAAATATGTCGTAAATATGTCTGAACCATCTAAAGAAATCAAATTGAAATGAGTTTTAAGAGCCTGTATTTCTTCAAGAATAGGAATTAATAAAAAGTGCAGACATCTCTGAGAGTTGTTAACCCAATTTATGACATTCAAAGAATCCCCAAAAATTTGAATCGACTTGATGCCCAAATGAATCAGCCAACATAGTAGAAGTTTTAATGTTTGGAGCTCAACAAAATTGTTGGATAATTCCCCAAGACCAACTGCTGCAGACAGTGTAATATGTTGCTTTTTGTGATTGATCATCCTAGCTCTGCAGGAGCCCTGGGCCGCAGCACCGTCGAAATAAACCTACGGAAGGGAGTGGTCAATGGCTTCTGGCACATTCCTGTGCTGTGTGTTTTGAGTGTTCTCAGGAGGAAGGCCGGAAAAAATGGCCGCACACTCGGCTGCAATAGAGTCTATTATTGGAACAATTTATTTAAATATACATTTGTTTTTGGCAATCCAAATACCCCAAGAAACAATCAGAGGGATGTTCTTGAGAGCCAGGTTCGTGCATTCTTCCCACCACCTGTTCCAAGCTTCCCCACACGAGTTCACTCTCCAGGACAAAGTAGAAGTGCAATGAGAAATCGATTTCTCCTAGACACTTTTTGAGAAAGGAAAAGTGAGAAACAAGTGGTCAATGGTTTCAGACTCCTTATTACATAGAGCACACCTGCTCAGGCCAAATTGAAACCTCTTTTGAAGGGTATCCCATGTGGGAATCTTATGTCTGAGAATGCACTAGAAGAAAAGTTTTGATTTTGCCTGGCCACTTAGTTTCCACAGGGGCCATACCACCACTCCACTCGACTCTAATCCATCAAGTGAGCATAGCCAGACTTATGAGAGCATTGGCCTGTTTTTGAGAGTATCCAGTAGAGGGAATCCTTCGAACCTTTGATGTGAGCCCCTGACCGCCCTAATTCAAAGATATAGTCTTGCCATTCCTGTTTCCATTGGTCCTCGATACCCATCATATCCACACCCCTTCGGGCCTGAGTCCATATCGAAGTATGTTTCGAGTCATTTATCTGGTTCAATGTTTCTATACCTTGGGCATTGAGGGCATCACGTAAGCCTTCAGATAGGGAGAATCTGTTGTTACATCCAACCCAAGGGTCCAAACTAATACGACATCGCTCCCCATTCCCGATTTTCCAAGCCAGTCCCTTCACCACGAGGCCAAGAGCCGAAAGGGTGGCTTTCCAAATTGTTGAAGCTCGGTAGAGGAATTTCTCTGGTAATCGAATCCAGTCATCGATCGGCATGGGATCAATATATTTCCTTTTCACCACAGAGGTCCAGAGATTTGAACCAGTGAGGAGTCTCCATCCAGATTTTGTAGCCAGAGAGGTGGCAAAAAGACGAAGGTTTTTAATGCCTCACCCCCCCCCCCCCCACTCTTTACGTTTAGCAATCTTTTCCCATGCCACCCAGGGAATAGTCAACTTGGAGTCTTTTCTAGACTAGAGAAAGTTACTGCAAATACTTCTGATTTTGTTTAGGATGGCGATCGAGACCCAAACAAGAGCAATCCAATACACCGGAATAGCCATTTGGACCGATTTTATAAGAACCAACCTTCCCGCTCTTGAGAGCCACTTGTGGCTCCAAATGTTTATTCTGTTTTCAATTTTTGAGACCAACCACCACCAATCCTGTTTCCAGTAGGAGTCCAGTTTGAGAGAGAAACCAAGATATTTAATACTCGAGCCAAAAGGGGACTGGATAAAAGGAAGGATATTCAAAGCCCAAGCCAAATCAGCCGCTTGTATGCCCTCATGAGTGAGGGTGGATTTTTGGAAATTTATGTTCATACCAGTGGCTTTCAGAAAAAGGTCTATAGATCGCTTCAAACTTTGATCTCTTGCTTATTCCCATTGCAAAATATAAGCATATCATCAACAAAAAGCAGATGAGAAATAGAAATATTAGTAGCCACCTCAACCCCGTCGAAATCCCCATTCCTCTTAGCCTGGTGTATCAGTTGGCTAAGGCCTTCTGATGCGAGAAGAAAAAGGAGGGGTGATAGAGGACATCCCTATCTTAACCCATGATTGTTGAGAAAAAAGGGGAACGCCGCTCCAATAATCAGCACAGAAAAAGATACACTTGTAATACAACCCATGATCCAGTTGATAAGATCAACGTGGAATCCCATATGCATAAGCAGGAGTCTAAGATACAACCAATTGATCTGATCATAGGCTTTTGAAAGGTCAATCTTAAAAATCATACATTTTTTCTTTGAGAGTTTTACACTGTGAAGAGTTTCCTGAGCGACACCAATAGCTTCATGAATCTGCTTGCCATCCAGGAAACCAAATTGTTCTTTAAAGATAAATTTAGATAAAATGGGCTTCAGCCTGTTAGCAATCGTTTTGGCAATAACTTTGTATATACAATTACATAGAGAAATAGGTTTGAAATCATTAAAAGAGGAAGGAGAGTCCTGTTTAGGGATGAGTGCCAGGAATGTTGATTTCAACGCATCATGGGTAAGACCACTGGCTCATGTTCTCCCACCACGTTTGTGATAGTGTCCCCCATCAGGTCGAAAAATTGTTGAAAGAATTCAACCGTCCAGCCATCAAGTCTAGGGCTTTTGTCTTTTTGCATAGACTTTATGATATGCTCCACTTCCTTCTTCTCCACCAGAGCCATAAGAAGTTCGTTTTCCTCCTCGTCCACATATCTAGGAAAGAGTTGAGCCACTCGAATTATTTCCCTTATCGTGTGTTGGTGTCCCGTGTTTTGATAGTTTGGCAAATCAAAAGACAAGGCAACATCAGAACCAATCTTTAGAGTTCCAGGATCTAGTCCTCCTGTTCTCAGAGAGGGATCTCTCAAATGTTTGTTTGCAAAGGTTTATCTTGTGTGCTTAGCATATGGATTTTAGACTAGTTATTAAGTGTAGGTGTTTGTTTGTTTGTTTGGTTGGGTTGACAATAGCAGAAAATGAAAGATCTAGGAAAGATATATAGAATGGACAAAACATCTGGTTCATTGGGAAATGGAGTCAAAAAGAGGTCATAACATACTCATCATTGGATATGGGATATCAGAGGGAAAATCTAACTTGGCCACAGGATCTTTTGGTTTTTGGAATGAGATGGACATCAATGATTTGGAAAGAGAAGTTTAATTCTCAACAAAGGGAATTGGGAAACACAATTTGAACAATAAAGAGCTTTCTGATAGACAAGGCTAACCATGAATTCTACAAATCACACCTTTAAGCAAACAATGATTCCAAAACAACTTTTAAAATGAAATCTAAGATTCGGGGAACACCCTATTTCCTCAAAGATTTTATTTCAAATGACTTAGAAAACATAAAATATTCAGTGATAATTGCGGTCATAGAAGAGGGAACACCTAACACATATATGATTACAACTATAAAGAACTTCAAGGCAACTGTTTAAGCAAGGACAAAGGGAAAGATCGGAACAAACCTCCTTGATTCACTGTAAACAAGAAACTTCAAAGGGAGACTTAAATAACAGTTTTTAAGTGGCAACAGACAAGCAGGGAAAACCATAAATCATGTTGAAACCAACTATTCAAACTATTAAGGAAATAAACAAGCATAAAGACTAAAGAGAGAGATTAAAGACTCTAAAATACTTCAGCAGAAGAAAACATAAAACAGTGAAGGATGAACAAGTCTAAGCTGCTTCCAAGAGTCATTTCTTAGCCTAAAACTTTCAACCTACTGTAGTAAGAAGTTATGGAACATAATGAAAACAGGGGAAAAACATTAAACAGTTCAGAACACTTCACCAACAGCCAAGCTCATGGATCCAATGATAGAGCCTTCTCAGTCACAAGCATGCAACAACATCATCAGGGCTTCCAAGACTTCAATTTCTTCTTCAACTTCAACAGACTATGTATTATTTCAGAGAGTTTCAGTATTACAACTAGTGATCAACCAACAACCAACAACTTCTCATCTTCTACAAAAGTATTTATAGAAGACTGAGGAGGTGAGATTTGATAAAAGATCTCTCAGGACAATTAATACAGATTCAAGACTTCTCGGCCTTTGAGGGGCTCGATGGAGAAGTTTACAAACATTCTGGCCTGCATTAACTATTTTACATTTATGAATTAAGCTCGGTGGGAGCTTTTATTGACTTTAAGGCTTTCTGTCATGTTTGGAGTAACTCTGCAGATATTTTTAGCATTTAAGTTCCTTGCAAAAGTAACTCTCTGGCTGCACTGAGGCTAATATCTTCATTTGATCAATAACTTCGGCCTCTGTTTTGAATGCTTTGAGGCATAGGTGGCACTTATGGTAGCTGAGGAATCAATTCGCCTCAAACGAGGCGGTGGAGGCCTTCATGTCTGTTAAACACTTATGATTTTCTATTGACTGTGTTTTAATTTGGGGGATTAGGCTTTTGATAACCTTTCTTAGCCGTAATTTCCAAATCTGTCTTCAATCTTCTATTCTGCTGTGCTCTGTTCTTTTAACACTGATACTCTTTAAATGGTGATTTAATAACACAGTGTCTTTGTCGATGTGCAGGCTGCGCAGGGCTCTAAAGGCATCAATGCCCATGAAGCATTGATAAAACGTTGAATCCGACCCTTGCGAATGGTCTCCATTGATAAATCGAAGGCACGGGAAACGTCTTTCTTGGCCTTCGACATTTCTTTCGAACAAATGAAAAAACCATTAATCCCTGCAAAATACACTAAATATTAGAAAATCCTGCGTTTTTAGGTTTAACTGCTTTGGAGGCTTCGGGGAGGAGTGTGGCCGTTGGATGGCAATCATCCGACGGTGGAGATTTATTTAGACGAGGTTAAAGAAGAGCGGGGAAATGAACAAGTCGGAGTGATTTTGGACCGTCCGTTCTGGACATGTGGACGGTTCAGATTCAATCGGAGGATCGCAATCGGAGGCAACACTCAACTGGCGTCGATGTAAAAATGCGATGCGATTTAGCACTAGCCTTCGATCTGAGGATCAGATCAACGGCGGGGAATGAATCGGAGGGATGGGCGATCGGGGGAAGAAACAAATGCATGCGATTGAAACTGCGCGATGCGATGTAGTGCAGACCGTCGATCTAAAGATTAGATCAACGGTGGAGAATGAATCGGGGGAATGGCCGATCGGAGGGGGCAAACAAAGGCATGCGATGAAAAACTCTGATGTGATTGAGCACTGGCCGTTTGATCGGCTTACGATCAACGACGGGGATTAGTTTTTAGAAAGAACCGGCGGAAAACCCTTATATTATTTAAAAACCCCAAAAATTTAAATAAAACAAAGGTTTTGGTGGATCGGGGCGGAAAAATATATATATGAAAAGGCGCTCGTTTGCGGGGCCATGGGTTTATGGAATATGATGGGCCCGGGGCGTATATATTCAAAAGAGCCAATCGCAATCGGAGCCTCGGGCTTGGTCTTTTTAATCTACCCATTAAACTTTCCCGATGCGATAAGCGCCTTGGGATTTTTAACACTTGGTCCCGGGTGAAAGTCATATGTAATAAAGAGGCGGGGGGTGGAGTTTATATGTATAAGCCCTACTCGCATCGGAAAGTTTGATGCGGCCTTTTCAATCAACCCATTTGTATTTCTCTGATGCGATTGGGCGATCGGGTTTTTTTAATCTACCCATTTATATTAACACGTGACTTTGGCTTTTTAGATCAAAACTTTGGATAGGTGGGTTTTTGTATTTACAAAGGAAAAAACGGATCGGGAATGGATTTTTCAAGGTTTTAAGTGCGGAAGGCGGGCCCACGGTTTATATGGAAATGATAATACGATCGGGGTTTATAAGCACGGGCTAATCGCATCGGAACTTTTGAAACATGGCAAAAGACTTGCGCACTTGAATCTTTCCGATGCGATAAGCGCCGAACAGGGTTAGCGCTTGGTTCTAACGCTGAGGCACATGGAGGGGAAGTGGTTAGGACTTAGCCCAAGGGGGGCTTAAGCCTTTATGCAAAAATATGTATTTTTCATGAAAATTTTCAAGTTTTTCAATGGATTTGGGGGTTTCGGTATAGTTTAAAAATGAGTTTTAAACTATGTAAAGGTGATTTTCATGAATGGAAAAAGAGGAATCATGAAAATAGAGGAGTTTTATGGAGAAAAAAGGGGAGCAAATGAAGGTTAGTTTTGAGTGGGAGAGGGGGGAAAATGATGGCTTTTCAGCAGTTTTTCTCTTGGAATCAGCAAAATTTTCTGAGTATAAAGGGCAACAGCAATGAAGATTTTGAACAGAGGTATGAGGCCTTCAAGAGTCTTCAAGAGCCAACAATTTTTAGCAATAAAATTTGTTCCTTGAAGGCTCAAAAAAGTCTTAGCCACTTTTTGCTATAACAAATTTTATAGGTCGCTAACATCGTGGTCCCCCCTGGTCCTTATAGAGATTCTTGAAATAATTCTTCCCTAAGCGGGAAAGATCTTCAAAAGACTTTGCTTGTCTCCCTCCGGAGTGTCAAGTTCCCATATGGTGTTTAGATTCTTCCTGCGCTTTGCATAGTTGTGGAAATTTTTTGTATTTTCGTCACCTGCCTGTAACCATATGGCCTGATTTTTCAATCTCCAACTAGCCTCCTTATCCTTTAGCAGCACCCTTTTTTTATTTTCCAACTCTCTTAGATTGTCCCGAGAGGCTTCATTAGCAAAACTCTTGTCTATGTCATTATGCAAAATCTCCAAGGCCTCGTTGATATCTTGGCGATCTTTTTTTCCTTTTCTTTTGCCCACGAGATGGTGGCCTTTTTAATGATTGTTAGATTGTTAACAAGGACCTGTGCATAGGATCCATCTCACTCAGACACCGATCTCCATGATTCAACCACCAGCTTTTGGAAACCCTCCTCCTTAAGCCAAACTGAGTTGAATTTAAAAGGGGATGTCGGTTTTTTTGACGGCCCTCTCATTTCAAGGATAATCGGAGAATGATCCGACTCACCACCCGTTCCAATCCAGTGACGAAAGTTTGCATTCCTTGTGGTGAAGTCATCGCTGAGCAGGAATTGGTCCAATCTTTTAGCAATCCTGGCTTCACCCACTCTATTATTCCTCCGGGTCGGAGCCATTTTGATCAAGTTTGGGTCGAGGAGATTGCCATCCCTAAGTTTCTTGAGGAAGAACTCTGCCAAGCGATCAGTCCTTGCATTTGGGCCTCAAGCCTCCGATTGCCCCAAGGTGAAATTTAGGTCGCCCCTGACAATCAGATAGGGGGTTTTCATGAAAGATTTATTAAATAAAGAGCTCCATAAACTAATCCTGTCATTACAGGGACCATATATGTTAACAAGGGTGAGTCTGGAAGTCAGATCCAACGAGGACACCTCCATTCCTATCAACAAGTCTGAGGTCCAATAATTATGTAACTTCACACAGCTGTTTCTAAGGCCTGTAGTAAGGCCTCCCGATCGTCCCTTCACATCTGAGGTAATAAAAGTCCACCCTGACAACAAGGAGGACAAAATTGAGGAAACTAGGTCCCCTGGACCCAGTGTTTCTTGGAGAAATAAGACATCGTGTTCGTACTGGGAGCATAAATTTTTAAATGCTAGTTTTTTGGGAGCACTAGCCAGAGCCTTGCAATTGAAGGATAAAATAATCATTTTGTTACCAAGGACTGAGATCTCGTTGCTCTAAGCGCCCCTTTGAGGAAAGGTTGTCTACCATCCACAATATCTAGGATGGCTTTGAGTTTGGCTTGGAAATATCCGACTTTCTCCCTCTTAAATGTTTGACTTTATCTGAGACAGGGCAACCTCCCAATCCACCATGGACTTCTTTCTCCAAATTTTTTTGTCACGTAGTCTAAGGTTATAAGGAATAGTGTCAATAGAAAGCTTAGGGATAGTAGTAATAATGCTGTCCATGGCTAAAGACACATTGCTAACACAGAGGGATACAGACTGATCACGCATGGAGGGATCCGACTACTCATACGATTGAAAAAAAGATCAAAAGAGTTTAAAGCAGGATAAGAGGGGCAAGGGGCAGTACTCGCCAAATCCGACACTGGATCAATAGGGGCCGTCTCTGACTGCTCCTGAGGCTGGGCCAGATCTGAGTCTATCGCTTCAGTAATTTTCCCTTCCACCCTATGAGTCTCATCATCCTGCTGAGCATTATTACCCCTGTATGCCATCTCCATCCAAACCTCCATCTCCTCTACATTTGTGGGGGCTTCGAATCTGATCCAGGGGCCATGAGTGGCCCAATTATTATGTTTCCTTCTCTTTGAGAAGCCCAGGGGATAGTCTTTTCAAGTGTCCTAACTTACGGTAGCGATGAAATCTGAAAGGTAAGTTCTCATTGTTGATCAACTGCTCAATCGCATGACCTTCTGCATTGAGAATAATTTTGGGATCAACCCATCCCTTCGTGCTAGTTCAACCAGAATGCGAGCAATATTCCTAGACTGGGTCTCCAAGAAGGACATATCCGCCTCCAGGAAGGATCCCAGGCTATCCCCGAGTGCCCGAAACACATCCATAGTCTAGAAGTAGGGGGGGAGAGCTGGAAGCCGAACCCATGCTGGGATTTCATCCACCCTTTCTCTGTTAGCATCGAAGAGTGGAGTCCATCTCTTAAAAAGGATGGGAGCAATATCAAACCCCACTGTCTTGAAAGTACCGATTCTAGCATCGTAGCATTCTTAAAACTGACCATAAACCAACCTTTAGATAAAGTAGTTACCTCCACATCTCTGTTTGGGGCCTCCACCCAACTACGATTAATCCATTCAGTAATGTATTCAGCCAGGAAAAACTTACCTCTGGCTCTGCCAACGAGAATTGATTCCAATGCAGCCATCACCCAGTCAAAGTGTAAGTCCACATCGAAAACCAGGTTTGGACACTCCTGGCTTTCTTTATTTACCTTTCCCTTTTTCCTCTTTTATCTCGATTGTCTGTCGATTTACATAGAGAATTTTGAAGATTTGGTGTGTGCCCCCGAAGCCTCCTTCTGCTTTGAACCTCTCGATGAAATCTTCTTTTCCCCTGAGAAGGGGTCTCCCCTTCTTGTTGAAAGAGTAGAGCCAAAAAACCCCCTATCTGCCCCCCAATACCATTCGACCACTGCCCTTGATAGTGGAGACCCTCGATAATTCTTTCTCTGCCAATACCCTCCTCAGCCTGAATGGGGAATCCACCATTAAAACCTTCAGCCGTGTTTTTAACAAAGTAATCCTTTGTGCCCCATCCAAATCAATCCTCCCCGCAAGTTCATTTACAGAAAGGCCCCCCAAAGGAGCCATGTCCTTCCCGACTGAGTGAAAATATGGAGCTGAGTGCTTCGGCTGGAGAGAAACACAACCTTTTATCTTTGGGAACAAATGGACCTCGGCCTCCGGAGATTGACCCGACCACACAGATGATACTCCCCCCACTCCCAACACAACATCCTCCAACTCTCCGGATCTGAACAAAGGCCTAGGCGAGCGGTTCTTCTTACCTATGAGTCTCATCCTATGAGGGGACAAGACCGAAATGGTCCACAACCAAACCTTTTGTGACCCGGGGGGCTTCCGCCTTAAGACAAACGGATACCCTTGACACAAGGGTTTGTTTGATATCACCACCCAGGGAAGCCAAACCATCCATCGAGTTTCACCTAAGCTTATCTAAGCCCCCCTTTTCTGAATGTGACCGAGCTAGAAGGGAGACTCTAGCTAGATTCTGCTTAGTGTGGGTTCCATGCCCCAGACAGATAGAATGTCTTCCGTTGCGGGTTCCACGTCAACAAACTCCTTGTCATTTCCCATGCGGTCGAGAAAAAAGGACCAGGAGGGCAAACCCACCAAACCCAAGAGTGACCAGAGGGCAGACAACAAGCCGACGGTTCCACTGGGTCGAGCCCTAAAAACCACCTCGGGATACAGCGGGCTGTGTGAAATGCCTTGAACCAAACAGTGAAAACAACCACACCGGGAAAACAAACTCACCCCAATAGATACTGACAGAGAAACCGAGAGCAACAGAAGCAGAGTACCCTAAAACAATGTCCATGGAAACTGACAAAAACCAGACAGCGATAGACGGACCCGAAAAAATAGCGCATAGGGGAAAGATAAAACCTACTTACCCGAACCGAGAGTGTTAGGGATGAGCAGTAAAAAAGCCCGAGCACAAGAGGACACACTCGCGGAAGAAGCAAACTGTAATGGCTCGCCATAGCCGTATGTAGACAGGAACCAGAAAAACCTTACAGACCTTCCATTGGAACAGAACTCCCAGCGCTTGAAACAAAAGAACCCCGGTAAAATGGTCTAATGCAAAGTTAAACCTCCGCGAGCGGAACAAGTAGCGGGTAACACACCTTCGTTGATTGCCAAGTGGTGTCCCAACCACTGCCGACCAAGTCTAGCCCGCTAAGCCTTCCGTGTATGTCCCCATGCGGCCTGCCAAGTGTAGTAAGGACAACTCACCGCATAATCGACCACTAAGGAAACAATAATATTACGCCACGGAAAGTGCCGTTTGTCGATTGTGGACAACCTGCCATGAAGAAACTCAGATAGATAGGGTTTATAGAGCTGAATGCTACTCCACTTTCAAAAATGAAAACTCATAATGATGGATGTATGAGATTATCAATGTAGAGGAACTTAATTCATACAAATATCTTATATTTTACCTTCATCACAAGATTCATTCTGGGTTTGTTGAGAGGAGTTTGTGGTAAAATTTGCAGAAGTTTCCGAGCAATATTCAGGTCGAAATCAACCCAAAACATTTCTGGGTTTTGTCGGTCAAGGGTCAAGAAGTTGGCTTCTAATTTTGCAGAATTTTTGGGGTTGTTTTGGTGCCCAAACATACAAAATTATTTGGCAGCTAGTGGGGAAGCAACGAGCTGAAATTTTGGGTCTAAGGTGGCCGATAGAATTTGCCAAAATCCTTTCTGGGTTTTCCTGGGTTTGTGGTGGAGAACCTAACATGAGTTTGGCAGAATTTTCTGAGCACTTTTGGAGGCTCTAACAGGGGTTCCTTCTAGCTAGCAGTTGCAGAATTTCTAGGGTCAGCGCAAAGCTTGAGGAGAGATCATTTCCTTGCATCTAGGGCAACATTTTTCTCACCTGGGATTGTTTGGCTTGCTTTGGCAAGCCCAAGGTTGAAATTATTTTGCTGGGATGAATTTGTCTTCTTGTGCAGAAATTATTTTGTTAGAGCCAAATTTATTTACCAGAGCCTATTTATTTACTGTGGCCCAATTTATTTGGCAGAGCTTAATTTATTTGTCGAAGCTAGATTTATCTATTGGGACATGGTATTGTTGTGAGCAATGTGAGGTTCTATGAGTTGTCTGAATAATTATATTGGTATGTTATAGTAGCATGCATTGTTATGTGCGTTGTATATTCATAGTTTGAGTATGTTGATTATTGATGCCATCTAATTTTGAGTAGAAGTTGAATGAACTTAATACATTGGACTAAACCATGGAGGAATTCCTAAACAAATTGACATGATTAAACACAGAAATTGGTTCCTTAAATCTCCATGCAACATTGGACCATAAATCCAAGCAAGACAACATACCTTTATCAAGAGGAGTCTATGCCATCCTTCAGAAGGAGCAACCAAATGATTTGTAGAAGAATTCAGATGTTGGACACAAAATCCTTGCACTTTGAACAAATTTGAAACACATGAAGGTCACATGGAGAGTCCTTTTCAAACTGGATAAGCTGTATGAGCTCCTTTCCAATGTGAGCCAATTACAAGGGAAGAGACTAATTTGCACTCTAAAACCAACTATGCTTGCTCTCATACAACACAAGTTCTTGGAGGAACTTGGTGAATGGGTTAGACTTCTAGTTGCATCTTGTTTCAGTAACATCATGAGACTAACCGACCCTATACCTGTTATAATGATGATGTTATGAGGAGAATATTTAGACTGATAGTAGTGACTCTCCAGGACCTTGGGGAAGAAGCTTGAGGTTTTAGAAGTCATGGCCATCACCAAGACTTATGAGATCATGTTTGATCTTGAGTGTGATGGCTTGATTCTGCAGATGTTACAATGTTCCTTTAACATTAAGAAACATCACCCTGACACAGTCATAGCATACATACAATCTATTTTGTCTTCAGTTATGAGAGATAGTGATACCATTTGCAGGGAGTTGTGGACTAGATTATTGAGCATTTGGAGGAGAGAACAACTGGTCTCACTTGCTGCTTATGAGCGAGTCGAAAAGTTGATTGAGCAGAATATTAGATTGTTCCAGAAACAATTGACTAGGGAGGAGCTGCTCAGGATTGTTGGACCATGTAGCAAGAATGAGTTAAGGAGGAGGGGTCTTTGCTTCATCTGCAAAGAAGGTTGACGACTCGATCGCTCATGCTTGAGTGACACTCAGGCGATGATAGATGTAGAGCAGGAGGAGATTCCTTCTGATTCTCAGAGTGAGGATTCTTCTATGGATGAGTCCATGGGCTCATACAAGGTTACCTCTAAGTAGTGTTAGAACTCCGTAGTTCTCTCCAAGCTAAGAGAAGAAAACTCAAAGGTAACCACAAACTGCTTCTAGCTAGAATCTGGTCTTTCTAGCTAGAGGGGGCTCCCTCACTTAGGAAAACTAAAGATTTTGAAGTTATAAGGCACACAGAGACCAGATCTGACAGGATTTGAAAAAATTGTTTGTTTGGAGTATGGAGTTTAATGGAGGATGAACACCTGTGAGCATGAGATTTACTGACCCATCATACTTATGCATGTAACATCCAGTAACATTCACAAGGCTTATCAAGCATGTACTTTGGATAAAGGAAATAAATTTGTAGTATAGAGGAGAACATTCAACAAACAGAACAAATTCCTTTTTCACATGTAACAAAACAACGGGGACTCCATAAACTGCATATATGTGAGAAAGAAATTAAGAAGAAGCAACAGAGCATACAGGCATAAGATATTCCATTTGCAACTGAAATACTTTATACAACTGGCTTAGTGTAGTACAAAACTGAATTCTAACTCAACTGAAATCATCATACCCATAAACCAGGAAGATTACAGAGAAGAATAAATAGAATAACTGATACACAAAGAATAACAACTCCAAAGCATCATACCATAAGTATCCTTGCAAATAATGACGAGAACAACTCAAACATAACCATTTTATTCATAAAGATATAAATCACAATCATTCAACTCTAAAACCAGTTCATAATAGTTTCCAACCTTTCTTACTTCCAACTTCTGGCATTAAATAGCCATACAAGGTTAAAAAACAGTGTGGCTAGATGCAATGCGTCCCTGATCCATGAAGTGGATCGAATCAAACTGAAAAGAGGAAACTTAATCATGTTTACAGTCTTTTTCCTTTAATTTAAAAAACAAAAACCACTATCATCATATCATCTTTTCTTAACTACAAAGTGTCAAAATCCATAAAAAACTGTCCATAACAACGAACCATATCCTTTAGCATAAAAAGTAGAAATAACAGTGAACTCCTCGGTCTGTGCTGCGACAGATGGGTAGCACGACTTGCTGTCATTTTTTTTTCCCAAAAGTGACACTTGGCTGATGACTCACTGTCTGACTTATCTCCAACTCAACAACACCTCCATCCACTCCATTTCTGACAGTTGGCAGCCTCTAAAACTTGTGAAGACCTGTGCGCAACAGCTGCGTAGCATTGCATAGTCGCCATGTGATTCAAATTTCAAATGAACATTGTGCCTTCTTCCTGCCATTAGGACTCCATGAACTAAGCCAATAGTATTGGAACACTCTCACAACACCCAAAACCATCTCAAAATGCCAACAAAAACAGTATTTGTAGCTTCTGTTAAACAAAATGAATCTCTGCTGCGCAACACAAGCAATCTTCAGCTATGATCAAAACTTCAAACTTTCAGCACATAGGATGTTACCTCCTCTTTCTTTTGCTGTATGAGGCTTTGCTGGTAGCTGCTTTGACTTCAATGGCTTTGGGTGGAGGATCTTTTTCTTCAGTAGACACTGGTTGAGAGGACATCGATTCAGGTTGAGCTTTACGCCTTGGCCTAGACACATTACTAGTTGGAGGTATTCCAATAGCTTCTCTATATTTTCTTACCAATCTGCATGCCTTTAATAACCTTCTCTTCATAAACCTCAACCTCCTTTTCAGTACAAAATTTCTGACATATAAGTTCCTTGCTTGTCTGTTTGTAGGGCGAGTCCATTTGACAAATGTTTTGCATCTGTCCAATGTTTGGGAAGCTTCCAACACTTCTTTGTTACAATCCACAATTAATTCATTAACAACCGTCTTATAGTTCTCATTATCTTACATCACTTCCATCACCTGCATCCGACACTCTTCCAGTTCCTCCAAATACCTTTGGTACTCCCTCCATTTGTCAGAGTCTGGTCTATCAGGTGATTGAGCTATCTTTTTCATCTCTTGTACCCACACTTGCCTTAGCCTTGTTGATCTGGTTATAGGCCTGCTGGACTCCATCTTGGGTTTCTCTGACTGTTCACCATATGCAACCTCCTTACCCTTATCTTGCATAGTAGGTCCGAGAGGTGTCTTTTTATTCTCCTTTTGCTGAGTTGCTTGTGTGGCTGCTTTCTCAGCTCTCGGTTTTGCCTTTTCAAGAATGCTATCTTGAGTTGAGACTTGGCAAGTGCATCTTTCATCTTGGTGATCTTAAGATCCTCTTCTATTGGGGTTGTCTCAACCTCTTTCACCTTCTTTGCTTGCTTGTCCTCTAGGATATCATCAGCTGTTTGAGGAGTTGGCTCCTCCACATCTTTCTTGGCCCTTGACCTAGTTCTAGGTCTCAACATAAACTGCTCATCCTTCATTGTCTCTTCTGCTGTCACTTGAACCTTTGGCACTTGGTCTTTTTCTTGCCCTTTGCACTCTGCTTCTTACTCAACTACTTGCTAGGTTTCTGTCTAGGTTTTTTACTCTGCTGCTCATTTGGTTTCTCATCTGCACTTGCCTTTTCCACTGCCTCGGTCATTTGTTCATCATGTGTTTCATCCTGTGCTTCTTCCTTTTCTTCACAACCTTTCATTGGTGAAGAATCTGTCTGAGGTAAAAGACCCAGACTAGACAACAAACTAGACCATGAGACCTTCTTCTTATCAATTTCAAACATAACTAGGATTTTTATCAAGGAAAAATGAATCAAGCTTGACATATGATTATCCTTCTTGAGCTGAACTTTCTCTGCCATCCTTCCCAAAATTTTAAGTAAATAATGAGGTAAGTTAATGGGTTTCTTAGATGCGAAATGCACTAGAACTCTGAGATGATACTGGTAAACCCTACTGAACCTACCCTCACAAGTAAAGTATCTCTCTATGACTTTAAGTAACTGATTGTGGTGATCTTGAAGATATATACTTGGGAAGGTTGTGTCAAACTTGTTTTTGAACTGTGCTTTGACAAATTCCTTAAAGAATGAGGTATCTAGGTCATCCCCTTTGAACCATTTTCCCCCATCTATGGGAAGGCATGTAGCATGAACAATGAGTTTCTCTGTGACCACTATTTCCAAATCTCCTAATCTTACTTTTCCATTTTTGAGACCTAAAGCAAATAGGTTGGCCAACTGTGTGTGATGTCCCATCGTTTGAATCTTTTCACAGAACTGTATACACCAAACATTCTCAAACGCAACCCTAATTGTTAGACTGGAATTGACCATGGCTAAGTTTTTGGGCTCCACATACAATTCCCCCCCTTTCTTGCTTGTAGTAGGGGCCATTTGACGTACAAACACCTGGCATGCTTTCCTAGACCTTGTGGCAGACTACATGTGCACAAACATCAGTAGGAGACTTCTCTTTGAGACATGCAACAACCAAAATGTATCTAACAGTGGCGCTGCGCAGTGCTAATAGGGTGCATTGGCGATTTCAAGGGTGAGTGGCAGACTTCACTACTTCACAAATATTCACCCTAACAACTCAACACTTTAACATTAACCAACATTTGTACAAAACCCCCTGACTCTGAGATTACAAGGTGACAGTGTGCGTGGCAGACAGGGTGTGCGCAACGACTAGATAATGGAGATTAATTACAGCTTACCTTTGCGCAGTGAACCACTCTTTTATTACTATGGTGATGTGCTTTGATATTTGGCTCTGTCAAGCTGCGAACTAACCTTACTCTTCGACCATGAGCATCCAACCAACTTTGGAGATCAATTGTGCAAATGGAATGGAGGTATATGGATTTGATTTGAAATTTTCTATTATGGTTGTGTGAGGTTAGTCATGTGCTTCAAATCCTTTGAATGATATGATGGTTTGGGATAATGATTTGAAACGTTGGTCGGGTATGATATTCTAGGTAGTGGGGGGGGGGGGAGGGAAGGTATGTAAGTCATGTGGATATAATTCGCAATGATGACCATTTAGGGGATGCAAACTAGGATAAAATGGGTAATATGGGAATTATAAAGTTTAGGAACATGAAATGATAAAGAGGTAGGGAATGGGGTATAGGATTTAGTAAATGAAAAATGGGAAAGGAAATGTAGGGTGTGGGTTAGGGTCTTAGGGAGATATGAATAAGCTAGAAGGGAAGTAGAAATGTATTGCTCCCTATGGTCATCTTGCTTTGGACAACATTACCTTTTTTTAACTAAACTAACATCGACGCTCACTTTCATAAACCTTCTGACAACTTCATATGTACCACATGACAAACTTATGACAGTGACTCCTCGATTCAATGTTGTTTCAAACCCTTACTAAACCACTGGATGACCAGACACATGGCAATGTTTTGGACAAATGACACTCGAACTTAGGACAGTGACAACGTTTATAAATTCGATTTATTGAGAGACAGTAAACTAATGGATTCAAAACACACCAAAATACTGACGCTAACAAGGAGCATGAGCCATACAGAGTTGTTGACAACAAAGTAGATTTATATAGTGAGCAGTCAGTGGACCCTATGGTAGACATTCAAGATGATGAGTCACCAATGATGATTCAACACGAGCAACGTATGGTGGAGCATGAGTCAGCTGAGGGGGATGATATGCATAGTATGCATGATGAGCCTTTTGGGGAGAGCTAGTTGGAGGTTCATATTGATCTTGTGATGGATGTGCAACTACCAGTTGGGTCAACCATTGATGAGGAGTAGACAGATGTATGGACGTCTAGTAGGGCGACAGTAGTTGCAGACACTTATCCTTAGGTGGTGTTGGAGGTTGACAGGGCAGTTCTGCGAGAGGCTAGTAGACAACAGGAGCATGGCGTTTCCAGTCAGAGGAGGGAGGAGTTGTTGGAGATGGTGGTGCATCCATCTTTAGGCTGACCCACTGATGAGGTGCAAGTAGATGCACAAGCAGTTAACAGAGTTACAACTTTCAGGGAGAAACACTCTCCAGGAGTACATAGACAGGGCTTGCAACACATCTTGCCCATTTTCGCTTATTATAGAGAGAGGGGCCCGCTTCCTCAGACAGATCTTGTTGATGGAGTGGATAGAGCAGCATGAGTTGAGCATGGATCGACAACAACATAGTAGACTTGTCCCATATGTAGGTGTCCTTGCATTTGATTCTTTTCCCCAGATAGATTGGCAAGAGATCATGAGTTGGTATCCTAATGATGGGGTATCATTCTTAGTTTGGAGCACAATACAGTAGGAGCCCTTACATGAGAGGGTTATTGCATGTTTCAGTGGTTAGTGGGTGTGCGCAGACAGTGTATCAATATTTCAGCAGCACTAGCCCAACATTAGCAAAGTAGGGTTGACCTTAGCCTATGCCAAAGGTTGGATTGGAGAGAGTTGATGAGTTGGTATTCGCTTCATGGAGCAGCAGCTATAGCCGGAGACAAAGCATATTTTGAGCCATGGCACTTGGGCGATGATTGGCCATGGTGGCATTGGGATCCAGGAGGATTGGTTGATGATAGGTACAATCAGAGATCAGTTTGGGATCCAGGCATTGGGGAATCTGGTCATGTTTGGATTTTGGATTACTTGGTAGCATGATGTGGACCAGTGGTTCATGTGGGATCCTAGTATCAGTTTGCAGATGCCTCTACAGTGGACAAGTGTAGATTGCTTGAGGGAAAGCAATCTTCGGGCAGGAGGATTTGTAATGTCCCCATTTTTATTTCTCTCCATAGTACAGCCTGGGTGGATTTCCAGGACAGGGGATGACCAGGGATTGGAGTAGGTTCGTGTTAGCAGGGGTTCTAAGGATTTTTTATGGGATTTGATGGCATTAGCTTGGCATATTTCATCATCCACATAATTTGTCTTTCGTTTCGTCGCATTCCGACAACTTTAAAAAATTAGCATTATTATGGAGCCTAAATTAATTAATTATGCTCGAGGTGGCATGTCGAGAAGATTATTTGATGGAACGCCTCAGTGTAATAGCTCGTTGGAGCCAGAATGAGAAGATCTTTAGGATGGGGTGCTGAGAAGTGACTTATAGTGGCCGAAGAAAGTATGGTGGGCAATTCACCATTTTCCTTAATTAAAAATGACAGACTTTAATTAGTCATTTAATTAAAGGGAAAATAATTAATTGGTGGAAAAGGCCCAAAATTGACTTAAGTGAAATAGAATTAAATTAAGATCACTAAGATAAAGTCAATGGAGGATCTTCTAGAATAATAATAAAATAATAAAATAAGATGCTTCTAGAGGCTTGGAGATCTATCCACTAGATATATAAAAGGGGAGGAGGAGGTCATTTGGAGATATCTTGGATTTGATCATTGTCTTGTGTGAGAAGTTTGAGTACTTGGTTCTCTACTTTTGGCATTTGGGACATTACAAAGCACTAGTGAGCTATGGAAGAGATGCACAATTGGCAATAATAGAAAGAAATGCCTATCACAAGAGAACATGAAAGATATAGATTCCCTTAGGCATTAAACACTTCATAAAAGAGATCAAGAAGATTACAAGATGGTGTTATACAAATGAGATATATGTATTTTTGTGCAACTCAAGGAGGAAGCTACCCCCAAGAAGGGCTAATGAGTATATGTGTAGAAGCATGACTAGGTTGGCCTTAACCACTTCCTAGTAGTGTTCCACAGACACACATATCCCAGGGTGGCGTGGAAACAACTAATGCTTCCCACACAGCTGGGATGAGGGGACACTTGGGGAAACATTTGCCTAGTGTGGGGAACACGTTTTTTAAAAGCGCTGCTTATGGGCATACCTCCTCAGAAAGGGCTAGGCGCCCCCCTTAATTTTGCTTGAAAAAAATAATTTATGAGTGGGGAAGCTTGATGTTGAACTTTAAGGTCCTACTAATGCTATGTAATTAATGGTAATGTTAAATTATTAAACATTCTCCTTTATCTTTCCTTTTCATCCTTCTACCTAAATTTTTAACATTATCATTAATTGACTCGAAATGTTTGAGAGTGGTTCTGACCTCATTGGATTTATACGAAGAAAGTAAAATTTTAGATCCCACTCAAAATCCATTGGATTCTATCATGTATGAGGGTCCGGAACTAGCATTTAATCAAGAGATTTGGAATCCCTAAATCACTCGTTCGACTAACCAAGCTTACCTCTACTTGGCTTACCCTACGATGCCATCTAACTTACCAGTTAACTATTGCCTCTCCTCCCCCTTGGCACTCCTTCAATGCTCATTGACCATTTTTAGTTTTCAGTTTTAACTCTTGAGTCTTGACTCTAGATATCGATGACCTTAGATTGATTCTTTGACTTGTCGCTCTTTACTATTTTTGAGTTTGAGTTATATCAATTTAGTATTCCAGTCTTCAAACTTCAGTATCTACTATAATCTATTTTGCTTAGTACTAAATGGATTCTAGAATGATGAATCTATTTTTTAAATAAATATAGATTCTAGAATGATGAATATGGCTCAATGTATTTCATTATTGAGTCTCATGGTGTATGTTAAATGATGTATGTATTAGTATGAATGATGAGTATGGATTAATGTTTCATTTTTTAATTCAATTATGTAAGGATCAATGTATTTATGCTTTCATTATTGGATATATATATATATATATATATTTCATTTTTTAATTCTATTATGTAAGGATCAATGTATTTATGCTTTCATTATTGGATATACATACATATATATATATATATATATATATATATATATATTAAAAAATAATATACCCCGACGTCCCCTAGGCCCCCCAAATTTTCCTAAAATTTGAGGGTACTGCCGCACGTCCCCCTTGTGCATGTGCATTGTCTTGCACCTGTGTCCCCCAATCCCAAAGTCTTGGAGGAATATATATTCCTAATATAAAATAAATGATAGTAGGTGATTAAAATATATCCTTAGCCATTACAATACATTAACGAATCATATGAGTGCATTGTGCGTTGGAAATGTAACTAGCTTCAGTGTTCATAATTGTTGTTGTACTCGTTTTGAAATGTATCTTATGTAACAAATAAAAGAAGAAAAGAAAAGTTATTATTATAAAGCATGGGTTTCATGCTCTTATTGATGGTCTTCTAGATAAAAGCACGTTCTTCATGCTTCTAGGGTTTGTCAGGTCATAGGATTTATTGTCACGAGTCAAAAGAGTCCACATCATGATTATAAGACCTTTCCTCGCAAAATAAATCTTCTAAAATAATTTATTTTGAGTCTAGAAAGTCTTGGAAACCTAAGAAATAGATTCAACACTGCCAGCTACAAGTCGGCCTAAAGAAGGGAATTCGACCCCTTGGAAAGGCTATATAAAGAAGCATATTCGACCTAATTTTACACTCACTCACAAATTTCATCTCTCAAGAAGAAGTTGGGAAAGGCAAAACGAAGGTCTAAAAGGCAAGGAGAATCCAAGAAGAAGAAAGAAAATATGTTTTTGGGCTCTATCTCTCTCACATGTGCGAAATGTAGAGTTTCTATAGCATCAAGGAAGGCCGAAATTGCGATGGGTCCGAATTGTAGGAAGTCAATTTATAGTATCAAGTTGCTAGAAGAGCAAATATTCTGTCTTGACCTCGTTGACCTTGGAAGTATCTGTCTTGCTCAAAGAAGAATTTCTTGAAGGAGCTGAATTAGGGTTTTTGTAGCAGCTACAAAGCCGAAGTTGTAGGGTCTAAGCTGGAGCTGGTTGAATCAAGATTGATCCTAGTTGATTTGATCTATCTGGAAGGACTTCTTAGAGGGCTGACTTGGTACTTGGAGGGGGACATGGTCTAATGTTTGGGTCTTGATTTGTCTCATTTGAAACAGATTCTATAAAAAGGGAACACATTTTCCCCTAGCTTGGAGCTTAATTTCTGCGTCCACTGTCTTTATTGTTTTTGTTCTTGGTAATTGTTTGATGAAGAGGATCTAATAAAGAATCACAAGAAGATAAATAAAGTTCACAAGCAATTATTAAAGTTAAGAAAAATCTAAATTAATAGCTTCCATACTGCATTTTCAAACATGGTATTAGAGCTAAGGTAAACAGGAGAAGGTATTTGGAAGGATCATCTTGTGGACACAAGAAGGGTTTACTAAGGGGAATCACTTGCAAACCACTATATCAAGCCCTCATCAAAGGAAAGCTTTAAGAGGAAGATTACAAGAAGGTTGTTGATCTCTCTTGGAAGGAGATCTATTCAAAAGCTCAATGGGAGACATCCTTGAAGGAAGCATCAAAGGATCTTAATATCATTCATTACTCTTTGAAGATGTTGTTGAGGGGATGCTAGAAGACATCTTTTCTTGGTCATCATTGAATTCTCTTTGAAGATCTTGAAAGCCTCGAGACAGTTGGAGACATCATCAAGAAGGGAAGACTTTTGATTGACAAGTAAGTATCTCTTTGTTTGTATCTATAGGTTATATGGGTTCTTTTTGCAAGGAAAGCAATAAGCTCGTTGGCACGACAAATTTCCTAGCATGGAAGAAAATAATTGATCTGTCACTTACAAAGCATGAAGTAATGGAATATGTTCTTGGTGAAATTACTGACCCTAGCAAAGACAAGGCTCAAGAGCTAGCAAAATACAAGAAGGGGGAAGTAAGGGCACAAAGGATCATTGTTGAGTCCGTTAAGGATCAACTTATTCAATTTGTTGCTAATTTGAAGACTTCTAAGGCTATGTATGGAAAGCTAGTAATTTGTACTCTATAAGTACATCGGGGCAAAAGATGTCTTGAGAAATAAATTATAAAAAATAAAGAAATCAAAGGATGAGGACATGGCATCATTTCTAATGAAGATTTCTCAAATAAGAGATCAGTTGCAGGGGCTTGGGGAGACATTTTTTGGCTCTAAATTGACCATATGTGTACTGAATGCCTTACCACTAGAATGGAGCAGTTTCACATCTAGCATTTACTTTAAGAAATACACAACTCATTTTGATGAGTTGTGGGCTCAATGCATTTTGGAAGAAACTAGGATCAAGGCAAAAGATGATATTGAATCAAATGAACAGTCTCAAGCCTTTATTGTTAGAATCATGAAGTTGAATATGGGAAAGTTTGGAAAGGTCAAGAAGAAGCCTGATATGTCCAAGGTTCAATGCTTTGGATGCAATGAATATGGACACTTTAAAAGGGATTGTCTAAACAAGCAAAACAATGAAAGAAAGAAAAGAAGCGAAGCTCACATAGCCGAAGAAATGGGAGAACCTAAGAAGAAGCCAAAGAAGATGTCAAATATCTTTACTATTAAGGGAGGCATTCTCTTTGTCAGGTTCTTTTTGAAATTTGTCTTTCCTTTAGATAACATGCACTGCGGTTAAAGAGTTTTTGTATGGCATCATAGATAGAAGCATATGATAGTAGCATATTTAGAGTCTTCTTGATTGAAATGATTTGTAGGAATCATCTAGTCTTGGACCATTTTTGGATATCATTGTTCATCCAAGCATCATCATGATCTTGTAAGAACCATCATTTTGGAAGGTTCTTGGAAGAAGCATTATGACAAGGTTAGTATACATTCCATAAAGTATGGAAATAATTCTATCAAAGGATGAAGGAATGCAGTTGAGGGGCACATAACTAGATGATTATATGGAAGCATATGAATGCATGTTTGAAGTAACTCTTCTATTGAGTAAGATTCCTATGTACAAAATCTTGTAAAAAGGTTGGTCATAAATATGCTTAGTATGGTTATATGATGCTTAAAAGAAGAATTTGATTAAGGATCAAGACTTTCTAGAATGGTAAATAACATCCTGTATAAGTCTCCGAAAGAAAATAGTAACTTAGTAATCAAGTTCGATGCTTGGGCACTCTAATGCATGAAGGACGACTTGTATGGAGATGGACCGTGAGGATGTTGATGCTTTGATCAGAAGGTTAGGTAAGTGTACTATTTCTGTTATTGGTTATCTGGTTACATATTGTTTTGCTGCTTGGAAGGATATAGCAGGAATACATGATGATTGTTGAGGCAAGTTCAACATATGATACCTGGCAATCATGAAGTCAAGATGTATTTCATCTTGGGAATAAGAGGTAGCAAGTGCGAGAACATAACTCGAAGGTCAAGTTCGTACAACAACAAGGAGATCGCTTTCATAAGGAAGCTATGATCAGATTGAAGTTTGGAAAAACCCAATGTAATGCCTTCATTAATGATGACAAGATGAAATTGATGTGCAAGATAGATGATTTGGATCTTGTCACAAGATTGAAGAAAGAATATGGCTCCATGATACCTCGGTAGGAAGCAAGATCGATACAAGAGATGCGAAGGAGAGAGGGATGTTGGAAATACTGAGAGGTGGGGGGGGGGGCTTTGAATCAATATTTCCTTTCAATTGTTATTTTTACCAGTTAGATCACTTATAATAATAACACAAAATGAACAATAAGAATAAATACTTTTATTAATATCTTCTTTACAATAAATTCAATACAATAATGTGTAGGGCTCCAACCCTAGATGAAGACACCAACCTGTACTTTGCCAAGCACCAACTTGGACTTCACGAGGCTCCGACCTCAAGGGCTCCAACCTTATCTTCCCAAGGCACCAACCTTGTCACTTTGAGGCTCCAAGCTCTATGGCTCCAACCCTATCTCTGGTATAGGCTCCAACCTGGCCTCTTGAGGACTCCTATCCTCTAGGGATCCAACCCTTTGCTTCAATTTGTCAAGATAAGTTCACTAATTCTTCAGGGCTCCCAATATTGTCTGCAATGAGCCGTGGCAATATGTTCACCAACGCTGCCCTCAATTGATCTCCAATATGCTTAGTCCATCAATGACAAATTTGTCTTCACATGAAGGTGTCTCCACAACTCTTCATGTCACCCAAACAAAGATCTCCAAAGTCACCTCATGCAGGCCTTCAACAATGCATCATGGTCTCCAAGAATCTCCAAGATCAGCTAAATTTTCTCAACAAGACGTCTTCAAATGACTCTTCAAGGTATGCTCAAGATCAACTCCAAATCCACTCCAAGATATACTGCTCTAAGGTATCTTCAAGACAATGTCTAATGGTATGCTCTTAAAAAATGTTAAGTCTAGGTGACTTCAAATCAGCTCCCCAAGTTCCAAAGATATGTTGGAAATGTTGTCATTGATGGCAAAGGAGATGACAAAGGAGACAACATAGATGCAAAGGAGATGGCAAAAGAAGATTGTTGAAAGGAAAAGAGAGAAAAAGAGGCAGAGCCGTGAGATGAAACGGTCGAGCAGCAGAGAACGGCTGCAAAGAGTACAGTGAAACAAAGACAGAGAATAGAGAGGCAGAGACAGAGAATGATAGAGGCAGAAACAGAGAATAACAGAGACAGAGAATAACAGAGGTGAAACAGTAAGGGCGCATAACCAAGAAAGGAACCGAAGGAGTCGGGCGTTCAACATATGGAAGCACTGTATTGTACTGTCGAGAACGTAAGAGGAATCAAGAGCAAAAGCGGAATTCTTTTAATAAGAGTTAAAAATTATGAGAACTGGAATCCGGAGTCAAGAACGGAACCTTGAATAAACAGTGAAACCAGAGTTGTTGGAAACCAGCAGTATCGCGTGCGATTGGGAGTGGTAAGCTGAATTCGCTTTTTGAACGCGATGTATGTCGCTGCAGGACACATGTATTTGGGCGGTATTTGAAAACCGCGAATTTCACGTCAGTTTGAAACATTAAAACTCGGCCCAAAGAAAAACGCGATATCAACTGGATTCGTCCGATTGCCAAGACCGGGAGATCAACGGTGATTACACTTGCGTGATGAACAAAGGTTAATGAGGCAAAGCACTGTGGGTCCAAGTCAAGCGTTTGTTGAAAATTGAAATATAAACCAAAGTCTAAAGCCGAAATCTTATGAGGATTATTTGTTATACATTCAAAGGGCGTTATAATGGTTTTTAAAGGTTGTTTATATATATTATATAAAACATGCTGTGGGACCTACATTCATTTCTGTGGGGGCCAAGTTTTATACGAAGTCCTGTGTATTATAAAATTAATTAACAGGCTGATGGTAAGTCAAAATGCATTGTGGGCCCGATGGTCAGCTTTAATTCAAAGCCATGGTATAATGTTTGAAATATGACGGAAGAGGTAGTATATGCAAATACAGTATTGAGAGTATGAAACATCACAAAGGGGTTCAATATAGTATGAGCGCTATATTAAATGGGGACCAAGATTATAATACAAGACATATAAAACATTGTATATGTGATATAAGTTGCGGTGGGCCCAGTTGAAGTATTGTGTTAATGGTTAGTGATTAACCATTGAAGAAAATGCTGAATGGTTGATATGTTTATATATATTAAATGTGGACTCCGACTATGTTGCAGATTAACGAAGAGGTAACCCAAACTTTAGACAGTGCATTATATCATTATAAACAAGTTTGGGACCCCCGACATAAAATTCCGTGAATCTTAACCCAAGCTAGAGGATACATAAACGCTATTTCGAGAATCTTAACCCAAGCGACAAAGTTTATATATATGTATAGCGCTTTATATACAAAGGACCAAGATTACAATACAAAGTAGATGTACTATAGTCTTGTGCACGAGATTAACAGAACAAAAGGTTCTATTGTTCGAGTTAAAACAAACAAAGTACCACATGGTTGGACCCTCATGAATCGCATCGGAGAAACTAATGGCAGCGGAACATGTTAACAAAAGTTTCGATGGAAGCGTACCCGATTCACTTATAAACGGTGAGACTTATATTTGTTTGAATTCCGACTTAAATCGCATCAGAGCGATTCATCGCATCGGAGGTGAAAGAGTAACGAACAACTGATAGTTCCGATTGTGATTGAGCGATTGGATGATAGTCGTCGGATTTATCGAGGAATGGACTGCGGATATGATTCGATTGACTATATGGTGGGCCTTTGTTAATTGCATCGGCGAAAATCTAAGGACCAAGTCACAGGAGCATTGTGAATATTGCGATTGCGATTGAAATAAATGGTGCGGAGTATAGCTGGCATGTGGGCTCCATTCAAAAGATAAGATTATTATAGGTTTGCTCCGACTTTCTATACCAAAGCTGAAGAGTGAAAGGAAAGCAAAGCGGCATGTATATATGTGTGTAAAACAATATATATACATATTTATATATGTGAACAGTGTATCATCGGATCAGAGTGAGAGGAGAGTATTGGAGCATCGGAACATACAACTAGAAGTTGTGATTGCGATTAATCGCAATTCGGAAGAAATCAAGAGGTGACTCATCGCATCGGAGAATAGAGTGAGCTCGGCTAGTGGGCTCGAAAGGGCATTTTATGTATTAAAAGGTCTTTTATTAATTCTTAGAGAGTTGATTTGCGTTACATAAAAGGGCAGTTTATATGTTAAAACGCTTTATTATAATGTGGAGAGTTGAATTGCACTATATAAAAAGCGCAGTTACATATATATACAACAGTTACACCACAACAATGAACATGAGAGCAAGCAGAGCCGAAAAAGACAGACACAGTCACAGAAAAGACAAACACACGGTGATCCAAAGATGAATGTATACGTTTTTGATTGGTTTATATTGTTTGTGATGCACTGGCAAGTCTCCGTAGGAAATAAAACTCCACTGTAAAACTAAAAGTTGTATAAATTGCTGAGATTTTTTGAATGAGCTGGAAAAGGAAGTGAGGAGGCAGAATGCAAAGAGTTAGGGCTATTCACTTTGAATTCCCTGTGGAATAGGAACTGTTATGAGGAAAACTGTATAAAGCATATCACATTGATATGCAAAAAGAGGTTAGAGAATGCAGAGTATGAAGAATTGAGGCATAGAAGATAAGAAAAAGGAAGAGCAGAAAGAGATGCTACACAATAGCGCTGATATCTAAGGTAAATCAACAAATATTTTCTTTTGATAAATTGAGGAAGTTGGAGCTTCCCTATCAAGTTGAAGCTTGATAGATGTCAGTTGTAGCTGACTGAGGTTGGAGCCTCCTGTAGGTTGGTGCCTGCAGAAAAACAATGGTGAGAGGGAGTTGGAGCTTGCCTTTGCATCACAACAATAATAAGATGTGGTTTTCTCCCTTTATGGATTTTCACTTATATCTGCTGTATCTGTGTGTGTTGCCTATGTGTTGATATATTCTATCCAATCTGCTTAATGTTTGTTGTTCTCATAATAAGTTTTATGTCACATTAAGTTAATACTTGTTGCTACATATTAAGACGGTCCACATATTAAGTTGGTTATAAAATTAAGTTTCAAATAAGCTTAATGAAAAGTTTAAAAAGCTCATGTATGTGTTAAACTGATTCACCCCCCCTCTCAGTTTAACTAAGGATTCAACAATTGGTATCAGAGCCAGTTCCTTTAGCACCAATTTTGCCATTGAAAGGAGATCCTAGGTCCCTAGGATGGCTAGTCAAGAAAGAAGCTCAACCAATAAAGCCCCTTTTTTCACCGGTGCTAATTATGCCTTCTGGAAAATCATACTGAGAGCATACATAATGTCTCTAGGAATAGATGTTTGGGCTGATGTGGAATTTGGATATGCCCCAAAGGCAACTAACTCAGAGAAAGAAGCTAAACAAGACTTTGTGGCCAATGCAAAGGCCATGAATGCAATCTTAAATGGACTATGTGAGGCTGAATTTATCAAAGTAATGCACAACAAGACTGCCAAAGAAATGTGGGATACTCTTGAAAACATCCATGAGGGAAATAAAAAGGTAAAGACAACCAAACTTCAAGTATATAGAGCTCAGTTTGAAAATTTGAAAATGAATGATGATGAAGATATTGGCAGCTTCTTCTTAAGAGTTGCAGTAATTGTTAATAATATTAAGGCTCTTGGAGAAACTATACCAGAATGTGTAATTGTACAAAAGATTCTAAGATCTCTTCCACCTAGCTTTAACCCCAAGGTTTCTGCCATAGAAGAAACAGTTGATTGGGAAACCTTGACCATGAACTAGTTACTTGGAAATCTAACAGCCTATGAGATGAGACTCCCATAGAAGAAGCCAAGTGCGAGGGACGCAGCTTTTAAAACAGAAAAGAAGAAAGAAGAAAAGGAAGATATATGCTCTTGCTCTGATGAAGAAGTGGCTAAATTTGTCAAGAAACTGGATAGAGGCCCAGGTAAATACAAAGGTAAACTTCCATTCAAATGCTTTAACTGTGGAAGAGTTGGACACTATGCTGCTAAGTGGCCTCATAAGAAAGCAAGGAATCAAGCTCAAGAATTAGAGAAAACTACATCAAAAAACTGACAGAAAGGAAATAAATTCAGTAGAAAATCTTTCTATGCTCAACAAGACAACAATGCATCTGAAGACTCAGATGAACCCTCAAGTGAAGAAGGAACCTCTGAATTTTTATTGATGGCCATAGAAGAACTTGAAGGACTCCTTCTAGAAGATGAAGAAGAAGGTGAAGTTGACCTTGAGGGGGAGCTAAGAAGTGCCCTAGAGGAGATTGACAGACTCAAACTGAAGTGCTAAAAACAAAAGGACATTCTCCTCAAGTATGTACGAGAAGAACAGAATTCAGAAGTCCTCATGCAGCTGAAGATAGAGCTTGAAGAAGCCAAGAAGATAGAAGACATGTTACTTAAGCAAATCAAGGATAAAACTCAGGACCAAGAGAAGTTGGAAGAAGAAGTAGTATGTCTGAGGAAGAAATTAGAAAATGCTCAAAGGAAAGTGTCTATAAATTCTTCTCAAATGACAAGCTCTGGTAAGTTGAACGAAATTTTGGATGCTCAAAGATCTCCTCTGATAAAAACTGGGATAGGTTATGAAGGAGAATCAAGTAAAGGCAAAGAAAAGGAAAACAAAAATATTATTTTTGTAAAAGCAAAGAAGGCTGATGAAGCAGCTCAAATGATTCCTACAAAGGAAGAAACACGCAATGAAGGAGACAGAAACCAGAAGAAACCTCTAATAACAAAGAATGGAAAAAATACTCAGCCAATAGAAAAAGGCTCATATACCCCTGAGTATGTCAAATTTGGAAGCCATGAAAGGATATTTTTCCCTCCTATGAAAAATGCCACCTGTTATGCTTGCCACAAGCTGGGACATATTGCTGCATACTGTCATACAAGGAGGAGTAATTCAAACCAGCAAAGGATGCAAACAGTGAAGAGACTGTCTCAAGCAAACAAATGGAGAAGACAACCTCACATCAGGTATGCAAATTGTTTTTATGGTTACTGTTTTTACTGTAAGGAATTCGGTCATAAAATCATTGAGTGCAGAAAATATGGACAAAGATTGATGTTCAACACCTCAAGGAGGTTTATAGATCATGGAGATTTTACTCATACTCAAAATTCTGCGAAAATTATGATAAAATGCTGTGTATGCAATAGAATTGGACATATGCCCTCCAAATGTCCTCTTAGAGAATGTGGTTCATCATCTCACAAAAGGTACCAAACAAAAGGATGCTTCCAGTGGAAAAAGAAGGTGAATAAATGTGACCTCGCTCTAATTGCTCAAGACCTGAAAAGCCAATGGTATTTGGACAGTGGCTGCTCAAAACATATGACTGGAGATAGAAGCAAGTTTATAAGCTTTGATGAAAAGAAATCTGGAAATGTTACTTTTGGCAATGACAAAGCATGGAAAGTCAAAGGAAAAGGGTCAGTCAGTCTAGATAATGGTAGAGGAAAGGCCCAAGATGTACTATTTGTGGATGGGCTGAAAGCAAATCTGCGGAGTGTCAGTCAAATGTGTGATAAAGGCTGTGAAGTTCTTTTTAGAGCACAAGACTGTGAAGTCAGATCAAGCACCACAGGAAAAACTCTGATCAAAGGTGTTTGAACGAAGAGTAATGTCTACATGGTGAAAGAAGAGAATGAAGCATGCCATCTTAGCAAAATTGAGGAGTCATGGTTATGGCATAGGAGATTGGGACATCTTAAATTCGACCATATCATCAGACTGAGCAAGAATAAAGCTGTCAGAGATATGCCAGAAATAGAAAGGCCTTCAAATACCATATGCAAATCTTGCCAATTGGGCAAACAGACCCGCACATCCTTTAAGGCCAGAGATGAGCTATCAACAAGAAGACCACTCCAGCTTCTGCACATGGACCTATGTGGACCTGCAAGAACTAAAACACCAGGTGGAGAATCCTACTTCATGTTGATAATGGATGATTTCTCCAGAATGACATTGGTTGCATTTCTCAAGAATAAATCGGAAGCATTGGAGAAATTCAAGATATTCAAAGCATTAGCAGAAAATCAAACAGGATGCAAGCTAAAATGCATCAGATCAGACAGAGGAGGTGAATTCACAGATTATGACTTTGCAGACCTATGCAATGAACATGGGATAAAGCAACATTTTACTATTGCAGGGACACCTCAACAGAATGGAGTAGCAGAGAGACAAAACAGGTCTGTACAACAAATTGCCAGAGCCATGATGCAAGAGAGTAATATTCCTCAAACCTTCTGGGCAAAAGCAGTACACACAGCTGTGCATATCCTTAACAAAGCTCATTTAAGGCCAAGCAGTGACAAGACTCCCTATGAACTATGGCATGGTAAACCAGCTTCAATCAAGCACTTTAGAGTCTTTGGAAGCAAGTGTTACATAAAGAATAATGATGAAAATCTGGGGAAGTTTGATGCAAGAGCAGATGAAGGGATATTTCTAGGATATGCATCCAAGAGTAAAGGGTACAGGTGCTACAACAAGACTCTTCGAAAGATTGTAGAAAGCATTGACGTAAGATTTGATGAAGAACTTCCAAACAAGACAAGAAGTACAAACTGCAGCAGTCCTTCAGACAATCATGAAGAAGAAAACCAAGATGATGATGATGAAACAAGCAAGACAAAAAAAAATGTTGAACTGAGCTCGAAATCCCCCTCAAGATACACTCAAAAGAACCATCCAGAAGATCAAATCATTGGAGAAAAGAGTGTAGGAGTCCAGACAAGAAGGTAGTTAACTAAACAGATAGAAGAGGTATACATAGCTATGCTATCACAAATAGAGCCAAAGAAGTTTGAAGAAGCCAGCAAGGAAAAGTGTTGGGTGAATGCTATGAATGAAGAATTGGACAAAATTGAGAAGAACAATACCTGAGAATTAGTTCCTAGACCCACTGAGAAAAATGTCATAGGCTCAAAATTGGTATTCAAAAATAAAATGAATGAGCAAGGACAGGTAATCAGGAATAAAGCCAGACTTGTTTGCAAAGGATATTCATAAATCGAAGGACTTGATTACGATGAAACATTTGCCCCTGTAGCCAGAATGGAAGCTATCAGAATGTTTCTGGCTTTTGCATGCTACCAAGACTTCAAGGTATATCAAATGGATGTGAAATCTACATTTCTGAATGGAGATCTAGAAGAAGAAGTCTACATGGAACAACCAGAAGGTTTCTCATTAACAGACAAAGAAGACTATGTGTGCAAACCAAAGAAGGCTCTATATGGACTAAAACAAGCTCCTCGTGCTTGGTACTCAAGGTTGGATAAGTACTTGCAAAAACAAGGCTTTAAGAGAGGAGGAGTACACAACAATCTATACATAAAAGCCCATGAAAATGAACTCGTGATTGTTGTAGTATATGTTGATGACATTATGTTTGGAAGCAACAAAGTTGAGCTAGAAAAAGGATTTGCTGAAGAGATGAAATCAGAGTTTGAGATGTCTATGATTGGAGAGCTCACCTTCTACTTAGGACTTCAAATTTAGCAAAAGAACACAGGTACATTCATCTCACAGGAAAAATACTTAAAAGAGATGTTGAAAAAGTTCAAAATGGAAGACTGCAAACCTGTGTCAACTCCCATGATCACTGGATGCAAGCTATGTGCTGATGATGGATCTGCTGATATAGATCAAAGACTTTACAGATCCATGATAGGAAGTCTGCTATACCTAACAACATCTAGACCAGACATTTTGTTGGCAGTAGGACTTGTGGCTAGATATCAAGCAGCACCAAAACAAAATCACCTTCTAGCAGTCAAAATAATATTAAGATATCTACAAGGAATTGTACAGTATGGGCTATGGTATCCAAAAGGCAAGAGCTTCACTTTGATAGCATATACAGATGCAGATTGGGCCAGCTGTGTGGATGACAGGAAAAGCACAAGTGGAGGTGCATTCTACTTGGGAAAAAGTCTGGTGGCATGGCTAAGCAAGAAACAAACATCTATCTCTCTATCTACAGCAGAAGCAGAATACATAGCAGCAACAACATGTTGCACACAAGTCATGTGGATGAAGCAAACCCTCCAAGACATGAAGGTAAGCATTGATGAACCTATCTCTATCAAATGTGATAATACAAGTGCTATAAGTATTTCAAAAAATCCTGTACTTCATTCAAAAACTAAACACATCCCAATCAAGTACCATTTTCTAAGAGAACAAGTAGCACAGAAGGTAGTGAAGTTGGAATATGTGCCAACAAAAGAACAAACAGCAGATATATTCACAAAACCTCTTGCTAGAGAGCCATTCGAATCTCTGAGAAACAAACTAGGGGTAGTGTCTTCAGATACTACTCTCTGATAGAAGAAAAAAGCTTCATTCCAGGGGGAGAAAAGAAAAGAAGACATCATTCCAGGGGGAGATCAGTGAACAAAGAGAGTCACAAAAGAGCCAAAGCAACCAAGCAGAACATGAAACAGGTCCTCAGGATCAGACTAACATGGACGAGATTTAAAAGCACACGGGAAATAGGCAACCCTTTGCCATTAATGTCAAAGGGGGAGGAAGAGCAAGCAACAGAAGAAAGGGTCCTAAAAGGCAAGCAGAGGAAGTGTATTGCCGTCAATGCCAAAGGGGGAGACTGTTGGAAATGTTGTCATTGATGGCAAAGGAGATGACAAAGGATACAACATAGATGCAAAGGAGATGGCAAAAGAAGACTGTTGAAAGGAAAAGAGAGAAAAAGAGGCAGAGCCGTGAGATGAAACGGTCGAGCAGCAGAGAACGGCTGCAAAGAGTACAGTGAAACAGAGACAGAGAATAGAGAGGCAGAGACAAAGAATAACAGAGGCGGAGACGGAGAATAACAGAGACAGAGAATAACAGAGACAGAAAATAACAGAGGTGAAACAGTGAGGGCGCAGAACCAAGAAAGGAACCGAAGGAGTTGGGCGTTCAACATATGGAAGCACTGTATTGTAATGTCGAGAACGTAAGAGGAATTAGGAGGGAAAGCGGAATTTTTTTAATAAGAGTTAAAAATTATGAGAACTGGAATTCGGAGTCAAGAACGGAACCTTGAATAATCAGTGAAACCAGAGTTGTTGGAAACCAGCAGTATCGCGTGCGATTAGGAGTGGTAAGCTGAATTCGCTTTTTGAACGCGATCTATGTCGCTGCAGGACACATGTATTTGGGCGGTATTTGAAAACCGCGAATTTCGTGTCAGTTTGAAACATTAAAACTCGGCCCAAAGAAAAACGCGATATCAATTGGATCCGTCCGATTGCCAAGACCGGGAGATCAACGGTGATTACACTTGCGCGATGAACAGAGTTTAATGAGGCAAAGCACTGTGGGTCCAAGTCAAGCGTTTGTTGAAAATTGAAATATAAACTAAAGTCTAAATCTGAAATCTTATGAGGATTATTTGTTATACATTCAAAGGGCGTTATAATGGTTTTTAAAGGTTGTTGATATATATTATATAAAACATGCTGTGGGACCTACATTCATTTCTGTGGGGGCCAAGTTTTATACGAAGTCCTGTGTATTATAAAATTAATTAACAGGTTGATGGTAAGTCACAATGCATTGTGGGCCCGATGGTCAGCTTTAATTCAAAGCCATGGTATAATGTTTGAAATATGACGGAGGAGGTAGTATATGCAAATACAGTATTGAGAGTATGAAACATCACAAAGGGGTTCAATATAGTATGAGCGCTGTATTAAATGGGGACCAAGATTATAATACAAGACATAAAACATTGTATATGTGATATAAGTTGCGGTGGGCCCAGTTGAAGTATCGTGTTAATGGTTCGTGATTAACCATTGCAGAAAATGCTGAATGGTTGATATGTTTATATATATTAAATGTGGACCCCGACCATGTTGCAGATTAACGAAGAGGTAACCCAAACTTTAGACAGTGCATTATATCATTATAAACAAGTGTGGGACCCCCTACATAAAATTCCAAGAATCTTTACCCAAGCTGGAGGATACATAAACGCTATTCCGAGAATCTTAACCTAAGCGGCAAAGTTTATATATATGTATAGCGCTTTATATACAAAGGACCAAGATTACAATACAAAGCAGATGTACGATAGTCTTGTGCATGAGATTAATAGAACAAAAGGTTCTATTGTTCGAGTTAAAACAAACAAAGTACCAAATGGTGGGACCCTCATGAATCGCATCAAAGAAACTAATGGCAGTGGAACATGTTAACAAAAGTTTCGATGGAAGCGGACCCGATTCACTTATAAATGGTGAGACTTATATTTGTTTGAATTTCGACTTAAATCGCATCGGAGCGATTCATCGCATCAGAGGTGAAAGAGTAATGAACAACTGATAGTTCCGATTGCGATTGAGCGATTGGATGATAGCCGTCGGATTTATCGAGGGATGGACGACGGATATGATTCGATTAACTATATGGTGGGCCTTTGTTAATCGCATCGGCGAAAATCTAAGGACCAAGTCACAGGAGCATTGTGAATATTGTGATTGCGATTGAAATAAATGGTGCGGAGTATAGCTGGCATGTGGGCTCCATTCAAAAGATAAAATTATTACAGGTTTGCTCCGACTTTCTATACCAAAGCTGAAGAGTTAAAGGAAAGCAAAGCGGCATGTATATATGTGTGTAAAACAATATATATACATATTTATATATGTGAACAGTGTATCATCGAATTGGAGTGAGAGCAGAGTATCGGAGCATCTGAACATACAACTAGAAGTTGCGATTGTGATTAATCGCAATCGGAAGAAATCAGGAGGTGACTCATCGCATCGAAGAATAGAGCAAGCTCGGCGAGTGGGCCCGAAAGGTCTTTTATTAATTCTCCGAGAGTTGATTTGCATTACATAAAAGGGCAGTTTATATGTTAAAACGCTTTATTATAATGCCGAGAGTTGAATTGCACTATATAAAAAGTGCAGTTACATATATATACAACAGTTAGACCACGACAATGAACAGGAGAGCAAGCAGAGCCGAAAAAGACAGACACAGTCACAGAAAGGACAAACACACGGTGATCCAAAACTGAATGTGTTGATTTGTAATTCACATTGTAGCTGAATGTATACGTTTTTGATTGGTTTATATTGTTTGTGATGCACTGGCAAGTCTCTGTAGGAAATAAAACTCCACTGTAAAACTGAAAGTTGTATAAATTGCTGAGATTTCTGAATGAGCTGGAAAAAGAAGTGAGGAGGCAGAATGCAAAGAGTCAGGGCTATTCACTTTGAATTCCCTGTGGAATAGGAACTGTTATGAGGAAAACTGTATAAAGCATATCACATTGATATGCAAAAGGAGGTTAGAGAATGCAGAGTATGAAGAATTGAGGCAGAGAAGATAAGAAAAAGGAAGAGCAGAAAGAGATGCTACACAACAGAGCTGATATCTAAGGTAGATCAACAAATATTTTCTTTTGATAAATTGAGGAAGTTGGAGCTTCCCTATCAAGTTGAAGCTTGATAGATGTCAGTTGTAGCTGACTGAGGTTGGAGCCTCCTGTAGGTTGGTGCCTGCAGAAAAACAGTGGTGAGAGGGAGTTGGCGCTTGCCTTTACATCACAACAATAATAAGATGTGGTTTTCTCTCTTTATGGGTTTCCACTTATATCTGCTTTCTCTATGTGTGTTGCCTATGTGTTGATATATTCTATCCAATCTGCTTAATGTTTGCTGCTCTCATAATAAGTTTGATGTCACATTAACTTAATACTTGCTGCTACATATTAAGACAGTCCACATATTAAGTTGGTTATAAAATTAAGTTGTAAATAAGCTTGATGAAAAGTTTAAAAAGCTCATGTATGTGTTAAACTGATTCACCCCCTTCCCGCCCCCCCCTTTTCAGTTTAACTAAGGATTCAACAAGATAATCCTTCAATCTGCCCTCAATGCCAACCCAAAATGTTGCTTCAAAATCCTTTCAAGGGCTGCTTTAATAATTACAATATCTGCTCCAAATTTATGCTCCAAGACTCTTCAAATCTGCTCCGAGACATCCTTCACATGTTGTTCTTACAAAGTCGTCAGGATCTGCTCAAAATGATCTCCATGTTTTGCTCAAGATCTGCTTCAAAATGTCTTCAAAACACTTGCCTTAATATGCCTCAAGTCTTCTCTAAGACTTCTTCAAGGACAAATCAATAAGGTTTTCGATATTTGATTCAATAGATCACTCCAAAAGGCTTCTCCAAGATTACACTTTAAGAATCATCCTAGACTTCAGAAATGTTTACAAGTCTGCACAGGAATAGCTTCAAATCTGCGCAAAAGATACAACGAAGGCTGCTTCAAAAGATTTTCAAGTTCTCCTTCAAATCTGTTCCAAGGATGCTTAAGGTCTACTTCAACAAGGGCTTCTAATAAAGGTGAGAATATCTTCTCAGAAACCTCCCTGAAGTCTTCTACAAGATTTTTCAAAAACTGCTCGAAGTCCACAAGAAAGACTGCTCCAAACAATTCCAAATTTGCTCCAAGCAGGCTTCCAAAGGTGGTTTAATAAGGGTTAGTTCACACGATTTGCTCCACAGGAAATTAGGGTGATATTCCAGACTTAGATTACTTCAGTTCTGCGTTTTTAGGATAACCAAACTATTTTAACTCTACAGAATTTTTTTTAGCCCAAAACAAAGTTTACTTTCTGATCTCCTCGACCCCTCTTAAATTCTATTTTCCTATAATGATTCTTCACGAAATTGATGATAAAAAGTGGACAGTCGGATCTCATATTTATATGAATTTCATCTTCCAAATGAAGGGACACATCCCTTGACTATGAAGCCGACTTGTAGGCCAGGGATGGGTCGGCTCACTGTAGGATTAATGTCCTTAACTTAAAAAATCAATATCTCCTAAACTATTTGGAGTTTCGGGGCAAGTAAGAGCTCATTGGAAAGAGGAAAAAGTCCTCTTTAAGATGGTCTAGGTCCCATGTCGAAAGGTTGCTTCTGCGGTGGTGAAAAACATTTTTCTTTGTGATTGCCCTTGAATTATTTAGTGCAAAAGCTAATTAGGACAGTATGGCTTCTATTTGTTTGGCTTCTTTATTGTCATAGGGTCATAATTTCATCATGATATGCTTCATCACGTATTAGTGTAATGCAGTGATATGACATAGGCAACTTCATCATTAGGAAAGTTCCAAGATAGTAAGATAGTCTTCCAACCATCAAATGAGATTGTTCATGTCATCATCTAATGGTATGACATCATCACGTGTAGTTCTCCATATGTCATCAAGGGTTAAGGTGTAGATCATCATGTGCATGCAACATCAGATTAAGTACTTCTTATGGCTTCTTCATTAGTGGTTTGACTTCTTCGTGCCTTGACATCTTCATTGATGGTATCCTAGTCAGCCAAGAGTCATGGCACCATCTTCTGGAACCAGGAATCTCAAGAATGTTGACATCTCAGTGAATGCCATCTTGACATCAATGACAACCTTGATTAACAGTCTCCCCCTTTGTCATTGATGGCAATATTCTTTCCCTTTCAACATTCTCTCCCCCTTCGACATCAATGGAAAATGGGGTGCCCAAGTACTCCCCTTATCAAGCTGCTTCTTGGCACGCTGCTCAATCGTATTTTCTTCATCGATGATAGTTCTCCATGATAGATATGTTGCTCCCCCACCATAATGCTCTTCATTAATGTTCTTGCTCCCCCTAAGCCTCTGCATGCCTTCATGGAAATGGATGAGGTAGATGATCAATCAACTCCCCTTGCCTGCATAAATACCTCTAGCTCTTAGTTTTGCTCAAGACAAGAAAAATTTGCTGCCTTGTGATCAAGTGGAGGACATTTTCACAATTTCATATTTTTTTTTTTCGATGGATTTACTCTTAAGAGATGATCTATCGAGATTGTCCATGTGTGACTCATCAAGGGTTTCATAGGGCTCTTCACGAATAACTTCTGCAAGAATTGTTAAGAATCATAAGCTCCCCCTAATAGTGTGCATGGTCTCCTTTTTGGTAGAATATCATCATCAGAACTTGGAATATCAGAAAAAAGAAACTAATGATAATTCCATTCCTTATGAGTTATAAAAACCACAATATATGCAATAATTCATAACATCATCTCATATCTATAAAAGTACAACATAACATATTCGATTTTTGTAAGCAAAACATTTAGATACTGAATAAGAAAAGGAATCATGATTCCTTAATTATATTAAAAAATGTCAGCAAGTTCAAAATTCAAATATATATGTCATAAATGATAAATGATTGTCTCATAACAATCTTGAGTCTCATCACTCATAGACGACTATGCCTATAATAAGCTCTCGTGGAGCTCATGGTAGCATCGGAAGGCTGAAGCAATTGTGAGGAAGATGTATTGGGAGTCTCCATCGAGATGGCACACTAGAGAGATCCTCGGTCCCTTCATCAAGCCAACTCAAATCAGGGGGCTCCTCTTGCGCAACCCAATTAGACTCTAAATCAATGGTATCCAATAAAATTGGATCTATATCCTTTGGTTGTACTTGTTTTGTGAGCATTCGAAGCTTGTAGTAGATGAAAACCAACTTCTCCAACCTCTCATGCTCCAACCTGTTTCTCTTTTTGCTGTGGATGTGCTCAAACACTGACCAATTGCGCTCACAAGAAGAAGCACTATAGGGTTGACTCAGAACTCTGATGGCGAATTCTTGTAATTGCGGTGCCTCAAAGCCACAATCTATCGACCATTGTGCTGGAAAAAAATAACAACAAAGTTTATCAGTTTGCAATGCCAAACATATAAAAAAGAACTAGCAAAATTACAAGCTAAGTTCTAACAATTTGCACTTACAAGGCATTTTCTTGTCCTTGAGACGTTGGCTTGAGCTGAATCCAAACATGCCAGATGCTTCTTTGTACATATCTCGTTGTAGGTTGATTTTGTCCTGAATATCTACATCTGGGAAGATCTTCTCAATGCATATCATGACAACTCTCATCACCTCAGGATCTCTTTGAATGTTAGACCCCTCATTATATAATAAGCTCAGATTGAGATATGTTCCTGCTTCATGCAATGGTGAATGTAGTTGCCTGTCCCACTTGGAATCAATAATTTTCCATATAGGGAGATGTATAGATTCATCTCCCTTATAGAAAGTCTTGATGGCCTTTTTGGCCCTATCCATGCCCTCATAAATATATCCCATTGGAGGTTTCTCTCCATCCATCAATCTCAAGACTTTCAAAAGGGGCTCAGTGAAGCTGACAATCTCAGTGACTTTGTCCCACAATCTATCACCAAGGACAAATGCTTTCATAGACAATGCTTATGGTTTTGTGCTATATTTCCAAAATACCCATTGCTGGCTACCAAACATTCTTCGCAAAGCTTGGTACTCATACAAAAGGCTTTGGAGGGAAAGAAAGTTTGTAGCAAACCTTGTGACAGCTGGGTGACTAAGCTCACCCTGCGTGAATTCCCTCATAAGGTTCATCAACTAAGCATGATTATAAATATACTTGGTAATTTGCTTGAATTCTTGCACAACATCCCACACCCACTCCAACTTCCTAATGTCATCTAGTATCAAGTCTATGGAATGGGCAGCATTGAGTGCAAAAAATGGTGGGATATTTGGCACAAAGCAACCTTCCAACTGCTACATAATTTACTGCATTGTCCGTGATTACTTGGACAACATTGTAACCCCAACTTCCTCCACCACATTAGCCAACAATGTAAAAATAAAATGTGCATGTTTTACATTTGCAGGGGCATCAATGGATTTTAGGAACATTATTCCTTTAGGGCAAGCTACAACAAAATTTATTATTGTTCTACCCCTCTGATCTGTCCACCCATAAGAGATAATTGTACACTTAAGCTCCTCATCTAGCTCTTTCCCCCTTAGTGCATTATAAGATGGGGCTGTGTATCCAGGGCCAGTACTTGCAATGGCATCCACCATGGGCTGATAAAAATATGACTTTGCATAGTTGAATGAAAGACTATTATGGTACCAAAACCTCATCACTGCCATATTTGCCTCCCTCTTCTTTTCATTAAAACTATCCAAGGTTGGTTGAGATCCTGGAGTTGTACGAGGAGTGAAGAAAGAAGAGGTTATACTCCTGTTTGCCACAACACTTGAAGAGGAGTTACCAATACCTGGACTTTGAATCTGTGTTTCACTCTAAGATGAAGATCTACCTATCCCAACAATCTCATCCTTCTTGTCCTCTTAGAAGTTTCTTCTTTAATGGCTTCCAAGGCAGCTGCCATTTCAGTATTGACTTCATCGGGGCAATTTTGACAACATCCCACACCATTCCTAGGAATTCTAGCTAGGCAGTATTTTAGCCTGTTTATGCCTGCACGCATTGTGGCATTGAAATAATTGCACTTGACATGGTGGTCATTACCGACAATGATTCGTTGACCATGTGCCCATGCCGGATCATGTGACTTTCTAGAACCCTTTGGTGGCATGGTGACGAAATCTGGAAGAAAAACATTAAAATTTTAGAATCTAATTGACATTTTTTAATTTATTTTTTGGTTTTCAAATTTTTACATTTTTTTAAATTTACAATTTTTTTGGCCCTGTGGGCGAGTTTCTCAGCCACATAGGGCCGCTGTGTGGTTGAGAAACTCAACCACAGGGCCTGCCTCAGTCACAGGGCCTGTGGGTTGCCTCCTTAGCCTACAAGCCCTGTGGCTGAGTTTCCCAGCCACACAACGGCCCTGTGTTGTTGAGAAACTCAGCGACAGGGCCTGTAGGCTTAGGAGGCAACCTGCAGGCCATGTGGTTGAGTTTCTCAGCCACACAGGGCCGTTGTGTGGCTGAGAAACTCAGCCATAGGGCCAAAAAAAATTGCAGATTGCAAGTGAAAAAAACAATTAAAATTGATTGATTACATAAAAAAAAATATTACATGCAAGCAACAAAACAATGAAACAAGGATCATGAAGCCTACCTAGACAGTGTGCTGCTACTCTGCCAGTGCTGCTACTCCGCCAGTGCTGTGACTCCGCCTTGCTGTTGCAGTGTGCTGCTACTTCGCCAGTGCTGTGACTCCACCTTGCTGTTACAGTGTGCTGCTACTCGGTCAGTGCTGTGACTTGGCTAGTGCTACTACTCCCAAGAAAACAAAGGACTATACAACAATCTAAACATCTATTGCTTTCAAAATGTCCAATTCTGCATCACCTGAAACCATATCCCTGCTCCAAAAGCCAGGAGTAGATGATGATCCCTGCATTTACCAACATTTACACGTCTCTTGACTATGAAGCTGACTTGTAGGCCAGGGATGGGTCAGCTCACTGTTAGGATTAATTTCCTTAACTTAAAAAATCAATATCTCCCAAACTATTTGGAGTTTCAGGGCAAGTAAGAGCTCATTGGAAAGAGGAAAAAATCCTCTTTAAGATGGTCTGGGTCCCATGTTGAAAGGTTTCCTCTAAGGTGGTGAAAACATTTTTCTTTGTGACTGCCCTTGAATTATTTAGTGCAGAAGCTAATTAGGATAGTATGTCTTTGCTTTATTTGGCTTCTCCATCGGTTGGCTTCTTTATTGTCGTAGGGTCACAATGTCATCATGATATGCTTCATCACACATTAGTGTAGTGCAGTGATATGACAATGGTACCTTCATCATTAGGAAAGTTCTAAGATAGTAAGATAGTCTTCCACCCTTCAAATGTGATCTTCCATGTCATCATCTAATCTTCCAACCATGTGATAATTCAATGGTATGACATCATCACGTGTAGTTTTCGATATGTCATCAAGGGTTAAGGTGTAGGTCATCAAGTGCATGCAACATTAGATCAAGTACGTCTTAGGGCTTCCTTCATTAGTGGTTTGACTTCTTCGTGCCTTGACATCTTCATTGATGGTATCCTAGTCAACCCAGAGTTATGTTATTATCATCTGGAACCAGGCATCTCAAGAATATTGACATCTCGGTCAATGCCATATTGACATCAATGAAAACCTTGATTAACAAGGGAGCCATGTAGCTGGTACTCTTATAGAGACAAGCTATAAGGCTTGTTGTGTTAATTTCCCAAATTGGAAGGTATTCTGAAATCTCGTCTGGTTTTGAGAGGGAGAAAGGGAGTCTCCTTAAATAAAAGCAAGGATCTATTCTATGATCAAAAGGGAATAGGGATATGCTTTCTGGTTGAGGGGGATTGATGATGGACATCACACGTGCATTCTCTTCTTCATGTGTCATGCACTTGACCAAGACTAACAACTATAAGTCTAAGTGAAGGCCTTGGAGAGATAATGGTGGAGGATTGGATAAGCATTTGTGGTTTCCTTGATGATAGAGCATCCAAGAAGGGAAATGTACTAACACTCTTTGAGAATAAGATAGGTATCCAAGTTAAGAGTGGTCGAAGAGGATCGATATTCTTTGAGGATTGGGAATCCAAGATAAGGATAATCTTAAAAGGACATACCTTGTGAACATTCAGATGGGGTATATGCCTTTTAGAGGTAGTGTGGTATCACACTTAAAGCCTCCTAGCATAATGCTCTTGAATGAAGATGAGCTTGCCTAGTTAGGCCTCAAAGACAGTGTTGGTCATATTGTTGATGCTTACAGTTGGCTTATCAATCCGACACTTCTTATGAGGAACTCTTCAGTCTGAGAATGATGTTATACTGGTTGTAAAATTATGAATACCTCCCTAGTTAAGAGAGAGTGTTGGAAATGTAACTAGTTTTGGTCTTTATAATTGTTGTTGTACTCATTTCAATATGTATCTTATGTAACAAACAAAAGAATAAAATAAATAGTTATTATTATAAAGCATGCGTTTCATGCTCTTTATTGATGGTATTCTAGGTAAAAGCATGTTCTTCATACTTCTAGGGTTTGTTAGGTCAGAGGATTTATTGTCATGAGTCAAGAGAGTCGACATTATGATTATAAGACCTTTCCTGGCAAAATATATCTTGTAAAAGAATTTACTGAGTCTATAAAGTCTTAGAAACCTCCAAAGTACAAGTCGAGCCTGACAACTACAAGTTGGCCTAAAGTAGGGAATTCGACCCGTCGGAAAAGCATGTATAAAGGAGCAGATTCGACCTCATTTGGCACTCACTCACTCACAAGTTTGAGCGCTCAAGTAGAAGCTGAGAAGGCAAAGTGAAGGTTTAGAAGGCAAGGAGAATCCAAGAAGAAGAAATATTTTTTTTTTGGGCTTTATCTCTCTCACACGTGTGAAATCTAGGGTTTTTGCAGCATCAAGGAAGGCCGAAATTGCAGGGCCGAATTGCAGGAAGTTAAGTTGCAGTATCAAGTTGTTGGAAGAGCAAATATTCTGTCTTGACTTGGTTGACCTTGGAAGGATTTGTCTTGGTCAAACAAGAATATCTTGAAGAAACTAAATTAGGGTTTTTGCAGCAGCTACAGGGTTGAAGTTGCATGTCAAAGTTGTAGGGTCGAATTGAGACGAAGTTGAAGCTGGAAGCTGGTTGAATCAAGATTGAGCCTAGTTGATTCGATCTATCTAGAAGGACTTCTTGGAGGGCAGACTTGGTACTTGGAGGAGGACTTGGTCTAGGGTTTGGGTCTTGATTGTCTCATTTGAAGCAATTTCTATAAGAGGCAAAGAGATTTTTTGGGTTTTCCCCTTAGAGGGGTTTTTGCCTGGCTTGGAGCATGATTTTTGTGTCCACTGTCTTTACTATTTCTGTTCTTGGTAATTGTTTGATGAAGATCTAATAAAGAATCACAAGAAGATAAATAAAGTTCACAAGCAATTATTAAGGTTAAGGAAAATCTAAATTAATCGTTGTCATACTGCATTTTCTAACATTGTCCTTGTTGGAAATTGGAACTAGGTTCGGTCTTCATAATGACCTCTTTGTAATGATGATGTTGTATACTCTGTATAAAGAAAGAAAAGGAAAGAAAAAGAAAATTCTATTTGAGGTAAACCATGGGTTTCTTGCTCAAGTCAAAGACAAAAGTATGTTCTTCGTGCTTCTAAGTCTTTCTAGGAAAAAGAAGAAATTATGTCATGTATTAGAGTCCCATTTCGACTCATTGTAACAAAGAAAAGTATTTATTTTTTTAAGAAAAAGACATTTATTTCTCCAGGACCAAGTCGGCCCAGTTAAGGGCAAGTCAACCTAAGAGAGGGCTATTTGTCCCCTCAAGAAGTCTATATAAATACAAGGAGCTCGACTTCATTTGGCACACTCACTTATCACAATTTCAATCTGCAATAGCGAAGGAGAAGAAGAGTTAGAAGGATGAAGAACGGAAGAAAGAATCAAAGTTTCTTGGATAATCTCTCTTTCTCTATCCACAAATGCGAAGTTGGGTTTTCCGTGTTGCTGCCAGTTTCAGGAGGTCGAAATTGCAGGGCTAAAAATTTGGGTCTAAGTTGTAGTGCGTCGAAGTTTGGAAGTTGGCTTGAAGAAAACCTTGCTGAGGGGGCTGACTTGGTGCTTGGGAGGATCTTGGGCTTTGGTCTTTGGGTCTTGGAAGTCTCTTTGTGAACATATTCTATAAGAAGAGAAGCATTTTTTTGGGTTTTCCCCTTGCAGGTGTTTTTCCCTGGCTTGGAGCCTATATCTTGTGTACTTTGTCTTGTTGTGATCTTCATTGTTTTTGGTAATTGGTTGAGGAACAAGATCTAATAAAGCAATAAAAGGCCAACACACATCACAAGTAATTTTCAAGTTAAGGAAAATCTCTATAATATGCAAGTCTCTGGATTTTCCAACAGTGGCAACTTGTGAAGATTGCCTCCCTTAATTCTAGTCAAATAGAGACAATAGAGAGAAATCGTACTAAAGGATTTACTCCCCTCAACCTTAATGTGGAACATGAGTTTCTTTCTCCATGAATTGCTTATCGTTGCCTCAAGAGTCTGTTGGGATCATTGCTATTCTTTCAAATGACTAGGGGAGGGAATCGTAGAATTTTGTTGGAATATCAACAACCTCAATAATAAAGGCTCAAGGTGAAGGTAAAAAAGGCTCGTGATAGCACTCAAAAGGTCCAACAAGAAACTTAGTTCCATCAATGTTAGTTTATATAGCTCACTTAGGTATAGCCTTGGGTAGAGTTAGAGGGAAAGTAGTTGAAGTATATAGGCTTCCCAAAAAGTCCTCATTATCACCATCGATTTTTTATTCTAGAGGAGGTGTTCCATTATTGTCTCATGCATTTGTTGGAGTGTGATCAATGAGCATTTTTAATGAGGAAACACTAGAAGGAACATCTTGAGGAGGAACAAGCACTGGTATGAGGGCACATGAATGATCAATGATTAGCCCCAATTATATGTCCAATTACATTAGATGGAGTGCTTGTAGAATACCTTGTGAATTAGAAAGAGAACTAACATCATATTGTGAAGATGCAATATCCACTAATGCATGATAAATATCTTCAAAAGGAGGACCAACATCATAATCTGAGGAGGCATGATCCCTAAAAGCATTTCCAATCAACTCAAGGGCCATTTGAAAGGAGTAATGGGAGATATCTTGATGAGTTGTGTGTAGGAATTCCATCAAAGGTAGCCTTTTTGTATTCAATCGCCTTGTGAATTGTTGGATCATAATTGTAGTAACCCTAAGAAACTTGAATGTTGCCAGCCAAAGGGTAGCAAGACTTTGAAGATGTTAAGTGTTTCGCCTTTCATTAGGAGCATGGGCCTATGCACTAGATCCAAAAGAATGTGAATAAAAGACTTATTTCTTTACGATTCATCATAAGGAGTCATATCTATGACAATACGGGTAGGTGTTCTAGCCATATTGAAAGCTTCATTTTCTTCGAGTGAATCATGTAACGAACCATTGCAACGAGGGCCATGTTCTTCTATTCTACTACATTTTATTGTGGAATGTATTGTTGCTCATATTCTCCACAAAGAAAAAGTCCAAACCTCTTTCACAAGGAAACCTAAGGATACCATTAAGTGGCTACTAAGTATCATTTATTATCTCTCTCCATTCCTTAGGCTTAGAAAGGTTCCAAGGCCAAGTGTGGAATCTCTCAATTAATCCTAGGGTTATCATTGAATACAAAGGAGGAAATTGCTTTAGGATTAGTGAAACCACCTCAACTAACTCATTTAGGGAAGCTCAAGAAGTTTGTTGATATCGTGGCATTTTAGTGAGATTCCTTTAATAACAATAGTGGAAGAATTATTTCTAAGAGTTCAAGAATGGTCATGTCACCGCAAAATCTAGCAAGTCTAGTGCAAAGCCTCAGTAGGAAATCTAGGTATATTAGCCACCACTGTCACCTTAGTTGTATCACTCCAACTATCTAGCGGTGAATTAAATTCTACAAGGGAGGTTTCCCTATAAAGATCAACTAAGGGTATTCTATAAATAAAGGCTTAATGGTGACGCAAGGCCTAATGATTTGAGGAAAGGTACTGGTAGAACCTAGAAAGGCTAAGATAAGATTTACCAAAGTTGAAATACACTTCCTTAATAGCTATGAAAGTTAGAAGGGAGATGTAATATAGGGTTTGAAAAATCTGAAAAATTAGGGCACAAGATGGCATATAACAGTTCTAGAAGCCAACCTACCAATAATAGATCAATAAAGAAACAAGGCTATTGAAGGTGTAGACTAGGTTGAGGGAAAACAATGTGGTTTTATGGTCGAAACATGCATAAAACAACACTAAGGATGATGACGTCGACCCTTTTCAAGTCTATTAAATGCAATCCCTTTGATAGGGCAATAACACATAAATATGAAATTGCTGAAAATGCAAATTTAACCTAATCCTAATACTAATTACCAAGAAAAAGGAGAACATATAGTTTTAAGGTTTTGATCAACACCTACTACACTAGTGCCTTGCTCTAATTGGGCATTGGAGTATTTTAGGGCAAGATCTATGAAGAGGGTGAGAGGATGATTATTTCTACTTAGAAACCCTAGCGACTTCCTTAAATGGGGATATTTTAAGTTCAAAAGATGCATAGATCAAAGTTATCTTGAAGGATTTAAGGAAACAAATTTTACATACCATGAATAATCAAGATTTCAAGAAAAATATTGCAATTTTTAACATAGAAATCCTAATTCACATAATATAGCATGCAAAATGAAAGAGTATCCACAACAAACTTACACCATTCCACAAGAAGCTCTTCAAGCAATCCCAAAGAGTTCTCTGTATGCAAACACTTGCCCTTCAAGACAATTTGCACCACAAACATCACATTGTGCACAAGTAGAAAAAAGAGAAGAGCTAATGCGCACTCCTAAATAGAGACATGTGGATGAGTGATGATGATGAATAAGTGAATGGGACTCCCCTCTATTTGTACGACGACAACCCAATCTCCTTTCACTAATTTTACAATTAAAGCCCTAAAACAAGTTTACTTGAGCATTCAACTAAGTTAAAGGTCACAAGCAAACTTTAATATAGCTCTAAAACATAGTAAAATGCCAAAAATAACAACCATGTGTGGGAATAAATGCACTCCACCATGATGTCGTCCTGTAGGAATGGTCAATATTGCATCAAAGAAGTGATGAAATGGTCCAAGAGCACTCTCACTCCCAGAAATCCTCAAAATACATGTGTACATCTCCAAAAGAGACGTCCTCCACCGTGACGTCATCTATATAGAGAACTACATCACCCTTCAAAGGCATGAGGAGTGATGTGGCACCATCTAAGGCAAGCATTGGCACCGAGAAAGAATGTGCTAGCCCTCCCAAGTCATCTTAGTGACATCCATCTCATTTGGGGTCTGAAACAACACATCATCCATCAAATAGGGTAAGATGTATTAGTTTTTGTAGCATCAGACAGGTGTTCTAGTCTCAATTTGTTTCAGAGAGGCTAAGGAACACAAGATCTCCAAAACCTAGAAAAGGTTTCAGGGTAAAACACCTAGTGACCACTCAATTAAGTTAATTGATCAAAAAATAAAAATGTCCAAGTATAACTTAGGAAAATTTATTAATTAACAACAATTAATTGAGAAAGATCGAGAAAGCTCTAGAGACTCACACAGATAGAGTCTAAGATGATCGTAGCTGTTGATAACAATTTAATCATAGCCATTGGTGCTCCAACGAGAGATTATAAGAGCATATTGATGGGATGAGGAGTAAAACATTGAGCAAGAGGGAGAGCGAATATCCTTGGAAGATCGAGCTATTCAATGTAGTGATTCAACAAGGAAGTGAGCTCAAGTAAGAGCAACAATGATTGAGGTGTTGTTTTCCACGATACTAGAGTCTAGGATAGAATCTTAAATAACCAACGCTACCAGTCAAAGTATCACAACAAGACTACTTTGCATAGTGGAATAATATACAACAACAAATATACTAGTGCACATACACAACTTTTTACAAATTTATACAGCAACCCAACTTTGTTATATTAATCAAGCTGATAATACAATAATATAGGGCTCCTGTGCCAGGGATAATGGCCCTCATACATCCACTAGTATATGAATACAAGGTACAAGATACAATGACAGTCTAGCTGATGTAGTCGACGATCATAGCTGCTTTGTTGTATCTTGTACACTGTGGGTCCTTCGCTTCCATTATGCAACACTGCGTCTATCAATGTACCAACTCCTTTAGCCACTGAACCCAATCTCTGCAATTTGCCCTGTAGTTGATCATAAGTCCATCTACAACCAACACATAGGGTCTTAACCCTCACCAGCTGTTCCTTCGTCCTTCAAGGCCACAACACTTTGAGACTTTTGCCCATTATTGCTCCTCAACTCTTTTCGGACTTTTCTTCCCACTATAGTATTCTTGTGCTGCTCCAATGAAGACTAACATAGGGTAAGAGGGCTGCCACCTATCATCATCAAATGTCGCTTCTCCAACAATGAACACGACTATAACAAACTGCTCTCAGCTGGCCAAAACTTGAGCTCCTTCAATCTGCTACTCCTAACAACCCTCAGTGTACTTCCTAAGGTTTGCACTTAGGGCTCAAATTTGGGCACTTTCACGTTGCCCCCCAATAGACCACAAATCCCCAAACAAACTATCCTCCCCTAGGACGTCTCATCGACTAACATCCAACTCAAATTAAATGCATCTTCAACATACCTCTTGAGTTGGTGTCACATTTCTGTATGAACTTGGTCTTGTTAGGGCTGCTTATAGTCCACTACAGTCCCACCTGTCTGCTCCAAGACTCCTCTTCTCAGTTGTGGCTCTGCTTAACATACATGCTATTGCCCTTTGCTGGTCCTTAGGACAAGTTTGCTCCCCAAATAGGCGTCTCGGCCCCCTGTTCTAGGCTAGTACAAAACCTTGACCCTTCCTGCTCACTTGTGATATAACCTTTCTCGTTATTGTTTATACCCTGGTGATTTGTAGGGGAGCCCCCCTCGAAGCTGGAGGTGAGCCATCCTAAAGAGAGCCAAGTAGGTTGCTAAGGTGATTGTGGGTGACCTATGGAGGTTCCACTTAGATTGTACCATGTGACTTGGAGTTTTTGTCATTCTAATGTACAATTTTGAGAGGAAACAATGGCAATATCCCACTTGTTAAATTTGTGTTTTGCTTTACATTAATATTTTGAAATTATTAACATTGCGAATTTTTCCTTGTTATTCGATTTGTTAACTCCATAACTATTGGAATTCAAGGCCCTACATACATATTTCATAATGTCATTCATGAAACTCGTTTTTTTTTCTTGTATTTCAACATGCAAATATACTCTTTTGAGGACAAAGTTTTTTATTCTCACAATAGGTTTACATTATTCCCAAAGCAGAATTCCACCCTTGGGTGTAATGATGTGTTATTGTTTGTTGTTTGGTGTGTTTTATTGTAGGTTAAATGTCTAATGATTCATCTCCTTAGGTGTAATGATGTGTTGTTGTTTGCTGTTTGGCGTGTTTCATTGTAGTTTAAATGTCTAATGATTAATCTTTTTATAAAACATGTACTTGTAGTTTGAAAGTGTTTGTTGGTGTCTAAGGTTCATACTTTGTTTACAAGTTTTAGAGGGATTGCCCCCTACAAATTTTTGAGTTACTTTGGAATGCTTTTACTTTCAAGCATTAGTAGTACCAACTGGTAGAAACCCTAGGTAACCCTCAGAAAGGAGGCATTGGCCTTGAAGAAGAGTGAAAATAAATTATTATTATCGAAGGAAATTGGGTGGTAACTGTGCAAAGGGTTTAAACTTCTAGCAACTTTAGAAGAAAACATGTCGCCGACATCGTGTTGGCGAAATATCACCGAGGCTCGCCCAACAATCTTTATAATATATATATATTCAAAATTTTGAACATCTAATATTGATTAAATGCATTGCCACATAAATATGAAAAGGTAACTAATATATAATATGTCTAGTGCTACGTCACACATCTACACTGAATCATGTCTTGACTCCTTACTCAATCCTCAAAATATCGACAAAAGTTATAATGAATGTATTTCATCATCACGAGTAGTCTATAATGAAATCAATTAAAAAAACTAGTGATATCCTTTGTCGCCTTTAATGAGAAAAGACAATGGCTCTAGGAATGGCTTTTCCTTTAAAGGAAGAAGGCCTTGGGGCTATTGTTGGACTCTGTCATCCTCTAGAAGTAGGAGGTAGACTTTGACATCATCTTCTAGTGCTACTGCTTAGTTTGAATCGCTTTGACAGAGTCCTTGAGGGAATCCCTCCCTACTCCACAATAAACTGATAATGGCAAACAAAACACACTGTGTCCCCAAAAAGATGAGGGAAAACTAATGGGTAAAGGAAACCGTATGAAAAATATAAAAGATCCTCGAAAAAAGTTGGAAATTGACACCCATGCCTGCAAATGCAGTTGTAGTTGAGGGAAATCAATCCCCACTCCAAAAGAAACACCATGATGGCAAAGGAACGTTACTGTCCTGAAACATATGGAATCAAGCGATCTCTAATGGATTCAACAAGAATCCTTTTAGCTGTAATTTCAGACTTCTTGTACCTTTTCTTTTCCTTCATTATCTTGTGGTTCAGTAACCTTGCCTTTCACATAATCCATAACATCAGTTCCTTCAAGGATCAGATCAATCCTTGTATTCCAAACCCTGGAATTTGTAGCACCTTCCAACTTTTTCTCTGCCTTAGTAGATGAACCCATGGTCAAAGATCTGGTCAAAGATTCGATTGCAGAAGTGGGTGTCTTCAAGAGTGATTTCAGTGCCCTTTCCTTTACCAAAGCTCTGATTCCATGTTGATTTTTGAATTGTTATAAAGACAAGCACAATTTTTTGCTACAGATACTTACTTCCAATGATATTGTTCTTTCTTTAGCACATCCTAGATCATTAAGTAATTATACTTAAGAAAATTTGAACCATGAAATGCAAAAGTGCAGTAGAGATCACAGCAGAATAAACATGCACAAATGGACACAAAAACTTTTACCCTGGGGAAAGCCAACCTTGGCAAAAACCCAACAATCTTTTCTTAGGATAAATTGTCCAATTGAACATAAATGTACAATCTGAATATCCTAGTCAAACTTGGTCAAACTGACCAATCAAATCATCTACGTCAAACATGGTCAAAAGAGAGAGAATCTTAGTCTTCTGCAATAGCCAGTCAAATCTGGTCAAATAAGCTGAATTTTGGCCCCTGCAACTTCTGGTCATTGCTGGTCAATATGATGAATTTCGGCCCCTGCAATTGCCTCAGGAATTTTGGTCAAATAAAGCAGTCAAAGATGCAAGAGTAGAACAAGACTTGGTCAGTGTTGGTCAAGTTCAGATCTCCTCTCTCCTTTGCACGTGTGAACACAAAACCTCTTGACTTGATGATCCGAATTGATTTGATGCCAAATGGAGGAGGTCGAATGGTCTATTGATAGTGGTCAATGTAAGAGGGTTTAGACCAAGAGTCAAACCCATTCAACTGGTGGGGCTGACCTATCCTCTTGGGGCCGACTTGAACCTAAGAAAAACAATATTTTTATTTCTTTTGAATACCGACCTTAGCTACAAAAATATAACAGGAGGTTGATGCAACTCAAAGAAACAGAAAGAGCATATCATGGCCACAACAAAATTTAAAAAAAGAAAAATGAAAATGCAAAAGATGGCCAGGAACATAAAGGTTAACACGTGGGCAAAAACCTAGAATGAGCTCTACCTCACTCATATGGCCATCACTCGGTTCCTGAGCACATGTTGCTGCATTACATCAAAAGAAGAGACCCTTGCATGTCCCAACTTGGAGGAGCTGTAAATTGACTGATCTTAAAGGGTTAATACAACTGCTAACATACAAAGCAAGCTCTAACCCTTGAGCTATAAGCAATAATAGAAAGAAAAATCAAGAAGAAGTAAATGGCACACAAGATGGGTGGAAAAACAAAGGCCGAGTTGGTAACTCTTGGATCTATGAATGCTCCCTCACATCTATGCATTGAGTATGTGGATACCCCCATCAGCTGGTCCCTTTGACTTTGACATTTGGCCATGAAATCTTATCCCCTCCGTTATCATCATCACTTGTGACATTTTCTGCTCTCTTAGAAAATTTTCGAGTTAGCGGATTCTTGTGGAGATGTGACTCTATCGTGTATTTTGGAATTTTGGAGGTATGTCTTGTAGATGTTACTTTGGATCAATAAAGGATTGTACATGTATTTTATCTTGTAAGTAAGCCTTGAATTTGATAATTTTTTTAAAATTTGTGTCTAATGTATGGAATGATTTGTTATCTAGGGTTTCTATTGTGCTAGTTATTATTGAAAATCAATGTATGGAATCTAGATAATGGCATTATATGCATTAGTCATGTATAGAATGTGAATGGCAATTCTCTCGGTGTATCTCTCCTAAGTGACTTTGTTCCCTCACAAGAGTAATAGTTAGGGTTTTGAGTTGGGCTTCAAAATTCCCTTACTACTGACCAAGACAGCGCTAATTTTTTGCTGCCATAGACTCCATCCCAAGGACTAGGCAATGGCCTTGTCACTTTGGTAGTCACACACACAGTTTACCATAAAACTATTTTTTGCTCTCCTGATCTCTTTTTGTCGGCCATCTTAATGTCAAGCCACTAGCTAGGGCTAAGGCACAAATTGACCTAGTGTGGGAATTTTGGCTTGTGGAAGGATTCAACATTGGAAGGAGTCTTGATTGCCTCCAAATCAACTCCCTTTAGTGGCCATTCCATCCATTCTAAAACCGAAATATTTTTCCCTAGGTAGCTTTTGCCGTAGTTTGCCCTAGGCTTCAACTTTGGGGCTTATTGAAGGTTTCTTGTCCATTTGATCACTAATGTGCATTGTTTGGAAACCATTTCTTGTTCTCTTGATTCTAGGTTAATCAATTTGGATTTCTATCTCTCAAGCCCTAGATCATCTGTGCCTCAAATTGGCCTTATTAGAGGATGCAAATTGCCTTATTACAATTGCTGAGCCTTATCCTAAGAAGAGTTGTGCTCCATAGGGCTTTTTGTCACCCTGATCCTTGAATTTGACCCATGTAAAGGGAAGCCTCCCAATGGTGAAAGTCCACAAAGAGCAGGATGTAGTGGCTGTGGTGACAGTGTGCCACACCTCATTGCTGTCCCTTAATCTAGTTTTTGCCTTGTCGGTTACCCTCTTACAAGACCTGCTAGATTTTGAGGCAACAGGCAACAAGTTCATAAATAAATTTATGTATGGAAGAAACACAGTTGTCACTATTTCATATATGTATATATATATATATAGATATATAAATTGGATGTTATTCTGCAAAAGACAGGTATATACCAATATTAAGAACTATATGTGAGTATGTGATCTGTGTTGTTTTTCATTTTTAGGTAATAAGGAAGATAGTTATCTTGTTAGTACACCACTTACAGTAGAGTGGATAGCATTTGCTTTATTTTTGATGTTCGTGAAGCCTTGTGTTTATCATTTGATTACTTTGCACCACTCAGAAATCTGCTTTTATCTCTTTCTAATTCTTGTGAATTATTTCAGTTGCCTTTATGTCGAATTAACACGTTGTGCAATAGTTTTAAGATCATTAATATATTTGGTTATGCAATTTTATTATTTGCAGGTAGCTGTCTTTGTGACAGTAGGAATTGTACTTACAGGTGCATGGTTTGGATTTTGGGGAGTGAGGAAATTTGTTCTCTCGGATGATGGGGGTGTTGATTTTGGTGTAGCCCAGTTTGTGAAATGGGCAATACGCGTTTTGGCAGTTGTCACAATTCTTCAGGTAATATCTTTTGTAGAACATGGACAAGTTTTTTTTGTTTTATATATGAAAAGTTTCCTGTATTAGTAAAAGAGGATATCTGACGAAAGGTCTTCATCAAGTGCTAAAAGAAGATGAAATGGTAGTAGTAGTCTTAGTCAAGCTAGATCCGTAGCTGTGTTCCTTTAGTTTTTGGACATCTTTGTTCTGATTGGACCATGTTTAAGCAAAATCTTCCTCAGTGTTATATGATTATTCTCCTAATTTAAGGTGGCTTAGTCAAAAAAGGATTAGAATGGACTCAAATGTGAGTGCGCCACATAATCCACTGGAGAATGGACATTATCATTATGGTTCATGACTGCATTTTGAATCTCTCTTTTCGGATTTGTTTGGAGAAATTGGCTTTACGTGTTTGCAAAATTTCTTCCTTGCATAGCAAAGCACAACACCTTCTCAGATTTTGCTTTCTTTAATAAGTGCCATATTCTTGGGAATGTATTGAATTGGGCTTTGAATTTTTGGTGCATGATTTTAATTTTCTTTTTATTATGTCCTCTAGTAGTTGGGAGAATGCTTGGACAGTGCTTCTATGAAATAGTTGTTGGGAAATCCATAAGTTTGGCAGTTAAATGATTTTCCTTATTAATGACATTAACCTGTGATGTTTTCATTATTAGTATTGTCTTTTCTGATCATCAAGATTAATGCCAAGCAACAATAGAAGAGAACACAAGATATAGGCATGCTGCCAGGGAAAAACCCCCATCGAGGGGAAAACCCAGTCACAAAATTCTTCCTTCAGTAGATTCAAAAGATGAGATGACCAAGACCCTAGACCCAAGATATCCTCCATGAAGTCATCCTTGTAACTGTGAGAGCAACAAGTCCTTATCACTGTGATAACAACGAAATCACCTTAATGTGAGATGTCACAGTGGCAGCACAGAAATCATCTTTACTGTATCTGGACGCTGTCATTGCAAGAACACTGAATAGCACCGAACTGTGAGATCATCCCTGTGCCTAATCTGAGCTCCATTGTGATCCGAACTGTTCACTGAAATGTCACCGAAATTGTCACAAGAACAAGCCCTCTTAATGTTGTCACATCGAGTCCTTCATTGCATTTGCACCGAAATCCGCACTACCATATAGTGACATCCGAACTGCAATTTCAGTGATAATCCGAAACCTCCTCCTGAGATATATGCGAGCTCCTTTTCTCTGTTATAGCACCTAATTTGATTTTTGAAATCCGAACTTAGCTCTGCAATTCTATCCGAGATCTGAGGTGGAGAGATGCGAAGTCCTTGCACTAGTATATATAGTGAATTTTCCATCATATATGAGCCGACATGAATCTTTGAAGTGGTGCATCCTTATATTAGGCCGCCATGTACATATTTGAGGAAACAGACTTAAAGATCATATTTTTGAGGCCGACTTGAAGACTTTGGAGAGGAGGATGACTAGATGGAGGAGTAATACAACAAATTGACTTTGACTTAATCCTAAAGTCTTCAATGGAGGCTTGACCTATAACCATTGATCCAAGTATGAAATTCATGCTTTAACAAGTCAATTCAATAGTAGTAATAAACTTCTTTTCTTTTGATAAATATATTACATTTTTGACTTCAATTACAATGAAGACCGAACCTAATTACCTTTTCCAACACTCACTCTTAGCTAGGGAGGTATTTATATTTACATATAATTACAGAGGTACATGGAAGATCTCAACACATCATTTATGAAGAATTAGGCACCGCAATGCTATGGACTAGATTCCTGACCAGGGCAATCTATCCATTGGTCTCTCAACAATTTAGGCACCACAATGCCACAGACTAGAATCCTGACCAGGGTAATCTATCCGGGTGGGAATAAGATGGACTCAAGATTTCATCTTCTCTAGGTACCATCAAGCTTACTTGCTAATCATCAACCCAAGAATCCAGGTGCGAGTCATCGCTCAATGACCAATGCCACCTTTCCATCTTCGGGACCTAGACATCAACACAAAGTGTCGGCCAAATGTCCTCCCAGGCAATGCTTCATTCACAAAGCCTCATCACCCCTTGATCCAACAGATAAAGGATGATCAATCTCTCCTAATCAAACTGATTTGTGACCAACATGCTATCAAAAACTTCGAGAGATTCACCTGTATAAACACAACGCCAATCAATAATATACTTACACATGTACATAATCAAATACAAACCTCCAGGGTTGTTCTAGATGTTGCTCATGCAACAACATACCCTCTAAAATTCATTAATCAAAACCAAGTTATGCCCTCCCTCTCAACCAGGAAGCATCTCTTCATCCGAATTCCCTCTTAATCTTAGGGAGATCTCTTCTATGCAGGCTTCCTCAGGGAAATTAACTTCTTCTTTTTGTCATCGGAGAATCTTTCGCGCTTCCAAATATTTCATTAGAGTCATTATCATCCTCGTCATGCTTGTCACAACGAGCATCTTCACCAAGTTGAAGATTGTATACCTGCACAACTTAGATAACAAGTACAACCAAAACTATAGAAGCATGAAGTTAGCCATATCATAATCACGGAAGCATTTCAATTTTATACATATCAGATACCCAGACTTAATTACAAACAAGAGACATATACTTTTCAACATCTTGCTAGGGACCGTCATAAACCCTAGACTACTTCATAACAACTTTCATTCCATCTAGGGTTTCAATGTTTCTTCCAAAGGTATGACATACCTTACTACAACATATAGCAAACCCTAGAAACAATTCAAAGAAATATAAAGCATTCAACAACCTTTCAAAATTCATATGTTAGACTTCACACTAGGATTTCATACAGATCCTAGATATCATTCAAAAGAGTCAATCGAAACAAATCACAAATTAGTCATTAACATGACCAACTTCCACTAGGGTTAGTTGTAAATCCTAGTTTTTGATCAACCGTCAATCTCAACCAAAACTCAGGTTTCAACAATCTTATACAAATCTCAGATTATCATATTGTCATCATACATCAGAGATTTTCACTTCTACTAAGGTTCAACTCTAGAATTCCATTTTCACAATCTCAATAATCACAAATAGATTTTTAGATTGTTACATCACACATGTTGGACAATTTAATTAGAGTTAGGGTGTAGTTGCAAAACCCTAGATTTCTAAATATCATCATCGTAGAATCTCAAACAAGGACTTCCATTAAATTCTAAAACTTATGACCATCAATAACCAGGCCAACACACATATCTAGGAATTCATAATCATTCATAAGCATATTATGTGTTTGTCAAACCCGACTCACAAATATCAATAGAAGTTAGACATATGACAAACTTGATTGGGCTAGGGTTTGATGAGACAAACACATACATATCAAGGAAATCATTTTAAGACTTTATAAGGGTCTTGCTTACACTTTCCACCAAACCCTAATGAGTTAGGGTTTCAATGTAGAAACATAGCAAACCCAACATTACCAGAACTAAAAAAGGTTACAGACTTTTAGACCTTATCATTCAACCCTAACAAGTTAGGTTTTCTTGATCATTCCAAAATCCCAAATATGACATCATCAATAAAACTTCAAATATCATTTCACAATATCACTAAACAGTTTAGGGTTTCAAACATTCAAACATTCACATGCTAGAATTGACCATTTTCATCACCGTAAGTTAAGGGAGGCCTTAGAGATGGAAAAAAGACGGTTACTATCAATAGAGATGACGACTAGAATATTAGCAGGTGTTGGAGCCTTGCCCTATATTCTTAAGTGGTTTTTGTTTCCACCCTTTCCTACCTTCAATTATATATTTATTTATTATTAATATTATTTTATTATTTATTTTATATTATTTTTTAATTACTGACTTCGTCTTCTTAAAAACATTTTCTAATTCTAAAAGCTTAGTAACATAATCTAGAAAAATGAAATTTATTATTATTATTATAAAAATTTAATATAAAAATTCACCTAAAAAAGTTTTAATATTTAAATATTAATAATAAATAAAAATAAATAAAAAAATAAATAAATATATATCTTTATAAAATTATTATTTGAATAAAATTAATCCTCTTTATTCCCTTTAGAGTGAATCTAGCCGTTATTCTAATGGCTAGTTTAGCCATCTCTACGTCTATTTAAACTCAATGCCTCGATCTGATCTCTCACCTAGTCCTGATGATGAACCACACTGGTTGGTTCGAAACGCGTCGGAAATGTTCTTTCACATGTGATTATTACCGAAGAAAATTTAAAATATTTACGATGGATCGCACAAGCCTAAATTCTGAAAATAATAAAATTCTTTTCTTTTGATAAATATATTACATTTTTGACTTCAAGTACAATGAAGACTACATTTTTGACTTCAAGTACAATGAAGACCGATCCTAGTTACATTTTCCGACAATAGTATGTTGGACCCAGAGTCATAATTAATAATAGTGTTTTAGAAAAGTCATATTTTAAAATTTATGAGCAATTTCGGGGAGTAATTTGTTAAAATGCAAACTTTAATTTTTTTGAAAAGGCATCTTATGTTACTTCAAACATTTTCTTAGAGTTGCAACAACCCAACAAGGATTATATGAGGATCCTCTACTCATGAAAGCTAGGGAGGTTAACATATGACCCTGTGCACCAACAGGCAGGGAGTCATGTAATGTTTCTGGTTATATTATTTATATTAATTGTAGTTTAGGGTCACAACGCCTAGGATAGTTGTGTCTGTTAGTCACAACATAACATTGCCTACTCATTTATTCATTATTGTTATAGAGTTAAGCTTTCAGCTTGTTGAAAATATAGATCGTACCATTTAAAAAAGTGGGAAGCATGTAAGGTATGAGTTTCTTGCCAGGTCTGCACTGCTTCAACATATCGGGGGAGATCTTCATTGGACATAAGAGAGATTGATGGGTCAGCTGTTTGGGCAAGCTAAACTCATTGCATGTAGATTATTGAGTATCAAAGTTCTAGATTAGGCAGAGTTCCAGACATGGACATTGCATCATTGACATCACACCTAGTTTAGTTCATTACACCCTTTGGTTGATTTATATTTTTTGGGGTTTTAGGTGCACGAAAAGTTTTCACGATGATAGAAGTCTTCTTAATTTTAGATAACAATGGTATGTTCTGTGCTTAAGCACAATTGACTTCAGTGTTCCTTAGAAGCCCAATATCAATTTCCAATTTAGCAATCACATTGATAGTAAATGCAGTTAGAACATACACAAAATGCAGAAGACAAGCCAAGACAGGAGGACACAATATTTGGCGGATGCTAGGGAAAAACCCCAATGGGGGAAAACCCTGTGATCAATTCTTCTTATTATTCTTCAATAGTTCAGTAGAGAGAGAGAGTACAAATATAAAAATAACTTGCCCAAAACAGTCCTGTCAAAATCAAGAGTTAACAACAACCCTAACAAAAAGTCAATGTTGGTCAAAGTGGCTACAAAATGTACTCCAAGCAACTCAGTCAACAATAATCCAATTTGGCCTTGCAAGAGAGAGAAAGTCAACCCAAAACAGATCCGTCAAACCCAGTCAAATGCTATTGTAAATTTTGTGGTGAAATCTGAAGTCAACGCTAAAGTCAACCTATACCAAATGTCTCGAAAAATGTGGTAATAAATGCGGCCTTCAGAAATCAGAATTCCTGCTATGAAACCGTAGTCAAAGGAGGTCAGTTGACCCTCGGTCAACTCTTTGGTCAACGCTAGTCTGTTCCCTGTAATTTGGTCTACAATCTGCCCTATAAATATTCAACGTCCTGCCACACGTGCGAAGAGGAGAGAGGCTGCTCCAAGTGTACGAACCAATCAAGAGAGAAGAGAGATGAATGATGTGATGTGAGATGATGTCCAAATGAGGAGAGGGTCACTACTATTTATACAAATCTTTGAGGGTGTGGAGACACATCTGTTAAGCTTCATGAGCCGACCTTGAAAATTTGCACATGTGTGAATAATAAATTGAAAATCACACTTTTGCTTGTTCGAACAAGATGATCATTAGGTCAATATTGTGCCTCTCAAAAAGAGGAATCCAATAAAAATATCATCTCCATCATATGAGTTGTCCAAGGTGGAGTTTGGCCCTAGTTGCCAATTTTAACACTCCATCTCAACTAGGGAGAATTCCACCTGCCAATTCATCTGCCATCGTGTACCATCTCTGTCATCCCTACTCTGCACTATTGAACCTTGAAGTAATAATGAAGAAGAATTGATCGACAATAAGTCACAAGACCTTGCCACTTTCCACTGACTCAAGTCAGTCCAGAGGTAGAACCTCAATTGATCCCAAATGAAGTTGTTTGAACACCATGCATCCTAGCATAGAGAGTACAAAAATACACGATGTGTCCATCAGTAGTGCTACGGTCTCTATCCTCATTTCCCAACTCATTGGCCAAATGAGAGGTACTTCCGATGAGTCCCGGACTACATGGGTAGGATGTATGCTGAGGCATGAATAGGAGAAGGTAAACCACTCATCTTGCTCATATGCCATAGGAGAAGGTGAACCACTCATACTATGCATATGTCAATTGTAGGGGATGGTGAACCACTCACCCTACACATATGCCAACTGTCATGGGGTATCATAGGTCGAGGTGAACCACTCACCTTGTGCATCGCGCACCACTAGGGGAAGGTGAACCACTCACCCTATGGTCGCTCATAGCTCCAAGAAGTACCCCAAGCCCCCAAGAGCTCTCAGAGCTGAGTTTCCAACTCATGCGGGACCCTCATAGGAGGATCTTTCCTGGACTCCAAGTCTCTCACGAAATTTTAAGAATTTGACCTTCCCTAAGGGCTTCGTGAGAATATTTGTGACCTACTCATCAGTCTCGATGTAATGGAGCCTTATTTCTCCCCATTGTACCATATCCCAGATAAAGTGGTACCTGATATCAATATGCTTGGAGCGGTCGTGGAACATAGGATTCTCTGAAAGGAAAATCCCACTTTGGTTGTCGCAGTAGATCACGGTGGTATCTAACACATGCTCAAATAGCTCACTAAAGAGCTTCCTCAACCAAACAGCTTCACCACAGACCATACTAGCAACAATGCATTCAGCCTCGGCGGTGCTTAAAGCAACCGAATTATGCTTCCTGCTCATCTAGGATATAGAAGTAGATACCAAAGAGAAGCAACATGCAGATGTAGCCTCAAATTCCCGGTGGTATATCTCAACCCATAGTTGATTGTGCCCTGAAGATATCTCAAGAGATTCTTGGCAGCAATCAAATGTGTGTGACGAGGCTCGACCATAAATTGACTCAATGTGTTCACAACGAAGCATATGTCCGAACGGGAGTTCACCAAGAACATCAGGGCCCCCACAAGTTGTCGATACTTGGAAGGATTTGCCAAATCTGGCCTAACAACATTTCCACATAGTTTCTTGAAGTTGAGTTCCATCAGAGTTGTCACAGACACCCAGTCCACCATCCCAAATCTTTCAAGTAGCTTCACATTGTATTTTCCTTGAGAAAGGAAGAACTCTCCTGGCTTTTGCCAGACCAAGCCTAGGAAGTAATGCATCAACCCTAGGTCCTTCATCTCGAATTCAAAAGCCAACTCCCTCTTGCATTGATGAATGAGAGGTCTTCACCTATCAGAAAGAGATCATTCACATAAAGTACCAAAATGAGAGGTCTATCCTTTTCAACCTTGAAGTAAAGGTTCGGGTCAGCTTCGCTTCTTGTAAAACCCAACTTCATAAGATATTTATCAATCCTCTGATACCAAGCCCTAGGGGCTTGCTTCAACCCATAGAGGGCTTTCTTCAACATGCATACATGTGACTTTCAATCCAGAACTTCGAACCCCTCGGGTTGCTCTATATAGATTCCTACTTAAGAGAGCCATGCAAGAAAGCAATTTTGACATCCATTTGGTATAGGCTCCATCCTTGAGAGGCAACAAGGGTGATGATAGATTAGATTGTGGTGTGTCGGGCAACCGATGCAAATGTCTCATCATAGTCCACTCCTTCCTTTTGAGAGAAGCCTTGGGCAACGAACCCAGCCTTGAACTTTTCAACACTCCCATCAGCTCCATGTTTGATTTGTAAAGCCATTTTGAGGTGACCACAGACTTGTCCTTGGGTCTAGGAACCACATCCCAGACATTATTTTTCATGATTGACTCATATTCTTCGCTCACCGCATCCTTCCAAACTTGGTGCTTCATAACTTCTAAGAACGTAGAAGGCTCAAATTGAACAATGGTGCTCATGGCAGCTAAGTACCCTTGGTACCTGTTCGGCTTCTTGCTTTCACGAAAAGTCCCTCTTGGTGCAATATGTTTCTCGGCATCTTCGAGACTGTCTTTGAGCCATGAGGGGCTTTTTCTTGAGGTAGTGAGCTCACCGGGGGGTGCATCAATGGGATCCATCAGCCCTTCAATATTGGGCATCGGTTCATCCTTCAGAGGTTCATCCTACTTCCTTGCATCTTCATCTTTGTCCTTCTTTGGAATATGAAGATCTTTAACCTTTCCAAGGGCAGCATCTTCATCGAAGGTGACATCATGACTTATTTCCACTTCCCTTTGACTAGGCATATAGATTCTATATGCCTTCGAAATTTCACTGTTGCCCACAAATATTCCTTTCTTCCTAGATGCATCCAACTTGCTTCTCTTCTCGTTCGACACATGAAAATACACGGGACAACCAAAAATTCTAAAGTGAGAAACATCAGGTTTCTTACTGGTGAAAACTTCTTCGAGGGTCTTGAAGTCCAATGCTTGATGTGGGCATCTATTTTGAATGTAAAATTTCGGTAGGCCTTGGTCATGAAGCATGGCACGAGTAGCTTCAATGATGGTTCGATTCTACCTTTCGGCAACTCCATTTTGCTCAAGAGTATATGCAGTAGTGGTCTCCCTCCTAATGCCAACTTCTCTACAATAGTCATTGAATTCATTTGACTCGTATTCAGTTCCATTATCGGTCCTCAATATTTTGATCTTCTTCCCTGTTTGATTTTAAACCAAGGCTTTGAAAGAGCGGAACCATTTGAACACTTCGTCCTTCTTCTTCAAGAAATAGATCCAAGTTTTGCGAGAGAAGTCATCCACAAAAATAACATAATACAAATATCCTACCAAAGATGTTACGGGCAACATACTAGACAATTCAGAATGGATCAATTGAAGAATGTCGGTAGTCTTACTTTCACTAGAGGGGAATGGTCCCCTTGTATGTTTCCCTCGGCACAACCCTAATAAACACCTTCATGATATACTTTGAATTTGGGCATACCAGTTACCATTTTCCTTGCATTAGGTAGAGATTTATAGTGAAGGTGAGCAAACCTTCGGTGCCATAATTCAGATTGAAGAGAAGTATTGTATGTAATGGCTCCCAAAGGACTTCCTCCAACTTGATAAAGACCTTCAACCCTAAATCCAAGTGTAAAAGCATCTTTGAAGTTTCTTTGCCAAATACGTACCTTCCCATCAATCAATGCTACCTTGAAGCCTTTGCCTTCCATCGCAGAAATAGATACTAGGTTCTTTTTCAAGTCAGGTACATATAATACATCTTGTGGATTAAGAATTTGGCCTTGATATAAATGAAGAGTAACAGTCCCTGTCCCTTTCACGGGGTAGGTGGCATTGTCTTCAAGTATGATCTCCAAATTAGTCTCCTTTTCAATCAAATTTGAGAGGGCCTCTTTGTACCTAGTGAAGTGCCTTGAGGCACCACTATCAATCAACCAATTATCCAATGTGTCCGGAGTAGAGGTAGTAGTGTGGGCAGAAATAAGATGAAATTCATTTTGCTTATCTACAACATTAGTTTTTTCATACCTGGAGTTTCTCGACTTTTTAGGAGGTCGACCATTTTCGTATCATGCAACAAGAGAATTTCTCTTTCCATGTTGTTGAACCTGTTATTTCTTTGATTGCCATCGCCCTTGAAATTGTTGTGGTTGTGATTATTATCATCATCGCACGGTGTATCCTTCTTATTAGGACACTCTCTAGCATAATGGCCAAACCTGTCACAATTGAAGCATCTTCCCTTTCTTCCTTCTTTGAATCCCTGTCTTCCGTGACCTTGTTTCTTTGGATCAACATTTTTCTTCCTCTTAGCATGAGTGGAGAATGCAATGGGATCATTCTCATTTGAAGGCTCGTCTCTCTGCATCATCCTTGTCTCTTCTTGAGTGCATCCAGTCAACAATTCATCAAAACCTGGAATCCTATCATTGTTGAGGATAGTGGTATTAAACACATCCCATGCTCGGGTGAGGCCACCGAGAGCAATAAGAGTGAACTCCCGGCAACAACTTCTCCAATGGATAGAAGATCATTTTTGATTTCAGTAATCCTCATGAAGTAGGATTGGAAGGATTCTCCTCTATCCATCTTGATGTCCTTTAGTTTGTTTTTGAGAAAGAGGATTTGGTTTGCATTGTTGGTTTTGAACATACCAACCAACTTATCATACATCTCCTTAGATGTGCCCAACTCGGAAATGTAAGCAATCAAATGTTTTTGAGTGGAATCTCTGATGATCTTCTTAGCTTTGACCTCAGCTTTCTTGTACTATGTTTTAGTAGCAGCCGAAGCATATGAAGGAGGCTCCACAATCTTTCCCTGCATATAGTCCATGACATCATTTTGGTTCAAAGTCAAGTCTAGAGACATCTTCCATGCATGATAATCAGATTTATGGTTGAGCTTATCCTCAGATTTGGAGTAAGATGGGGAAGCCATTGAATCTTTGTCCTTGTCCAACAGATCTTGGTGATTGCTTTTCTCACTTTTGCTTGGGCATTTTCTTCACCTTGGCTCTGATACCTTGTTAATTTTAAATAACAATGGTATGTTCTATGCTTAAGCACAATTTACTTCAATGTTCCTTAGAAGCCCAATATCAATTTCCAATTTATCAATCACATTAACTTAATCACATTGATAGTAAATGCAGATAGAACATAAACTAAATGCAGAAGACAAGCCAAGACAAGAGGACACAATATTTAGCGGATGCCACAGAAAAACCCCAATGAGGGGAAAACCCTTTGATCAATTCTTCTTATTATTCTTCAATAGTTCAGTAGAGAGAGAGAGTACAAATATCAAAATAACTTGCCTAAAACAGTCCTGTCAAAATCAACAATCAATAGCAGCCCTAACCAAAAGTCAATGCTGGTCAAAGTGGCTCCAAAATGTCCTCCAAGCAGCTTGGTCAACAACAGTCCAATTTGGCCTTACAAGAGAGAAAGTCAACCTAAAACTGATCGGTCAAACCCAGTCAAATGTTACTGTATATTCTGTGGTCAAATCAGAAGTCAACCCAAGTCAACATATCCCAAATGTCTCGAAAACTGTGGCAAAAAATGCAGCCTTCAGAAATCGGAATTCCTGCTATGAAACCGTAGTCAAAGGAGGTCAGTTGACCCTTGATCAATGCTGGTCAATGCTGGTCTGTTTCCTGTAATGCGGTCTGCATTCTGCCCCAGAAATATTCAGTCTTCTGCCACACGTACGAAGAAGAGAGAGGCTGCTCCATGTGTACGAACCAATCAAGAGAGGAGAGACATGAATGATGTGAAATGAGATGATGTCCAAATGAGGAGAGGGTCACTTCTATTTATACAAATCGTTGAGGGTGTGGAGACACATCTGTTGGGCTTCATGAGCCTACATTTGACTGAGGTTGACTTTAACAATTTGCACATGTGAATAATAAATTCAAATTCACACTTCTGCTTGTCCAAACAAGATGATCTTTAGATCAATCTTGTGCCTCTCGAAAAAGAGGAATCCAATGAAAATATCATCTCCATCATATGAACTGTCCAAGGTGGAGTTTGGCCCTAGTTGCCTATTTTAACAAGTCTTGACTCCTTCCACTTTTCAGAGGTGTGGTTTTTCCTTTTGGTTACAAAAAGAATTTTTGCTTTTGAAGAATGTGATTTTTCAAGAGGGAGTTGCTCATAGGACAAAAACATGTGTATGCCTGTGCTTGGTTTGTGACAGGTTGATTAGTCAGCAAGTAAACTTGTAGATTTTGGGCATTTTGGCATGCGACTTGTGGATTACGGATTATTTCAGGAAAAGAGAGTGCTCCTACATGTACTTTGTGATTTTCAGAAATTGATCACGGTGTGAGTTTAACATGGTTTGCAAGGCAGATTTGTGCCATTTATCCTTGGATCAGTGTCAGTGACAAAATTTTTTGTTGCAAATTTTGTGGCTACTTTGTTAGCAAGCAACCTAGGTTTATTTATTTGTTGGTATCAGTGTCTATGATGACATGGTTTTGGTGTATGGTTATTGATCAGTTGGACAAGAGTTTGACATTTAGCATGTATTGGCATGAAAAAATAATGGTTAATATTGCTTATATCAGTGTTCACAATGAAGGGAGTGCAAATGCATCATGAATTGTGAGATTGCGATTTAAAAATGAAGATGTAAAATAACCAAGGCCAAAGGTGTGCATACATAACATGACCCATGTGAGAAATAAAAATATGTGCACTAAACATGGGTGTTTCCACCCTTAGATAGCGCGATCACCTTTACATAGCAATAACATAAGTGGGTGACTAAGGGTTCTCCTAATTCATGTGTCCAAGTAGATACATCCCAAGAATGCCGACATACCTACCTAGGACATAAAGGCCCTGCATGGCAGGGAGTTACTCTCACCAAGGGATAGTCCACCATAAACAAATAAGGCAAGCATGTTGAGAATGGGGACTAAAAGGACTGCGCATGGCTGATTCACATGGGGGATCTAGGATACCTCATAACCAACACTTGTACACTTCATCCCATATGCCCTTTATAGTGCAATAAATGGCACACGTTTGGGCTTATATTGGTGTTGTCTCTACAAAAGAATTGCAGTGTACACTACAGACGCTCTGCAGTGTAATAGGGCCCATTTGAGTATTCTTATAAATGTCAATGTTCACGAAAATTTACCAAGTATGAGAGTCCATGGAAGGGAAAAACATGTCAGTGGCACTTCAGATATTTTAACCCCTTTGAAAATTTTAAGAAACAACCAAGTATTAGAAAGCCTTTGGCTAATTCTATACCTAAAATTTGATCAAGACCCTAGTAGATAATTGTCCAAACAATTGTATCATGTTGTCCATCCAAAACAGATGCATGGTCAACTTCATTCATTCAGAAGTGAGATCGAGGGATGAATTCACTTACCTTGTGCAAGGTTTTCAGGCTGCCAGGATATAATATCTCGCAGGACACTGTCCAATAACTGTTGCGTGGGCATGGATACCTAAATAGTTGCAGAAAATTTAGATTACTCCCGAGTTTGGGGTAATGCTATACCCTTTAGAATTGTGGTTTCTGTTATGTCGCTGGCAATTATTGAGTGAGTTTGTGCTTCTTTTGCATTACTTTGCTAACCTTTCTGCGAGTTGGATGGAGACAATACATAAAGGATTTGTTAAAAATTGTGCAGTTTCAGGATGAATTTCTCCATAAGAAACCTTTCTGCCCCAAATAAAAACCATTATACCCCAACCAGAATTCAAATTTGGTCAAAAGAAGAAGTCAAATAGGAATATAAGAAATATATTTTTTATTATTTAATTGTGACAATATTATTGTAAGGGAATTTTAATTTCCTTCCAAGTCTTCATCAAGTCGACTCCTTCATTCAAGGATCACTTTCACCATTGAAATGCATATATAATAATATTGTATGGCTCATTAGATACCACATTCGGTGAATCACATCTATTGATCTTCTATAGTACGCATTGACGTTGAGGCTCACATCTTGTTCTGATTGGTTTGATCACATTTCATATGGTCTGATTTATCGAATCAAGTGGTTTTCTTTATTGAGGCTCACACAGTGGTGACATAGCAGAGTGGCATCACATTTGTGATCTTACGTTTGGCTTGTACAGGTTCATGTGGCTCGCTTTAAAGTTTGGACAATGGCTTGCTCTAAAAATTCACACAGTGGCATCACATCTCTGAATGAGGCATCGCTGCGTGGATTGTTTGGCTTGCTTCGTTGTATACAATGAATCTCATATACTCTAGCTCGCAACAGGCTCACTACGTGTATCACATACTCCATGGCATTGTTTAATTGTTGGCATTGCTTGATTTGGCTGTGACATGGCATCGCTTGGCGACATTGGTTAGCTTGGAATTGTTTGAATTTATATTGACTGTGTATTGGCATCACATCCCTATTGGTGACATCACATCCCTATTGGTGACATCACATTAGTAGAATTGATAACACATCCCTGTTGGTGACATCACATTGGTAATATTGGCATCACATCCTTGCCGATGACATCACATTGGTAATATTGGCATTGCATCCCTGTTGGTGACATCACATTGGTAATATTGGCATCACATCCCTGTTGGTGACATTACATTGGTATCATTGCATCTCTGTTCGTCATGGCATCACATGTCTATATGGTTTGTATTACTATACCTAGTTACATTTGCAGTAGCATCACATTATATTGAGGTTTGATATAATACAATGGCTCTTTCATCTGTGACTTGATTTTTGCTACTCACTGTGACTTGCAGTATGATGTACCATCTGTGACCTAGACGTAATACAATGATCTATATGTATATTTGTGACCTTAACACTGAAATAAATGGGAAAGTTCTGAACTACTGACACATATGTCAGAGATGTTTGACTGTGATCTGAAGATAGTTTGAATGACTATACGGTGACCGAATCGCAATGTATGACTATGACTCGTGTTGCCACCTAGGTTAGTGTGGGAAAAATCCTCAACCCCACAAGGTGTGATCTTGGTGGCAAACTAAGAAAAGGGGCTGTCACCTAATCCCAACTCTCTCCCTGTTAAATCTCTTTCCTAGTTACTCTAAGGGGGTGGTCGTTAAAGAAGGTTAATGAAGTGAAATGTAAGGTTCTAGGAGACTAAAGCTAATGGAAAGTTTATCAAAGATAACCTAATTTCAAGATGTAAACAGGAAGGTAAATATATGAAAAATATTCAATGATTCATCAAAGGATAAAGAGTGTAGACTAGTGCTTAAATAAGTAATTTCTCAGAGTAAATGACAAATTCAAAATATAATGATAAGCAATCCTTCCAAACCAATGTTAGATCAAGATGAGCTAATAAAATATTACTTGCAAAATACAAATGGAGATTGTATTTGGAAATGCTCAAATAACAAGAGATAATGACATCAAATAATGATATGACACTTCATCATCAAAATAACAAGTACATTCGATAAACAATATTAGAAGTAAAACTTAAAATGCTCACAAGATGACTAAATTAAAATGATGTGCAACCTATCTATGTGGAATGTAATTATCTTGGTTAGTTTTAATCTATATGCCTATCCTTATGTGAGAAATTTTCCTTTCAAGTTCTTGCCAAGGGGTAAATATTGGGTGACTTGCAAGGAAGAGGGGTTGAGGCGGCACTAGGTCCGTCGTTAATGATACCCTTCTCCTAATCCTTGCAAATCATGCGTGCCGTCGTTCCTACAAGGGGGCAAAGCCACCTTCATAACTGCAAGGTCAGGCACTTTACCTTACTCCGTACCAATTGGAATAATTTTTCAAGGAAAACTTGGTTCTATGTTGTCTATACAACCAAGCTTATGCTTGGAGGTAAGTTTTAGAGATGAAAATTACTACTAAAATGCCTAAATGATATGCCTGAGTGAATGTCATTGCTTCAAAAGAAAAATATTGATATCAATGCTTAAAAAATAAGAGGTAATGCTCACGTAAATGGTACCAATATTTTCAATGAAAAGTGGAAGTGAAATTTAGCTCAATGTAGCTCCACAAGTTCCAAATAGATTGCTTGCAAGTAAATGAAATAGGTGCCAAGTTGCTTCAAATGAAATGACACAAGAATGCCTTAGGGGAAATAAACAAGAATAAAAAAGCCACATAAACATGAGTTGACAATAAGATGATGAAGCAATGTATTCAAGGGACTTGTGAAATCAAGTAAATGGATAAATAAACTAGTCTAAGCTTGCCAAATAAATGTAAAATACTTTCTTGCATCAAAGAGAAATATTGCATGTGTTTTAGTAAATTTCACAATAAGTATTCAAGAAATGGAAATGGAAAACTAAGCCAAGCTCAATTTATGTAAAATGAAAGTAGATATGAATGTTATGTTAAGAGACTGACCATGCATGAATGAGATTAACAAAAGAGAACTAAAGAAACTAAACTAAAGAGAATAGTCCACCCAAAAGCAAAAATGTTCCTTCAAAATGGGGAGAAGGGATACCATGGGACTAATCCCAAGCTCCCTCGCAAGAAAAAAATTTATTTTTATTAGTGATTGGTTACAAGAGGAAAGAGAAAAGCCCTATTACTCGCCACCTATGGGTAATATACACAGGAGAATGCTTTTTTCCTAGGTGGTTGTTAGTCAACAACAAGCAACCCATTACAACCACCAAATAGCTCGATGTGCCATTATCTCCGCCACTTGAGCAAGCCATGTGATTCCTCGCCCATCTGTTATGATTGTATGTTTGAAGGTGGGCCTCCCAACCCCGAAGGTATGACTTTTCATTGGTATAGTTGAGTAATTTTTCTTACTTATCATGGACACTTTTGGGCATGGATAGGTGGGGGGGATTTGGCGGAAAGAGTGGGCTAGGTTTGTACCTTTGTCTCCTATGCTCAATTTGGTGGTTACCCTTGTGTCCTATTTTGGTGGGATCTCCTTCACTGGCCATTAGCTTTAGGGTTGGGACCACATGGGAAATCCCAATTGTGGTTGCGTGGTCCCACTTCCCGACACCATATACATCACTCCCTTTTGCTCATTCTAGCCCCATTCATCATTCTCTGCCATCCAGGTCCACATGTGCCCACTGGGTCCACATAGGGTTAGCCTCCCCCTCCCCTTGTCCACACCTTGGGTTGGGTCTGGAATGATGCTCTAGAGGTTGATGCAGCTAATAAAAAAATAAGAAGCATAATTACGCCACTCTCAACCGGAAGTGTACCACAAAATGCAAAAGATGGCCTGGACATACAAACTTAGCATGTGGGAAAAAGTGAAACATGAGCTGTACCTGTTATTTATGGTCATCACACTGGTTCCTATGGGCCCTAGATGACACATTAAGGAACCCATGATTGTCCCAACCCCTGGTGGGTAATGAAACACCCCACCTTAAAAGGGGGTACCTACTGTTGTATCCTACACATCATGCTCTCATTGCCTGGAGCCCTGAGCAGTTGTGAAGAAAGATCAATCAAAGACAAAAGGCATATGAAGAAGGGTGGAAAAACAAAGGTCTGGGTAACTCATGTGCCATGATTTATTCCGTCCTACGCTCATATACCCTAGTGTGGGCTTCCCTCATCATAACTACCCTTGTACCATGATATGTGGCCTGGAGACCCCCCTTGATCCCCATTCCGTTCCATGACTATATCACTTGCCACCTACCACCTGATGATGTGCCATGCATATGTCACTCCCTTATTAAGCTTGGAGACACTCGCACATGCCAAAGGCCACTACGGAAGGCATGCCACAATGAAGTGCCCCTTTGATTCCATGATTTGTAAGCTCTTTTACTTGATTATTCCAATGATTTGTTGTATTGGAGGGCAAGGGGATGCATTGGATCTTATGCAGGATTAGCAGGTGGGACTCTATTTGGGGTTTGGTCTTCCTATACGGTGTCCAAGCTCTCCAAAGGGCCACATTGGCACTTGTAGAGTGAGCGTTGAGAGCCGAGGGCCTTTATCATAACAGAGATTGCTTCATGGATCCCCAACACCACTCAACGATTGCTCGTGTTCTACCTTTTTGGATGAGGATGATGCAGCTGGTTGACCATGCCCAATCAACTGCACACTTGCACCATACACTTGGTAGATGTTCTGGGGTCTAGATGAGGATGTGTCTCACTACAGGAGGGCTGATGTTATCATCCTGGCCCTTACGGATGGTTTACAAGCACTATCGATCTGCATGGAGACCCATGAGGATGTCCTTGTGTCCCCACACCCACTTGGGAGCACCACATTGACTTGCTTGGAAAACAAGGGGCCAACCCCTTGACCACTATGTTTGGAGTCTATTCTTTCACCGTGACACATTTTGGACTTCATTAGGTCTTCTCAATGGCCCAACTACTCATTATGTTGATTATTCTACGCTCTTGAGACACTATTCTTTGTATTATTGAGCTATCTTGGTGGGCTTGTCACCAAGTCATGTCATTACTATGTGTTATTTTATTATTTGGGGCTAAATTAGGCCAATTAAGTAAATGAAGTCCCCTTTAGAGTTGTATAAATATGAGAGAGGCTCATTCTAACCTCTCATCATCACTTGGATTGAATTGGTATCTCTTAAGAGATTTTCACAATTTTTGATGAGTAAATTTTTGGAGCTTTCTTGATGCACTATGATGTTTGGATTTTCGCTATTTTCTTTGGAGCTTCTTTCTAATGCGAAGTTGATGAATGGATATTCTCTCTCTCTCTCTCTCTCATGTAAGTCAAATTTTGATGCTATTCTTGTTATTTTACTGGTTTACTGCATGTTATGGTTATCATTATTCTTGTACGGGTTAAAGTAAATGCAAAATTCTTCTGGGAACCTTGAATAAGTGAATAAATGCATGCGTTGTATAGTGTACTTGAAGAGAGTGGGTGAATGCTCCTAGAGGCACCTAATAGATTTTAAGCCTCGAAACTTCATCTCTTTGGCATATTTGAAGTATAAATCCCTATCGACCTAGTTGCTGCCCTTGGAGAGGCTAGCAAAGATCAATTAGGGCTCCTTAGCTCACGAAAATCTCAATCCATGTGTATCTTGACTCTATTAAGCCCAAATTCCAATCAATAAGGCATTGATCCTCGTATCCCTTTGGTGGTCAAATTTACCTCTTTCCCAAATTCTAGGCCTAACCGTAGAGGGTCACCTAGGGCATTAAGCGAAATCTTGTATAGCCATCCAAACACCTTGAAAATTGGTCCATAACTGCGCTAGGGTCTTCTCAAGGGGTCCTCCAAATTTGAGCACAATCCGATAGTGGAATCCCGAGATATCGCAAGCCCTAGCTCGAGGATCATTTCTCTCCCTAGGCTGATTTGGGTTAGTGTTCTCATTTGGATCATTGCATTTAAATTTCAAAAGAGAATTAGTCATTTGATCCTATTCTCTCCCCTAATTAGGTCAAGCCCCTACTTGAGTGATCAACTCCACACTCTTGACTTAGTTTGGGTCCACTTGGCTTCTTTGTGGTACCACAAGTCTATGTTGAAAAGTGTAACTAGGATCGGTCTTCATAATGACTATGTAATTATGAATTTATGTAATGAAGAAGACAAGAATAATAAAATGTATTTTGTAAAGCTTGACTCATGGGTTTCATGAGCAAGTAGTTTTTACTATAGGTCAAAGACTTCTTCTTGATGTCTTTTAGGGATTTTTCATCTTGTCATAAATATATAAAATAGAGTCTTGTATGAGAAGTCATGTTACACTTGTGTAAAGGACAAATGTATGCTCCAAATACCTTGTTAGCTTGCTCCACGAAGTCAACTCCAAATGTGTTCGAAATATCCTCCTTGATGAAGTCGACCTACCTACAAAGCTCATGTCGGCCTAGAAGTTGGAAACAGTCACTATAAATAAAGGAATTGCGGCTTCATAATGAACACACCAATTTAGATCAAGTCTGAAATTCAGTACGAAATACAGTGCGGATCTCAGTGCATAAGGATAAGAGATACACAACGAAGAAAGAAGGCAAGTCTGCGTGGTAATAAAGTCTACACAATTTGGTCTTCAAAGGCTGCATCTATACCTCGCATATCTCAATGAGAACTAGGGTTACCACAACGTATCAATAGTTCGGTTTTGAGCTAAAGAAGAGTCATATATATTTCAGTTTGGGTCAACACATATCTAGCAAAGAAGCCGAAGGTAATTGCAGTACAAAGGAGTGTTACTACAACAGAAAAGGATCTCGACCTTGTGCTTAGAGGGTGCAAAAAGAAGACCGTGAAAGAGTCTATAGGAGACCAAGGCTAGATTGATGGAAGAGCAAAGGAATCACATCATTCAAGGATTAGGAACTGAGCTTTCTAAGACTGGTGTAGAACGGTATACAACAGTGCATAGAAAGAAGGAAGATACACTAGGAATCAAAAGGAAGCGGTGACAAGTTCTTGGAGGCATACATTGGTCAAGGGTTGTATCATGGTCATGGTACTTGTCAGTTGAAGTCTATAAGAAGAATTACTTGCGGGTTTTCCTCTCCAAGAGGGAGAGAGGTTTTGGCCCTGGCTGGAAGAACCAAAATCTTGTGTCATTTGTGTTTTGATAATTGACTTGATGAAAGACCTAATAAGCTGATGAAGAGAAGATATAAGTAAGAGAAAGAAGTTCACAAGTAATTATCAAGTAGAGAATTGAATTAAACTACGCCCTATCAAATTCTCAACAGTTTACAACTCAAATTCCACAAGGATTACTTGGAAGCCATTCCTTCATTAGGATCCCTAAGTCTAGGAACCTTCTTGTCAAAGCATATTCCTTAAACCTAAACTCAAGAATCCCCTTAGCCCTTCCTAAAGAGCCCATCACCTTGCTTCTCAAGCAAGTACGCCATTTATTTGAGCCTCTCTTGTGAATAGGCCTTAGGAATCACTCTATCCTTTCATAGATCCATCCTTCCTAGTGATTCCCTTTATACTGGGTCTCCTCCGATTGGTGAAATCTTGTAAAGAGCAGGGAGCCTTAGCTGAGGTGACAATGGATTATTGCTCTATTGTTGCCCCTTGATCTAGTAGTTTCTCTATAGGATCCTCTCCTAGGACCCCTGCTAATTTGAGTGATAATAAAACCTTAGGGTGTTGGGCGATAAAAAATCTGACCCCTAGACCTAATCAAATTCTGCGAAACTTTACGAGTGATCTAGCATGGTAATATATAGTGACTCTAGACACGGACTCACCCAAGTTCCAACCATCAAGCTGCACTCCGACTTTGGGGTTATAATTGGGAGAAAAAACTCAATTAATTATAAGTGCTAAAAAATATGAATAATTAACCAAGTAAAAAAAACTTCTCAGAGTAAACTCATTTCATGACAATGCCCCAAGCTACCTAGGTGGGTTACATGACTCTTTTCATCATGCTAGCATCACTTAACAACATCCCGCAGGGCTTGCGAAATCCGAGTACAATATAGAAGAAGATGAGAAGAAGATAGAGCTTAAAATCTCTGGTGATCTCTGAACTCTGATGGTACATGAATCCTTTGACATATCCTTGGGCACAAGGTCTTCAATTCTTCAAGTATACTTCTGTGGTCAACAACTTGGATGCATGATATTGACCTTGTTGACAATAAAAAACAGTGACCTTGATGATAGACAATAGCGGTGACTCTGTTGGTCGGCGAACATGGATAGTGATCTTGATATAACAGGGACATGACAATATGATTGTGACAGTGCCCTTGATGACATGATGGATGGTACATTTGACACATGATCTTCTATGATACATTTGACAATGTTCTTCTGTAGTACATACTACATATGTCAAAGGTCTTCTATGATACATGTGGGAGTGATCATGATATGATTGATGTGGCAGTGACCTTGCTCTTTTATGATGGCAGTTACCTCAGACAGTGATCTTATTCCTATGATGATGGTGACACTTATCTCTATGACATGGATATTGTTTCTTGCAGTGATATGGCAACAACTCTTTAGATCATTCAATTCACAAGTTGTGAACTGACTTGGATTGGCCCTGGGAGGCTTGATGTGATTGATTTGTCTCATCATGGACGTGATTTGTATCTCAACTGAACAATTGATGTATATCTAATAGAAGAAGAATTTGGTGTCTCTGTTGTGTATACTTTTCTTCTGTTTATTGTTCCGCTGCATTGTTGTTCTCTCTACATAATTGCTAATGATGTTATAATGTTATGGGGTGAATATAATATGAACATGTTTATAAATGCAATTATCTTTAGCAGAGAAGAATCTAGTCCTAAAAATTAACAGGATTGACAGAGTTGGGTGCAAACTAAGCAAAGGGAGGCAAATAAATGTAGTATAAAAGAGGGAAAAGGAAAATAATGGTTTGCTAAAAACGAGAATAAGTACATGATCATAATATGAGCTATAGAAGATAATACTTTTCTTTTAGAAAATGGATAGAAAAATCTGTAAATTGATGTGAAGGATGACTATTCAGCTAGAATACATTTTTATATCATGGTTTTTGTATTCAGAGACACCGAAGTACTAGTTTTATGTAATTTTTTTTGTCCTTTTTGTTGTGTTTTGGGAACAATGCATTTTTTGCCATACTCTGGGTTTGGTCTACATGTTTTTTATACTTACACCTTGTGATGATAGTTTGACCATATCTACACACATTTTGAGCAGTCTCTTGTTCCTAATTATTTAGTAGATTGAAATTTTATTTTCATGTTCCTTGAATATTTGCTTTGAAGTTAAGACTGCCATACTATCATCTACCTTTATCACTGATTATTGAATTCTCACTTGCTCTTGTACTGGTCCTCAATTTATGGTATAGTAGATCTAAATTTGTCTAGTATTTCTTATGGAGCTATTGTCTGTTTTCTTTCAGAGTTCACATGATCCATTTTTCGCACTGCTTGCAGTGGTATCTGGAATAATCTGTACTTCATCTCTTAGAGCCATACACCATCACTATCTGAGTTCAAGGCCCATGTAAGTCCTCTAGAACATTCTTAACTGAGAGGTTCTTTTGTTCATATCTATTTTGGTGCAGAAATTTAGATTATCTCTTGATGTACTTAGAATACATAATGTCCTGAATATATGTGCATTTAAGTATAAATAATTGAAATAATGGAAGAAAAATTCTGGCTTTCTTGGATCCACTTAGAAATTATAATTATGTTTTGATTATGAAAATTATGCGATTCATTTTTGTATTTCCAAACTACTATGGTGTATGATGTATAATGTATGTTTACATTTAAGTTTTAACTAATGTCATTGATATAATTAGAGCATGCTATGATTAAGTTATTCATGTGTGTTTACTAATCAAAATTTTTATTCATAGTTTTATAATTTATTAATTGATTTTGATTTTTGATTAATTTATGCCATATATTTTTATATTTATTGAAAAATATGTATAGTCGAACCTAATGTCGAACCTCATCACGAACCTCATCGGAAAATTCGAACCCGAATCGAACTTAATCGTTGCCGAACCCGAATTCGAACCCGAACCGTGTGACATAGCTTAGAATACATGATGTCCTGAATATATGTGCATTTAAGTATAAATAATTCAAATAATGGAAGGCAATTTCTGGCTTTGTTGGATCCTGTTTTACTATCTTATATAGCTTCTATAATTGCATTTCATATTTTGAATCTGTTGGTTTGTTGGTATTTGTGATATGTATAAATTTCTAGATTTGACATTTATGTCTTTGCGTGATAATGATGTCATCTATTTAGAATTTTAGAGTGCTGACATTATACAGATGACACTGGAGAGTATGAAATATTATTTATCCTAATATATTGCAACAATAACACATTATACTCCGTCATGTACGTTGTCTCTCTTCATATATTTATGACACCCTTACAAAGTTATGGTGGTCTGGCGGCTGGCCACCTTGCACTAAGCTTATCATTTAATGTCATATTGGTCACGTGTTACCAACCCACATCTTACAGTGATCAATACATTGGCATATAGAGCTTGTAGATTGCTCCTCTAAGACCACCCTTCAATAAGAGATCCAATAATCTGATAAAGGATTTCAATAGCTGAACTGCTTACACCCTGTCCCCCTCAAACTTGAAATCTACCACAGCGTTTCTCTCTTGCATTTTCCAAAACCCATCATTCATGTTCACTGCTACTGTTATTACTCTCATACTTAAATATAGGATACAGAATTTGATGGCGAAGTCCACTGTGTAAAATTCATTGAACATTTCCTTAAATGTTGTGTATTCCTGGAAACCTGCTAATGAGACAACGTTTTGAGTTACTAGTCATTCAAGCTGAGAATTGCCCTACCCATTTATCTGAAACCTGATTTGAAGACCACATGGGTTAACTATGACTGACTGAGACATGTGGGTAACCAAATGTGATGCTCACTGATTCTATATGGGAGCAGCATAGTTACATGGCATAGTAATGTCTTCATTTTTTTGAAATCAATGTTTCACCAATTTTGCTGTTTTTTCAAGACTGAAATGCTAGTAACTTTTGCCTTGTAAATTATATCTTTTACTTGTGGGAAAGTCACTTGGTTTTTGTGGTGTCAGGAGGTTTACAGAGATTTTTTTTTTGGTTTCTACTTTTCCATAATTTTTTTTTTCGTTGCCAGCGCTGGAATGGCCAATTCTAGTTGTGACAGTTAATCATATTAAGCTTGTACAAAGCCCAATAACACATTAACATGACCTTTTTTACTAACCACTCCTCTCTCTCTCTCTCTCTTTTAACACAAAAAATTATGTCATCGAACTACAAACTAGAAAGCATTTCAAACTTGATATTGCACGTGTTCCTTTTCCTTTTAACTGATTTTAAATAGAATATAAATGGCTTTCATTTTTCACATTCTGTAATAACAATGTATTGGTTAAAAATGTTGAAAGTTGGGGCAGCTTCGGGATGAATTTCCTCAAGAGAAACCCAATTACCCCAAGGAAAATACATCTTGCCCCAAAAGAGAATTTAATTTGGATAAACGAAATTATTATTTTGGCACTCCTCTCATTATTATGTGATGTGAGAAAATTGATTTGCGCAAGAAATCTCCAAGGCATTTATTAGCAATTTGAATTTATGTTTTTCCCTCCAAATTCACTTCTTGGCCTCATAATGTTTCAAGTCGGCTTGCCCCAATGGTTGTGACCTTTCGCATGTGGAAACAACATTTAAATTGACACCTATCCTCCTTCATTTGGCGTACAATTCGGTCTTCAATTTGATCTCGAATTTTGGTGGCAATGAAGCTTCTCTGTGGCCTATTCTCTTTCACTTATGGGGCCCCTTTGTCTAAGGCACATTTGTGGCCTATTCTATGTGGTAATGCGGCCTATCTTTGCGGTCTAGTCTCTGTATTTGTGCGGCATATTCTATGTGGTAATGTGGCCTATATTTGCGGGCCAATCTCTATATTTGTGCGGCCCATTCTCTGTGGTAATGGAGCCTATCTCTGCGGCCTTATCTCTGTATTTGTGCGGTTTATTGTTTGTGGTAATGCGTCCTATCTCTGTGGCCCAATCTCTGTATTTATGCGGCCTATCTCAGTGGTATATGTGACCTATTTCTAAGTGAAGTTAAGGAGCCACTTGGTGTAGCACTAATGGCCCTAACTCTCTACAGTTAGGGTATTGTAAAGTCTGTTCTTTTGTCGTTTGTTAGAAGATCATAGCAGCCTATTGGAGCAATCCTATGATAAGGATTTATGTGCCCTAGTCAGTGATGTTTGAGCAGTAGTTCTTGTCCATATGATAGTGATGCTTGGGTTGTGGTTCTTGTCAATATGATAGAGATATATGGCAGCGTATTTATGACAATGATGGCAATAATTCTAGTTCAGTTATATGTGATAATGATCCTTATTCAATAATGTGTGACAGTGATCCTTGCTTAGATGTGTGACAGTGATCGTTGTTCAATGACATTTATGCCTATGAGATTTGTTCCTATGACAATGTTGAATGACAGTGACATTTGTGCTTATGATGGATGGCAGTAACATTTTATTATGACAGTGATGTATGTCCATGTTACCCACCATCAGTGGGTGATCCCTATAGGAGTTCTCCTAGATTTGTATTCAACTAACAGCTAACGACCCCTTGCAGCCCCCTGGTAGCTCATGTTCTACCATTCTCCACTGCCTGATCCAATTGTTGTGTACCCTCGCTCATCTGTCATGATCGTATGTTTGAAAGTGGTTCTTACAACCCCGAAGGTATGATTTTTCATTATGCAATTGGGTGTTTATGCTTGTTTTTGTTGGGCACACTTGGGCATGATTAGTGGGGGAATTCAGAGGAAGGAAAGGGGATTGGATTGTACTCTTGTTTCCTTATCTCAACTTTCGGGGTTAATCTTGTATCTTAGTCTCGTGGGATCTCCTTTATTGGCTAGTAGCTTTAGGAGTGGCACTACATGGGAAACTCCGATTTTGGTCGCGTGGTCCTACTTTTGGACACCACATAAGTCCCTCCCCTCTACTCATTAGAAGCCCTAAGCCCTTTTGACATTTTCCGCATTTGGGTGCAGATTTGTCCATTGGGTCCATAACGTGTTAGCCTTGCCTTTCCCTCGCCCACACCTTGGGTCGGGCATGGAGCTATGCCACAGAGGTTGTTGTAGATAAAAAGAATGATAAAAGTATAATATGGCCACGTACAACAAGAAATGTACCACAAAATGCAAAACATGGCCGAGACATTAAAATTTAGCACGTAGGAAAAGCCAAACATGAGTTCTACCCCTTATCATTATGGCCATCAACCTAGTTCCAATGCCCCCTATTAGTGCCCCTTGCATCCTTAAGGAACCCATGATTGTCCCAACTGTTGATTTATGGTAGCATTGGATGTGCTCTAGCCTTGTAACTTTGTATATAGGCTAAGACACATGTATTTCATAATACCCAGAAAGGATTTTGGAAAATTCCACTTAAAGATGGTTTAATTAAATTAATTAATCGTTTTTTAATGTTTTCCTAAATCTAAACTTAAGGAAACTGATTAATTAAAGAGTATTAATTAAACTAAGTGTCTATCTTCTAGATAAAGTCATGGATCACCTCCAAGTTAATCTTAGCCCTTGATTATGTTTTAATCTTGGCCGTTGAAGGGTCAACGAAGGATTATAAGGAGGGTGAGGGGCCTATGGAAAACACATCAGACGGAGAAAGAATCTAGAGATCGATTTCTTCAGCCAAAGGAAGAATCGAAGTGATTCTCGATTGCAGAGAGGGGAAGGTGAAATATCTAGGAGGGAGAATTTCTGAAGGATAAAGAGTATAGGGAGAGAAGAGAAAAGGGAGCCATAGCAGCCGCACAGAGATAGCCAAGTAGAAGTTACGTTGGGACAACGCAAAGCAGTAGAGGGAGTTTCGATTTCAGTTGGAGAGGCAGCTGAGGGTTCATCTAGTATCCGAAGGGCATTTCTAGAAGTGGAGAAAGCTCTAGTCTCACACAACAGTGAGCCCCGATGCAGTCACAACGAGCAACAATATCAGTGACGTAGTGATAGCATGGGGGCGCAGTCACTGCGCAGAAATAACGCAGAGCTACTCAGTGTGGGTGCAGGTTAGTGCTGGAACCTCATGGTGAAGTGAAAATTATCTCACTAAGCCTATTCTCATCAGATTTCTTCAGGTGATTGGTTGATAATTACAATCACACATTTGTACTCGAAATTTCTACATAATAAAGAAACCCTCGGATCTGCTACACTGGTTTTCCCGAATTGGGTTTTTCCGGGGACAATTGTCCACAAATAACGGTGTCTATGTCTGAATACTTGTGCTATTTCTTTTATGTTGTTTATTGATCGTGAAGTCTTCAGCATATTGTATTTTGTTATTTAACACAATGAAGTGTTAAATAATTGTGTTTCAGAATGCAATAGAAGAAAGATAATCAGTAGTTGCAATAGAATTCTTCATTATACAATTTTCACATGGTATCAGAGCTGTCAGATCCAAAGGAAGCAGGGTCAGACTGGAGACTGCGCAAACTAGAAGCTTCAGTAGGGACGCAACACAGAAAATAAAGCACTGATAAGTGTGGCAGACTTAGATGTTTTATCCTCTAGGTTAGAAGAGGATTGTGCATGCTTGTCAAGTTCAACATTTGCAGGAATTTGGTATATTGATAACTGGGCTTCAACTAACATGACTAGAGTATGAGAATATTTCTTGAGCTATAGGGAGGAGCAGATGAACTTCCAAATCATTATGGGGAATAGCACAAAATGCACTCCAGTTGGGAGAGGAGCCGTAGTGTTTTAGACGGAAGTTAGAACCAGTGTCAAGGTCACATATGTACTAAATGTGTCGGGGTTTGGGATGAATTTAATCTCAGTATCCCAGTTGCAGGACAAAGGGTATGACATACACTTTATCGAGAAGAAGGTATATGTCAAGCATCCAGGTTGGAAGCAAACAAGGCAGATTGGAGTTAGAAGCAATAAACTATATAGGTTGCAGCTTGAAACTCTGATGGCACTAATCAGTAGTAATATTGAAGACAAGAAAGGGTTGAACGAACTTTGGCATAGAAGAGTGGGGCACTTGCACCACGGTGCATTGAAGATGCTCAAAGAAACAGTTGATGGGGCACCTGTTCTCAACACAGAGCATGATGATGTATGCCGAGGATGTGTACTTGGGAAGTATGCTAAGGCAACCTTTCCCAGAAGTGAAAACATGGCAGAAAGCATATTAGGATTGATACACTCAGATATCTGTGGACCAATGTCCACTAACGCTCTCAAGGGTGGCAAATATTTTGTCACATTCATTGATGATCACTCCAGGAAGACATGGATCTACTTCCTGAAGACAAAAGATGAAGTCTTTGAAAATTTCAAAGAATTTAAGGCTCTTATTGAAAATATGATGGGGAAGAAAATCAAGACATTGCATTCAAATAATGGTGGAGAATACATAGATGGAGACTTCACAGATTTTTGCGCAAAGGAGGGCATTAGGAGAGAGTGGATTGCGCCAAACAATCCCGAACAGAATGGTGTGGCAGAACGGAAAAAGAGGACAATTGTAGGTGCAACCAAGGCCATGTTATTCGACCTTGATTTGCCCAGATATTTATGGGCTGAAGCTTGCAATACGACAATGTACATCCAGAACAGGACTCCTCATAGAGCATTGAGGAAGAAGACTCCTGAACAGGTTTTCACAGGGAAGAAACCAGAGGTAGGGCACCTTCGGATATTTGGTAGCATGGCATACTGTCATGTACCAAGTGAGAAGAAAAGCAAGCTTGATCAAACTGCAGACAGGGGGTTTCTTGTAGGATACAGTGAAGTCTCTAAGGTATATAGGATCTATATTCCTAGCAGCAGGAAAGTTGTGATAAGGCTTGATGTTAAGTTCATGGAGGATAGAGCTTTTCAGAAATGACGTGATATGCCGACCGAGGATCAAACTGCAGATGTTCCCTTGGTCCAAGAGCAACAAGGGCAACAAGAACAAGAGACAGAAAGACAGACTTTGTTACCCAGTACAGGTACTAACATTTTCATAGAAGAAGATCAGGAGGATACACAGTCTGAGGAACAACTTGATCAGGAGGAAGAGTTGAGAGAGTAGCCTTCCACCAGTGGTCGGATTAGTAGGGAAGCTATGCAGAAAACTTTATTGGGACTCCCAGGAATGGGAAGAGGCAGCGTAGACCTCCCGACAGGTACCAGGGATTGGTTGCTCAAGTAGAGGAACCCTCCAGCTTCCAGGAAGCTGTTTGGCACCAAGTATGGGTAGATGCCATGATAGAGGAGTATGCTTCTATCATGACAAATGATGTCTGGGAAGTTGTGCCTAGACCTCAGAGCAGAGCAGATCAATTGTTGGATTAGGATGGATCTATAAGATCAAATACACTGCAGATGGTAGCGTAGAGAAATATAAGGCAAGGTTCGTGGCAAAAGGGTATGCTCAGAAGGAAGGCATTGACTATGAAGAGACATTCGCACCAGTTGCCAGATATACCTCCATTCGGACTGTCATATCCTTTGCAGCGCAGATGGGATGGGAGATTCATCAAATGGATGTCAAGACAACGTTCTTGAATGGAGAGATTGAGGAAGAGGTATATATCGAACATCCCGAGGGTTTTGAGACTCATGAAAGGAAGTCTCACGTATGTCGATTGAAGAAGGCCCTGTACGGGCTCAAGCAAGCTCTGAGAGCATGGTATGGTCGAATAGATAGCTATTTGCAAAAAATGGGGTTTTTCAAGAGTGATGTAGATCCCAATCTCTACTATTTACTGGTAGAGGATGAGCCATTAGTATTAGTATATGTAGATGATCTATTTCTCACTAGATCATCTAGGCTCATCAAGGATTGCAAACGGAATCTAGAGGTTGAATGCGACATGAAGGATTTGGGGTTGATGCATTACTTCCTAGGATTGGAAGTCTGTCAGAAGAATGGAGATATCTTCATGGGGCAGGAGAGGTATGCCTTGGAGATTCTAAAGAGGTTCAGAATGCAGGAGTGTAGGCCCATGGCCACACCCATGATCACAAATTGGTAAAAGATAGATGCATCAGAAGACGCAGAAGTAGACCCCACCTTATACAGACAACTCATCGGGTCATTGATGTATCTGGTTAACACCAGACCAGACATTTGCTTTGCTGTCAACACTCTTAGTCAGTTCATGGTGGAACCCAAAAGAGTGCACTGGGCAAGAACAAGGCACGTCCTGAGATATGTACGAGAAACAATCAGATTTGGTATAAGGTATGGCCGAGGAGAGGGATGTCAGACTCAGTGGATTCACAGATGTAGATTGGGCAGGAAGCTCAGTGCATAGGAAAAGTACCTCTGGGTACTGTTTCAACGTTGGATTAGGAATGGTGTCCTGGTGCAGCAGGAAACATAAGTCAATAGCGTTGAGCACAACTGAAGCAGAGTACATGGCAGCTAGTACAACTACATGCGAAGCCATCTTGCTTCAAAAACTTCTTCTGAGTCTATTCGGGAGCAGGATGGAGCAGACTAACGTTTACTGCGACAATCAGAGTTGTATCAAACTCTTTGAAAATCTAGTATTTCATGATCAGTCCCCAAACATATTGACATCAGGTGTCATTTTATTAAAGACTGTGTTCAACGTGGGGCAGTACAACTCTAGTACATTCCCACAGGAGAACAAGAAACAAATGTACTTACTAAAGCTCTGGGGAGGATTAAGTTCACTCAGTTCAGGGAACAATTGGGTATGGCTGAAAATCCATTTCAGTAGTCAATGGATCTTCAATGCAGTTAAAGGAGGTAGTTGCAGTTTATGTCACACGGTTCGGGTTCGAATTCGAGTTCGGCAACGATTAAGTTCGATTCGAATTCGAATTTTCCAATGAGGTTCGTAATGAGGTTCGACTATATATATTTTTCAATATATATATATATTATATATATATATGCCATAAAATAAAATAAATCAAAATAAATTAATAAATTATAAAACTATGAGTATGAAAAGTCATAAAATTTATTAAAATCGAACTTCATGGAAAAAAAATCATAAAATTCACCTTTAGGTTCGATTAGGTTCGGCATTAGGTTCGACATCAAGTTCGGCATCAGGTTCGACATTAGGTTCGGCATTCAGGTTCGGCGAACCTGATCGAATTCAAATTTTTTTTTTTTTAGGTTCGCTGAATTTCGAACCTCAAGCTTCAGGTTCGGCGAACCCTGTGACATAGGTTGCAGTACAATAGCAGTTGGCAGCAACATGCAGAGTTAGCAACAATACAATTGCAACATTTGTGCAGTGTTGGTGAGCAGTATCAACAACACAACAGTAGATGTCACAGAAGTCAGAGCAACACATTGAGTTGTCTTGCTAGAGCACTTTCCTTGCTAAGGGGGAGTGTTGATTTATGGTAGCATCAGATGTGCTCCAACCTTGTAACTTTGTATATAGGCTAAGACACATGTATTCCATAATACCCAGAAAGGATTTTGGAAATTCCGCTTAGAGATGGTTTAATTAAATTAATTAATCGTTTTTTAATGTTTTCCTAAGTCTAAAGTTAGGGAAACTGATTAATTAAAGGGTATTAATTAAACTAAGTGTGAATCTTCAAGATAAAGTCACGGATCACCTCCAAGTTAATCTTAGGCCTTGATTATGTTTTAATCTTGGCCGTTGAAGGGTCAACGAAGGATTATAAGGAGGGTGAGGGGCCTATGGAAAAGACATCAGACGAAGAAAGAATCTAGAGATCGATTTCTTCAGCCAAAGGAAGAATCGAAGTGATTCTTGATTGCAGAGAGGGGAAGGTGAAATCTCCAGGAGGGAGAATTTCTGAAGGATAGAGAGTACAGGGAGACAAGAGAGAAGGGAGCCATAGCAGCAACACAGAGATAGCCAAGTAGTAGTTACGCTGCGACAATGCAGAGCAGCAGAGGGAGTTTTGATTTCAATTGGAGAGGCAACTGAGGGTTCATCTAGTATATGGAGGGCATTTCTTGAAGGGGAGAAAACTCTAGTCTCACACAGTAGTGAGCATCGAGGCAGTCACAACGAGAAACAACAACATGATGCAATGACAGCGTGGGGGACACAGTCACTGCGCAAAAATAACGCAGAGCTACTCAGTGTGGGTGTAGGTCAGTGCCGGAACTTCATGGTGAAGTGAGAATTGTCTCACTAAGCTTTATTCTCATCATATTTCTTCAAGTGATTGATTGATAATTACAATCACATGTTTGTACTCAGAATTTCTGCATGATAAAGAAACCCTCAGATCTGTTGCACCGGTTTTCCCGAATTGGGTTTTTCCGGGGACAATTGTCCGAAAATAACGGTGTCTATGTGTGAATACTTGTGCTATTTCTTTTATGTTGTTTATTGATCGTGAAGTCTGCAACATATTTTATTTTGTTATTTAACACAGTGAAATGTTAAGTAATTGTGTTTGGGAATGCAATAGAAGAAATATAATTAGTACTTGCAGTAGAATTCTTCATTATAGAATTTTCACACCAACCCTTGGTGGGCGATGAATTGCTTGACTTAAAGTGAATCACTACTCCATCTTACACATCATGCTCGCATCTCCTTTGAGGCTTGAGCAGTAAAATAAGGGAAAATGAATAAAAGGCAAAAGTCAAATGAAGAAGGGTGGAAAAACAGGTTGGGTAACTCATGTACCATGATTTCTCCCTCCTACATTCATATACCCAAGGTATGGGCCTCCATCATAGCTACCTTTGTACCATGGCATGTGGTTTGGTGCCTCCACTTTTGTCCCCACTCCGTTCCATTACTATTTGCATGACACTTGCCATATGATGGATGTACCATGGACCCGCCACTCCCTTAAAGGTTGAAAGCACCTAATAGTGTCCTCCGTTAACTTATCTTTCTAAGGAATAAGACATTTGGGCATGTAAAATGCCCCAATTTGGAAGGGAAAGCGACTATGAAGTGTCATTGTCTACCCTTGGTTAGCAATCTTATTTACTCATTTTCACTAATGAATTATTGTATTGGAAGGCAAGGAGACACATTGGATCTTATACATGATTGTAGGTGGGTTTTCATCTTGGACTTGGCCTCCAGAAGATCACAGTGGAATTTGTAGGGTCAGCGTTGAGAGCCATGGGCCTCCATCCATGCAGAGCATTGATTCCCATGCCATGAGCTTCTTCTGCAACACTACTTGCTTGCTCATGCCCCAGTTATACAGAGATGATGATGCACTTGGACCACGTTGCCTAGCTGGTCATGCATTGCACCCAACACTTGGCAACTGATCCAAGGCTTAGAGGAGGTTGTGTCTTTTCTAGAGAGACACGGGAGGGCATGTGTCATCTTCTAGCCATCATTGAATGGAGCATCGACTTGTTTAAGATCCACTTGGAGACCCATGAGACCATTGCTTGTGCCCTAAAGCCCCACTTGGGAGCACCACATGATGTTTGCTTGTATATCAAGGGTATTACACCCCCTTGTGAAATTTTAAATCCAAAATACTATTGCAGTGATTGATTTATTTCGCCTACTTATTTATGATAAGTTATTTACAGATGCTTCAATAAATTCTAAAATAAACACAACTGCAACATTCACTTAATCAAAAGCAAAAGAACAAATAGAACACATAAAACACAATAGAAACAATCACATAAACCCAATTATTTTGGACAATTGGCCCCAGAAAAAACCCAATATGGAAAAACCGGTGCAACAGATGAGGGTTTATATTATTCTTCAGTAGTGGAAAATCTTTTACAGAAAATATGACGAGAAAATGTCTAGCATACACCTGAGATAATTTTTTCGAACACTTCGGAAGAATTTCTGACACAATGGAGGTACCCTTCCTCCCTCTGCGTCACTCTGCGTGGCTTTCTGCGCAGTCACTGCACTGGACTGCATCACTCTACGTGAAGGGCCAGTGCTGCTGCTCAACGCTGCTCCCTCTGCATCCTCCTTTTGCCTTCTTCTTCCTTTGTTGACTTCCTCTTCCTCCTTTTGCATCTGCAACTCCGCCTCTACAACCTCACCCTTTGAAATCAAATTCTCTTACTTCAGAATCAATTTCCTTCGGGTACTGAGAGTGTGCCCGACTTGCCTTCCAAATGACACTCAAGCCTTCTCTTATAGTCTTCTCATTGATGAATCAAGGGCCTAGATTAGATCTCTAATCAATGGCTCAGATTAAAAGATGACTTGATCTTCCTTAACTTTAGACTTAGGGATCAATTTAAAATAATTAATTATTTTAATAAAGAATGATCCGAGTTCTCTGGAATACTGATGTCCAATCCTCTTCCCAAAATATGAGACTTGGAACACTTTCCAATGCTACAAAATCAACACTCCTTCTTAGCGAGGAAAGTGTTCAAGCAAGGTACCAACTGTACTGCTCTAATTCTAAAGCATCTGCTGCGCTGTTGATGTCTTGGCTGCTACCCCTCATCTCTGCGCTGCTGCCCTCTGTACTGCTTCTTGTGACACCATCTCTGCCACTGCCTCATTCGTACTACAGCTCCTTATAAAGTCCACCCATTCCTCTATTGGAATGGGTTATTGACCATCCCCATCTTTTCCCTGAAGTAAGTAAACTTAATCTTACGTAGAGCTTTTGTGATCAACCACCTGTTCTCTTGTAGGAATGTACTTCAACTTTATAGCCCCTTGTTGGACATAGTCTTTGATGAAGTGGCAACTAATGTCATTGTGATTCGACTGGTCATGAAACGCAGGATTCTTAGAGAGCTTGATGCAACTCTGATTATCACACAGAATTTTTTTCGGTTCCATCCTCTTCTTGAGCAAGTTCATGAGCAACTAGCGACCATATAATCAGCCTCGACTGATCTCAGTGCCATGGATTTCTGTTTCCTACTGCACCAGGAAGTCATTCCTGATCTGAGTCTGAAACAATACCCACTGGTACTTTTCCTATTCACTGGGCCTCCAACCCAATCTACGTCAGTGAACCCACTCAACTGGATTTCATTGCCCTTGGTGTACTTCAACCCATACTGGACTATCCCCTTCAAGTATTTGAGAACATGTTTGGCTGTGGCTGAGTGAGCCCTCCTTGGTTCTACCATGAACTGACTGAGGGTATTCACTGTATAACATATGTCTGGTCTAGTGTTGAGCAGATACATCAATGATCCTATGAGCTTCCATACAAGGTAGGGTCAACCTCATCATTTTCGGACGTGTCGATCTTCTTCCAGTTTGTAATTGTTGGCGTAGCCATGGGTCTACAGTCCTCCATCTGAAACCTCTTCAGGATCTTTGTAGTATATCTTCCTTGCCCAATGAAGATTTCTCCCTTCTGCTGCCAGACCTCCAAACCAAGAAAATAGTGCATCTACCCCAAATCCTTCATGTTGAATTCGGTAGCCAGATTCTCCTTGCAGTCTTTGATGAGCTTAGATGATCCAGTCAAGAGCAGATCATCTATATAAAACCAGAATTAGCGACTCATCCCCTACTCTTAGATAGTATAGGTTGGGATCTGCACCACTCGACAAATACCATCTTCTGCAGGTAGCTATCAATTCGCCCGTACCATGCTCTAGGGTCTTGCTTTAGTCTATACAAGGATTTCTTGAGCCTGCATACATGAGTCTCTATGTTGCAGGAAACATGGTGCAGGAGTCCGTTTCCACCCTGAAACGAAACAAAAACGTGTTTTCTTGTACTGTACTGCCTGGAAACGCGTTTCCGTCCGTATTGGGCCGTTTCATGTGGGGGAAACGTGCCCAGTACGAACGAAAACACATTTCCAGGCTGTACGGGCGTGTTTCCATCGTTTTAACTTAATTCTCCTCAATCTTCATTTTCATCTTTTTACTTAAATTTTTTACATTACCATGAAATGACTCAGGATGTTTGAGAGTGGTTACGACCTCATTGGATTTCATATGGAGAAAGTAGAATTTTAGATCTCATTCAAAATCCAATAGACTTATCAGTTTCTTAGGATTCTAGGATTGGGTGATTGCAAGGTTTCCATCGGATTTTGTCATGTATTAGGGTATGGAACTCGTATTTAATCAAGAGCACCAATCCCTCTATGTACCTTGATGTTAGTGACATTGGTTGTCAAACTCCTCTATCATGACCCTACTAAAAATGTACCCATCACTCTAACAAAATCTTGACTTGACATGCTCATAGTATTTATTGTACTTGCAGCGTCAGTCTTTATTGTACTTGCAACCTTATATATATAATAAAGGCTGATTTTGAGATTTTGATATATAATAAAGGCTAGTTTTGGATATTCTGATATTGCTATTTTTATTATGTCTGTTATCATTCATGAGTAAATGTCTTGTAACTTGTAATAGTTTGTGCTTTGAATTTATCATGTATGTTTTATGATTTCACATGACATTTCTTAAATGTCCTAAATTCCAATATAAATATAAATTGTAATATACACACACACACACACACACACACACACACACACACATATATATCGCGTTTCGTCGTTTCCAAAATTTGTGGAGGTCGCGTTTTGTATCGCTTCCCGTTTCGGAAACTCGTTTCCGTTTCCCTGTTTCGTGCAACTTAGATGAGTCTTCTGCTCATGCGTCTCAAAGTCCTCTAGCTGTTCTATGTACAGTTCCTCTTCTATCACTCCATTCAAGAATGCTGTCTTGACATCCATCTTGTGAATTTCCCATCCCATCTGCGCCGCAAGAGAGATGACGGATCTGATTGAAGTGTACTGAGCTACAGGTTCGAAGGTTTCTTCATAATTGATCCCTTCCTTCTGTTCTTACCCCTTAGCCACAAACCTGGCTTTGAACTTCTCTATGCTGCCATCATGCTGCCATCTGTAGCATACTTGATCTTGTAGATCCACCTTGATCCTACAACCAATCTGTTCTGAGGTCTAGGGTCTACTTCCCACACATTGTTTGTCATGATGGAGCTGTACTCCTCCACCATAGCATCTACCCACACCTGATGTTGAGCTGCCTCACGAAAACTAGAGGTTCTCCAACCTGTGCTACCAATGCTTGGTACCTGTCTGGTTGCCTGCGTACACTCTTCTCATTTATAGGGGCTCCAGTAAGTTCCTCTGCATCCCTCAGAGTCCATTCGAGTTCTCTACACATCCTTCCACTAGTGGTGGGTGGATTTACCTGCTCTCCTTCTTGCACTTCTTCCGAAGAACTTTCCTCATAATCCTTGTGCCGTGGAAAGGCATTAGAGCCATCTTCTGTAGGCCGCTGTGGCTGTACTAGCGGAACCTCCTTAGACTGCGTATTTGTAGCCATTTCCCGGGATGTCCTGAAGGCTCTCTCCATGAATTTCACGTCCCGCCTTACTACAATCTTCCTGTTCTCGGGAATATAGATGTGATATGCCTTCGCATTTTCGCTATATCCGATAAGGTAACCCTTCTCTGCATTCTGATCTAATTTATTCCTCTTCTCATCGGGTTCGTGGCAATATGCTATACTGCGAAATATCTTGAAATGGCTCACCTTAGGCTTGCTGCCAGTGAAGACACTCTTAGGAGTCACTTTTCCCAATGCTCTATGAGGCACCCTGTTCTGCACATATACTGCTGTATTGCAAGTTTCAGCCCACAGAAATTTGGGCATGTCTTGATCATACAACCTCGCCCTTGTAGCTTCCACAATGGTCAAATTCTCTTGATGCTTTCCTTTGCGCATAATCTTGCGAAGTCTTTATCAATATATTCTCCACCATTATCTGATCGCAATTTCTCGATACGCTTTCCAGTTAAATTTTCTACCAAAGCCTTGAATTCTTTGAATCGCTCAAAGACTTCATCTTTTGTCTTGAGAAAGTAGATCCATGTCTTTCTGGAATGGTCATCAATAAATGTGACAAAATACTTTGCACCACTGAGAGCATTCATGGACACTGGACCGCAGATGTCTGAGTGTATCAAATCCAACACACTCTTGGCCTTACTGCCGCTTCTTGGAGCTCCCATGACAGTCTTCTTGAGGATCTTCAAGGCTCCAGGATGTAGATGCCCCATTCTTCTGTGCCATAATTCATTCAAGTTCCTTTCATCTGTACTGCCTATCAGTGCCATTGGAGACTCAAGCTGTAACTTATACAATTTATGGCTCCTTACTCCAATTTGTGCCATCCTTTTCCAATTAGGGTGTTTGACATAAACCTTATTTCCAATAAAGTATGCATCATAACCCTTGTTCTGAAGTTGAGACACCTAGAGCAAGTTCATCACCAATCTCGGTACATGCAGTACGTTGGTGTCCCGAAGCTTGTTATCAACTTATGTTTGAAATATTATGGTTCCTCTTCCAACAGGGGTACACTTGGCCTTGTTTCCCATCGTGATCTGAAAATTCATCTGCTCTTCTTGGTAGCTCGAGAAGCATTATAGAACTCCCATCATGTGAGCAGATGCTCCATTGTCAATATACCAGACCCCTGGAGAGGCCGTGCTTGACACGAAAGCGAAATCGTCTTCTAGTCTAGATGCTGGAACTGAAAGGTCACGATCCCCCTCTGTTTCTCCATGTGTTCTGGAGGACTGCGTGAACCCTTTCGAGCTGCTGTTGCATCGATGTCGGATCTTAGTTCCATTGCAGAACCTCCTCTTCTGTTCTTTGCCTTTTGCTCTGATACCATGTGAAATTTTCAATGTGAAATACTACTGCAGTGATTGATTTATTTCGCCTACTTATTTATGATAAGTTATTTACATATGCTTCAGTAAATTCTGAAATAAACACAACTGTGGCATTCACTTAATAAAAAACAGACGAACAAATAGAACACATATAACACAATTGAAACAATCACATGAACACAATTATTTTTTGGACAATTGTCCCTGAAAAAAACCCAATGTGGAAAAAACGGTGCAGTAGATGAGGGTTTATATTATTCTTCAACAGTGGAAAATATTTACAGAAAATATGATGAGCATATGTCTTGCATACACTCGAGATAATTTTTCCGAACACTTCGGAAGAATTTCTTACACACTGGAGGCACCCTTCCTCCCTCTGCGTCACTCTGTGTAGCCTTTTGAGCAGTCACTGCACTGGACTGTGTTGCTTTGCGTGGAGGGCCAATGCTGCTGCTCCATTTGCGTCCTCTTTCTGCCTTCTTCTTCCTCTGCTGACTTCCCCTTCCACCTTCTGCGTCTGCAACTTCGCCTCTACAACCTTACCCTCTGAAATTGAATTCCCTTACTTCAGAATCGATTTCCTTCGGGTACTGAGAGTGTGCCCAACTTGCCTTCCAAATGACCCTGAAGCCTTCTCTTATAGTCTTCTCGCTGATGAATCAACGACCCAAATTAGGTCTCTAATCAATGGGTCAAATTAGGAGATGACTTGATCTTCGTTTTCTAGAAGATTCACACTCTGCTTTATTAATACCCTTTAATTATTTATTTTCCCTAAGTTTAGACTTAGGGATCACTTTAAAATAATTAATTATTTTAATAAAGCATGATCCAAGTGGAATTTCCACAAATGATTTCTGGGTTCTCTGGAATACTGATGTACAAGCCTCTTCCCAAAATATGAGACAAAATCAACATCCCTTTGACCATTATTTGTGGAGCCCTCTTCTTCATCACGACACTTGAGGACTCAACTAGGCCTTCCAATAGCCCATTGCACTATTTATCATTTCAACTTCATTAAGGTGGCTTATCTTACACATTTGAGCTATTTGGTGGGCTTTTCACCAAAATTAGTGTTATTTTGCACATTAAAATAAACTTAGGGGTTCATTAGGCTAATTTGATCGCGTAGAGGCTCATATAAATAAAGTAGAGCCTCATTTGTATTTAGGGATCATCAGTTCTTGGATTAGCTTCCTTGAAAGAATTTCACACTTTTCTCTTGGTTGTCTACTAGATTTCTTTTGATGCATTTCAATATTTTTGGAGCTGAAATTTTGTTGTCTCTTGGAGCCATCTTCTTGATCTTGGATTGGATATATCTATTGTTAGCTTGTAAGTAAATCTTGTTGAAGATTTTTTTACATGAAAAATGTCTGATGTGGAAATTTAATAACTATGCTTTTCTTTTGTGCCCTAATTATTGAATATCATTGTAAAAGATGGTTAGATTGCAAATTTGTGCATGTTAGTCATTGATAACAAGTAGATGAATGTTTGTAGTGGAGTAAAACTTGTTTTTTTTCCATATTAGTCCATTAATTTTTGGTGGGTAAATGTTTAAGAGTGCTTTCTAAGGCATCACTTTTTAGCTTCCTTGAAGACAATTTCGGCCAAATTTTGAATCACATAGACTCTATATCCCAAGGATAAGGCACTAATCCATGAAAATTTGGTGATCATCCCTTTTTCCCTTCTCCTTTTCTCCTCTTTCTAAATCTCAGCCCTAAACCTAGACGACCCACTAGGGCTTGATGTAAATTGCATTAGAGAAAAGATTTTGCACTTGGACAACCCTCTGCACTGATGTTTCCTCTAGCTTGTTGGAAATACTTCTCATCAATTAGTATTTTTAATCTTTCATAGCATTAATTATCTTTAACTTTTCATCAACATGAACAATAAACAACACCATTCAACAATGCACATTAATCAAGACAATAGACACATAAATTTTTAGGTGGAAAACCCCCTCTGGGTCGAAAACCATCGAACACTTCTTAATATTTGTCATAAAAAATAATTACATCAAGTTTTCAGCTCCAAGTGAAGGAGACTCCAACCCCTTGATTTATAGGCTCCAACCTGTAGGATGTTTCAACACCTTGCTTACCAACTACAACTGGGAGGATGCTCCAATGCCCTAGATCTCAGGCTCCAATCTGACAGATGCTCCAACACCATGTGTACTAGCTGCGATTGGATAGACGCTCTAACACCCTGTGCAAGCTACAACTTGCCCTAACGCCAACCTGCCACCGTAAAGTGTTCTCAGGCTCCAACCTGAAGGTGACTCCATTCACCTACCTTGCACCACCTTGGCGCCCTTATCAGCAGGTGGACCACGTTTCACAATTTTCTTATCAACTACTTCAACTGTCAACATCAACCACTTCTTTCGGTCCAAACTGCACGTCAAAGCCTAGTTTCACAACTGGCCAACACTGCTCGTCATATAGATATATCTGTTAATAACTCTAGCAGAAGTATGTCCAATCCATTAACACAATGACCTACACCATATCTCTGCTATGACATCACAATCTTGTAACTACCACTGTTGACACTGCTAACTTGTGCCCACAAGCACAATCCTAGGTGCCACCAATCTGTCCTGTGCCTAACCTTCTCAACTGTTGCAACAAAATGATGCAACCTTTCTCTGCTGTCTCAAACTCTGATTGCTTAGATGAATGACTAAATCAGAATTAACCCTGTAATGTCACTGCCACAACAAGCAAAACATTGTCATCAACTACTTTAACAAAATTCAATTTGGATCAACAATTTTTTCAAAAGACATGTTTAATCATTCTACAAATTGCCCATTGTCTCCCAGTTCCCAACTTTGATCCAACATAACTATATAGGAACATATTAAACCAAAAGGGGCAAATTAATTATTCTACAATATATAAATTTCCATGCTCCCTCCAAACATCAATCACCAACCTTTATAAACCGTGCGACAAAATTGCAACCAAATAAAATATTTGAACGTGGGACCTGACCTCTTCCTTACCATATTACATATGCACGGATATATCTCATAAAGAAATCAAAGTTTCGCAAGGCTTCATCGAACATCAATATATCGAATTAATCTAACCTCAATGTCAACATGCCAATCCGTCAGAAACACTATGTCAACCTCGTGTACACTAATTGTGTTCCAAGCAGTGTCAAACGTTTGAATGTCAACCTGGCAAATATTGCTATTGTCCAATCTTCAATCTATTAATTCCAAAGGAGATACAAAACTTTCGCCAAAATTCGAACATAAACTGATGAGGACAAATCTTTTAATTTATTAGATGTATTTATAGACTTCTGCGTCAACCTATGGTGATGACCTCTACTATCAAATATAATGAGATTTTGACTGCTGCTTGAGTCAACTTTAATTTGAGATACCTCAACAGGTCGACTTGTTTTAAATTGAAGTCACAGGTACATATGCTGGGATACACCTGTAAAGAGAACTACATTAGAATTTGCAGTGTCAATATGTTTCAGATGGAAGGCCGCACTACTCTAAAGTTCAAGGAGGCCGTGAGAATATGATAAGTCATCAAGCCTTCAAACCACACTGTGCCACAGTAATCGAATTGCAAAGACAATGAAATCACGCCGCAGACATGGCATTTACAAGCAAACCAAGACCAACTGCAAATATTGTAGTCCGAAAGCTCAGAGGTTTTCCACAACCAGGTAGTGTATTGCTCAAGTAGGACGACACTATTTGCAAGATCACGAGGTTACACAAATGTATATACAACACAGTGACTAAGGTTACATATACATGTCATGGTCAAAGTTCAGGTTGTCAACCACAATTGTCAAGCAAACTCTTTATTGAAATTGGTTTGTCAACATTAGGTTGCCAAATGTTTGAATTGAGGCTTTGTTCAAGCCCTACTAGACCCTAATTTTATTGGCCTCAACATCAAATGCAAAACACAAGTTTAATTGAAGCAATCACTTGTTTAGATTAGCGTTGCAAAGATTTTGTGCTCTTTTCTTATGCCCAAACTAGCCATAGGATGTGATAATTTGGACCTGTAATAGGAGCCCTAATGAGGGCTGAGGTCTAACAAATCCCCAACGAAACCCAAACCAAAAAGGGAAACTCAAAACCTTCCTTTATAAAACCAGGAACCCTTAGGTACCACTGATCCTTTGCTTTCTGCTTATAGGCCGAGGTCACTAATGGAAATCACAAGGTTGAGGGTATGAAAATCATGCTTCAAAAATGATGCCCTAGATGAGGGTTGATGACCTGTACAAAAGGATACCAAATAAAACCAACGAATCTTAAAGGTTTCAATGAGTAATTGGTCCCAAAATTAAACTTTAATCAAAACAAAGCCCTAATGTTGAAAATAATAATGAGACGTTGATGTGTACAAAAATGAAGGCCACGATTCTTTTAAAGTTAATAGATGAGAACCAAGACAATCCAATCGAATCCTGCAATAAAGCGTAACCCTTTAACTAATCAAAACAAAAGAAAAACCAAAAACCGGTAGTCACAAACAACCAAACAAAAGACTCCTTACGTTTGATCTTGTACTATCACTGTAGGGCGGAAGGTATTTCGAGACTCAACTTCAGGTGATATTCATTTTCAAATCAATGCTTGAAGAGAGGTATTATGCCTCCTTTTATAGATTATGGAGTTCCTTCTAAAGGTGAGTGGTTGGAAGAATTGTTGGAGAGAAATAATTAGTTTTAAATTTTTAATCCTAATTCAAGGCTAACGTTTGTGGTGCCTTTAGGGTTTGTTAGTAAAACCATCAAATTTTGACTTTCTTATTTAATGTGCCTTAGACCACATTTAAAAATTTCAGCTTTGCTTTGATATTTAGTGAGACATAGGTCAACCAATGAAACCATGCCACATCAACACCTTGTGGGGTTTTTGTCCATTCACTGGGTTCTTCAACTTTAAACACAAGTATCTCTCAAACCGTGAGTCCTTTCGTGGCGTGTCACATACCACTAGAATTATCTTAACGAGGAGAATCCGATGACGAGAATCTCAAAGGCAAACTCAATGATTTGCTTTTTCAAAAACTTCCAACAAATGCGGGCTATGTCCATTGACCAAGATATTCAAACTCTAGAGCTAGGGTTTTCAACCATCCAACAATAGAGCTTCCAACTCGATTTAATTCAGACAAATATTAAGAGTGTTCATTTACAGTTCGACATCAATGACAAGTGTTTAGTCAAAGTCAAACTCCAGGGTTGACATCAATGACAACACCATTCAACATTGCTTTTCTTCGAATTTGAGACAATTCCCACGGTCAGATTGGGAGAAAACTAAAACCCTAGCTACAATCTTGAAAATCACGTTGAATGTCTTGGTGAAGGGTCTTCTTGAGGGTCTTTGCACATAAAACTCAAAGGAAGTTCATCATTTTGACCCTTTTCATTGTCCTAGCTTGATCTAGCTTGCACCTAGGTGGTTTTCCTCCCATGATAAAATCATAAACCCTAGATCTTGTGTGGACCAAATCTAGGTCTCTCAAATAGAAAAAGCCCACTTGAAGGTATATGATTATCTCATAGAGCTATTTGAGAGGTTTAATATCATATTGAGGGTCTTAACCTTAGGCATACCTAGGTTCATTGAGCCTCTCCTTTGATTGGGCCTCATTATTAGTGATTTCATTCATACCAAGACTCCTCCCATCGGTGAAGCTTCGTAAAGAGCAGGGGACACTAAATGAGGTGACAGTGGGTCTTTGTCCCATTGTTGTCATTTGGTTTAGTAAATGAGCTTACAAATCATGGAACCAAGTGGACACTTCATGGTGGCATGCCCTTCCATAATGGGTTGTACAAGTGTCTCCAAGTTAAAGGAGGAGGTTAACCAAGGATCCTATTAGGTGGTTTCAACCTTTAAGGGAGTGTCAGGTCTGTAGTACATCCGTTAAGAGGCAGGTGGCATGTGATATAATGATGGAACAAATTGGGGCATCAGGGGAAGGATCCAAGCCACATGCCATGGTACAAGGGTAGCTATGATGAGGGAAACACACATTTGGTGTATAGATGTAGGAGGGTGCAATCGTGGTACATGAGTTGTCCCGACCTTTGTTTTTCGACCCTTCTTCGTATGCCTTTTGCCTTTTATTGATTTTTATTTTATATCTGTTCGGGGCTCCAGGGGATGAGGGCATGATGTGTGAGATATAATACTAATTACCCTTTTGTGGTTGGGTAGTTCATCGCCCACCGAGGGTTGGGACAATCATGAGTTCCTCAGTAATGTAGGGGGCCAGTATAGGGGCCCTAGGAACTAGGGTGATGGCCATGTTGATAGGGGGTAGAGCTCATGTTTGGCTTTTTCCCACGTGCTAAATTTGTATGTCCCGACCATATTTTGCATTTTGTGGCAGTGTTGCAAACATCTTGATAACATCCCGATTTTAACTCAAAATCATGATTTTTTGGCCGAGTTGATGTTTGCCGATTTTTACAATTTTTTTATGGTATCTTAATTTTGCTGATGTTTTTCGATTTTTACTAATATTTTCCCGATTTTTTCGAATTTTTGGTTTTCAGGACCCTTGCCGATTTATCACGATTCTGATGTGTGCAACATTGTTTTGTGGTACATTTCCTGTTGAGAGGCCAAATTATGCTTTTTCCTTTCCTTTTAGTTGCATCAACCTTTGGGTATCGTTCCAAGCCCGACCCAAAGTGTCGACAAGGGGGAGCGGAAGCTAACTCCTTGTGGACCTAATGGAGAAACGTGGAGCCAGATGGGAAAAGTATGAAATGGGGTTATAGTGAGCGTAGGGGAGTGATGTATATGGTATTGGGAAGTGGGGACCACACAACCAAAATTGGGATTTCCCATGTAGTGGCATTCCTTAAGTTAATAGCCAGTAAAGGAGATCCCACGAGACTAGGATATAAGGTTAACCACCATGTTGGATTGTGGAAACATGAATACAAACTAAGACGATTCTTTCCATCGAATACCCCCACCAATCCATGCTCAAAAGTGTCCATCATAAGTAAGCTAAAATACCCATCTACATAATGAAAAACCATAACTTTGGAGTTGGGAGGCCCACCTTCGAACATATGATCATAACACTTGGGCGAGGGAGCATAATGGCTAGCTTAGGTGGCAAAGATGGTGGCACATTGAGCTATCTGGTGGATGCAAGGGGCTACTGGCTGTCGACTGAGGACCATCTGGGAGAAAAAAATTCTCCTATGGGTGCCACCCACAGGTGGTGGGTAACATCTAGCTCCAACAGGGACATGAACTCTTAGTAGAGTGCATGAACGTACTCGAACATAGAGGTCATGAGAACACCGAAAATCTCTTGGGACCACAAACCTGTTACCTGCACATCAAAGATTAAGCACACGGGACAACATGTTTTTATGGCATTTCATGATTGCCTGTGGTTATGTTAGGCCATAAAAATCAACAAGAAATAAATATTATTCTAAATGCACCTACTCTAGCATGATAAAAGGATATGATGTTAATTCTAAAGCGAAAATCAATATGCAATACATCCTACCCAAACATGCATAATATCTTAGGCAAATAATAAGTGTAATCATAGACCCAGTGCAACCAACATATTATCTAGTTAATATGAGAACAATTGTCCCTCTGCTTATTCACGCAATAGATCCAAAAGCAAGGGCGGGAATGGCTACATGGAAGGTCACAAGGGAGAGAGGTGGGAAGACAAAATGACCACACATGGAGTATCACGAGGGAAGAGGGAACAAAGGGATGCAATCTACTCCACAAGAGCCTTTCTTCCAACCAAAAGATAGAGATATCAACAATCAAGCTCATAAACCTTTGATGGATGGCAACCTCAGGCATATCATTCACATCATGGTCCTTATCATTCATATCGCGCTTTATGGCCATAACAGGGTTATGATTGGAAGGAAAGGGATACATATGACATGGGGAGACAGAACAAGCATGTTGCTCATGTTGATCATATTCAGTTGAGAGAAAGGATTCTTTATTGCAAGAAGGGTTGAGGAAAGGGTCTACATGCAACTCAACTACAACCCTAGGATTGCGAAGAGAGATGAGGATCCTATTGATATCCTCATAATCATTGTCAATGATATCAATGTTCGAGGGGTTATGGGATCACCTTTCTCGAAGGTCTTCAAAGAGCGGATTATTAGAAACAATATCATCGGAAAAGGTAGGGTTAATCTCAACTTCACTTTACATAGACTCATCCTCCTTATCACACCTGTTTTGAAAATTATCTTCATCACCCTTTTCATTATGTAGACCTAGGGAGGACCCTCCTTCCTGCTCATCATCTAGATTCCCAAGGTCATTGCGATGCTTAATGAAGGTTTCCTCTTGAATGCTTAGTGCAGGGCAGACTTGAAAATGTATAAGAAAGTCATCAAAGAATTCCTCAATAGATGAGATGTTCGTAGGTTCGTGATTATGTAACCATGAATTATAACCGTGGAGGGATCTCATGAACAACAATATAAGGACATCTTGGTGGATCACTTTCATCTTTGAAGTATGCGCAATAAATATTTCTACATGATCATTTGCAGAAAGTGGATCACCATCAAACATGGGCACCCCATGTTCCATCCTCCTTGTGACATGATTAGGGTGCCCAAGGATGCTAGTGATGTCCAAATTATGAAAATCATCAAAGAAAGACATCCTATTGAGATATAGATGCAAATTATGTAGTAGTCGCTACGGTGAATTTAGAGATGCCTAGAGAAATGCTTTCTTCACCCTACAAGCATTGACTTTAAAGTTGAATGAAGAACTGGGACTTTGTTTTTCCAATGGAGTCACCAAAAATGAAATATCAATGATGTTGTAAGGGAAACAAGACACACGTCTCGTGTTCCTGACAACGACACCAAAAATGTTACTGCTCGATCTAGCAGGGTCCTAGGGAGGGTCCCTAGAGAGCAACTACTAGGTTAAATGACAACATTTGAGCAATAGCTCACTATCACCTCACCTAACGCTCCCTGCTCTTTACGAACTTTCACCGATGGGAGGAGTCTCGGTAATAGGGAAATCACCTATGAATGGTATGTCAATGATCTAAAAGCAATGATTTCAAGGGCCTATTCCAAGGAGAGGCTCAAATGAAAGAGGTTACTTTCTCAAGAAGCAAGGCGTACGACTCTCAAAGAAGGGCTAAAGGGATCCTAAGCTTAGGGATGAAGGGTTATCTTGTGAAAGGACACCCTAGACGTAAGAATCCTAGGAGAATAGGGCTCCAAGATGATCCTTGTGAAATTTGAGTGATAAAGATGTGGAACACCAAGAAGCCCAAGTGGACCCCAACAAGTTCAAGGGCTTCAGATGAAACTTCAAACAAAAGGGGCTTGACCAAGTGAGGAAGGATCACAGATCAAAGAAGTTAGATTTGTCTTGAGATTTAATGCGATGATCCTCAATGAAGCCACTAACCAATGAGGCCTAGAGGTAGGAACGAAGTTGGAGGTAGGGCTTGGAATAATTCCAAATCTAGCCATGAGATTGATCTCAAAATTTGTGAGGACCTAGAGGACACCCCAACAGAACTATGGATCAACTCTCTGTTCTGTTCCTTCTTCACTGCTGTCCACTAGGCTTCATATCTGCATTAAATCATCGTTGAATCTTCACAGCATCTCTATCTGCTCCTCCTGCTTCTTACCCTCTCTGCCTCAATTCTCCATTCTCTAACCTCTCTATGCATATCTATGTGATATCATTTATAGGGTTCACCTCATGATTGTTTGTATTCCACAGGGAATTTGAAGTCAACAACCATGACTCTTTGACTCCCACCTTCTCATTTCTTTCCTAGCTTATTCAGAAAAACATATAACAATAGATATACATTTCAACATTATAGTGGGATATTTCTTTTCCTTCGGAGACTTGCCTTTGCATCACAAACAATATAAAATAAATAAAACTTTACATTTTCAGTTACAATAAGTATTTCTATTCAGCCCATTCAGTTTTTGGCTCACTGTGAGTTTGTCTTTTCTGCTGCTGTCACTAGCTTTTTCAGTTTCTGCCTACTCCCCTGCTTTCTGTGTATGTACCCCTGTCAGACCCACATTCTCCAAGTTCACTGTGTATATAAAAATGCATTTCTAATTTATGTCTTAAGTCTTGCTGCTGTATCAATGCTGAAGCTTTCTTTTTCCATCACTATGGTAAAATCCTGTATCAATTGTTCATTTTCTGGAAGCGCCCAATCACTATTTGCTTTGGCTTAATTATCAACGTAAATCTTCGGCCAACACATAAACCCTGTCTTTGGAATAAAATCCAATAATCATACTTCGGTCAAACACTTTCATTTATGTTCTCCACAGCTTTATTAATCCATCGATAGAATACCTTTATATGTTTTGGCTTTGGTAAAGGTTATAAACATACATTCGTTTGGCCCCAAGGCTTACTAACTCACATGTGATTATATATATAGCCATTTATTTATATGCGGACCGTAATCCATTAAAATATATCAAAACCTCCATTATAACATTGGCTTCACGCATATAACAATGCTCCTCCATATTCTATCAACAACACTAGGTCCGTCCGGGTCCCACAACTTATTCAACGCATAAACATTCATCAAGGTTATATACAATTCAATTGCATATCCATTTATATGGTATATTGATTCCGGCATATATTACACCAACAATAAATCTTCGCTTTGTTTTAAAAACAAAGACCCTGATATATTAAACTTCGGGCCCACAGCTTTTGTCATCTTTATTCGTATTAAACTCAACTTTGAATACAACCCAGACTTCAATATATATAGATAAAAAAAATGGGGCCCACAGTACTTCGACTTTTATTTAAACCAAAAGCCCAATGCACCTTTAACCTTTGTCTTTCTCTCGGGCCCATATATATATTGGTTCTCTTCATTATTCATCATCGACTTGGTTTAAACCCAAAACCCCTTTAACTTTCGTTATTTGCACTAACTCTGGAAACCTACCTTTAACAACCTTCGAATAGGCGCTCATATGATGATTCGTTAATATGAACTTTGACTTTGGTTTAATAATCAACCACCGGCATATTATAACAGTCGGGCCCCAGCGACTAACTCACCATTCCGTCCAACGGCTAATAACTTATCGCGCTTCAACAATGCTTTAGGAACCCATCCGACGGTAATTGTATTTTTTTCATGAAAGAGATTTAACTCCCAAAAAAAATGCAAAAAGGGTTGTATTTCAAAACCGCCCAAGCCACTTGTCACACGCCGAACCGTATCGCACTTTTTTTCGTGATTCCATTTACCACTTTTGAAAAGTGCGAGACCGCTGGGTTTGTTCTCCCGAACCTGCCTTTACTGTTTCTTCGAGGTTCCGCTTTGCTCCTTGACTCAGGGTTCCGCCCAACTTCACAACTCTATTTTAGTTGTATTTCGCCTACACGTTCCGTTATTCGGTTCAATTTATGTGATACACAGTTCCGCTTCCAAAATTTCTTTGCTATGCCTCTTCAGGTATTAACCCTCTGTTCTGTTAATACTTCAACATCTCAAGCACGCTGAGGCCTCCAAGCATTCATGGTTCCGTTTAAAAGCTGGCTCACCACTTCGATTCTGGTTAACCCTTTCAACTTGCTGCACTAACTTCTGTCCATCGTCATTACTGTGTCTTCACTCGATTCTTCAAATGTAACATAGTTTCTCAACTCATTTTTATGCGTTCCTCGCTGTGTATACGTTCACGGTCTTCAGATGGCCTCTGGATATGCACCATCACTCATAAAATATCTTGTAGGCATACATTACAACATAACTATATTCCTTGAATCGATTCTATTAGATTGAAGGTCATATTTCTCCAATGAATGTCGATTTCTTCATTAATATACAGAGTATATTCAAACCCCTAATTACAGAGTCTCATCACACAACATTTAAACTAAACAATACTCATGAAATGCTGAACAATTCCTTCCATAGATGCAAATGAATCCACTTACACATCTTCTTCTTGTCTTTGCCAGATCTTCAAATCGGATGGCCCTTTTTATCCTCCTACTCTGTCTCTAATTCCTCTACTGCTTCTGCTTCTTCTTGGTGTCTGAGCTGCCTCTCTTACTTTGCTTCTCTCCTTTTTGCTTCTTTCTTATTGCTGCATTTCTTACTTTGCTTCTCTCTTTGCCATCAATGACAATATTTCCAACAGTCTCCCCCTTTGGCATTGATGGCAATGCACTTCCTCTGCTTGCCTTTTAGAAGACCCTTTCTTCTGTTACTTGCTTTTGCTCCCCCTTTGACATCAATGGCAAAGGTTTGCACATTTCTTGGTGTGGTTTCCAAATCTTGTCCATAATATTCTGATCTTGAGGACCTGTTCCATGCATTGCTCACTAGCTTTGGCTCTTTTGTGACAATATTTGTTGACTGATCTCCCCCTGGAATGATGCTTTCTTTTCATGTCAGAGAGTAACATTTGCAGACAGTACCCCTAGTTTGTCTCTTAGATATTCGAATGGCTCTTTAGCAAGAGGTTTTGTGAATATGTCTGCTGTTTGTTCCTTTGTTGGTACATATGCCAACTTCACTACTTTCTGTGCTACTTGTTCTCTAAGGAAGTGGTTCTTTATTGGGATGTGCTTTGTTTTTGAGTGAAGTACAGGATTTTTTGATATACTTATTGCACTTGTATTGTCACATTTGATAGAAATAGGTTCATCAATGCTTACCTTCATGTCTTGGAGAGTTTGTTTCATCCACATTACTTGTGTGCAACATGCTGCTGCTGCTATGTATTCTGCTTCTGCTGTAGATAGAGAGATGGAAGTTTGTTTCTTGCTTAGCCATGCCACCAAACTTTTTCCCAAATAGAATGCTCCTCCACTTGTGCTTTTCCTGTCATCCACACAGTTGGCCCAATCTGCATCTGTATATGCTGTCAAAGTGAAGCTTTTGCTTTTTGGATACCATAGTCCATGATGTGCAGTTCCTTGTAGATATCTGAATATTCTCTTGATTGCTAGTAAGTGATTTTGTTTTGGTGCTGCTTGATATCTTGCGACAAGTCCTACTGCAAGCATAATATCTGGTCTAGAGGCAGTTTGGTACAACAGACTTCCTACCATGGATCTGTAAATTCTTTGATCTATATCTGCAGATCCATCATTAGCACATAGCTTGCATCCAATGATCATGGGAGTTGACGCAGGTTTGCAGTCTTCCATTTGGAACCTTTTCAACATCTCTCTTAAGTATTTTTCTTGTGAGATGAATGTTCTTGTGTCTGTTTCTTTGACTTTACTTGTTTCTCCTTCATAGCCTATCCCAGTTTTTATCAGAGGAGATCTTTAAGCATCTAGTATGTTATTCAACTTATCAGAGCTTGTCATTTGAGAATTGTTTATTGACAATTTCCTTTGGGTGTTTTCTAATTTCTTCCTCAAGCATACTACTTCTTCCAATTTCTCTTGCTTCTGAATTTTATCCTCAATTTGCTTAAGTAAAATGTCTTCTACCTTCTTGGCTTCTTCAAGCTCTAATTTCAACTGAATGAAGTCTTCTGAATTTTGTTCTTCTCTTACATATTTGAGGAGAATGTCTTTTTGTTTTCTGCACTTTAGTTTAAGTTTGTTTATTTCCTCTAGGGCACTTCTTAGCTCCCCCTCAAGATCAACTTCACCTTCTTCCTCATCTTCTAGAAGGAATCTTTCAAGCTCTTCTTTAGCCATCAATACAAATTGAGAGGTTTCTTCTTCACTTGAGGATTCATCTGAGTCTTCAGATGCACTGCTGTCTTGCTGAGCATAAAAGGATTTTCTATTGAATCTCTTCCCTTTATGCCAGTTCTTTGATATGGTTTTCTCTAATTCTTGAGTCTGATTCTTTGTTTTCTTATGAGGACACTTAGAAGCATAGTGTCCAACTCTTCCACAGTTAAAGCATTTAAATGGAAGTTTACCTTTATATTTACCTGAGCCTCTATCCAATGTTCTGATAAATTTGGCCTCTTCTTCATCAGAGCAAGAGCATATATCTTCTTTTTTTTCTTTCTTCTTCTCTTTCTTAAAGGCTGTCTCCCTCACATTTGACTTCCTCTGTGGCAGTCTCATCTCATAGGCTGTTAGATTTCCAAGTAATTGGTTCATGGTCAAAGTTTCCCAATCAGTTGTTTCTTCTATGGCAGAAACCTTGGGATTAAAGTTGGATGGTAAAGATCTTAGAATCTTTTGAACAATTACACACTCTTTTACGGTTTCTCCTAGAGCTTTCATGTTATTCACAATTTCTGCAACCCTTAAAAAGAAGCTGGCAATGTCTTCATCATCATTCATTTTTATATTTTCAAACTGAGCTCTATAGACTTGAAGTTTGGCTATCTTCACCTTTTTGTTTCCCTCATGGATGTTTTCTAGTGTATCATTCATTTTTATATTTTCAAACTGAGCTCTATAGACTTGAAGTTTGGCTATCTTCAACTTTTTGTCTCCCTCATGGATGTTTTCTAGTGTATCCCATATTTCTTTGGCAGTCTTGCTGTGCATTACTTTGATAAATTTTGCCTCACACAGTCCACTTAAGAGTGTATAAATGGCTTTTGCATTAGCTACAAAGTCTTGTTTGGCATCTTTCTCTGAGTCAGTCTCCTTTGGGGTATATCCCAATTCCACAGCAGCCCAAACCTCTATTCCTAGAGACATTATGCACGTCCTCATTCTTATTTTCCAGAAGGCATAATTTGTACTGGTGAACAAAGGGGCTTTATTTGTTGAGCAACTTTCTAGAGTAGCCATCCTGGGGACCTAGGATCTCCTTCCAGTTGTTAAACTGATACAGAAGGAACTGGCTTTGATACCAATTGTTGTGTTAGCACTCAAATCTACCTCAGGCTGAAATGAAGTAAAACTCAAGGCTACATCAAACCACGCTCAGCCTCGTAGCTAGCCCTACGAGGACAGGAGAGGGCTCTCTCCGTCAATCTCGAGAAAATGAGCAATAGGATGCGAGATGACTTACAATAAGAACTGATTATAGGCTAGTAAAGAGATAGGTATGTTTGATTTTTTGGTTTTTGGGTTTTCGCTGGAGAAATGGGAAAACAGATTTTGGGTCCGGGGATAAGGTCAGACCTTTGCAGATTTCAAGTTGGGGCGAGGTAGGTGAATGTCTTGATGCTTTTGATTGGATAAATGGACAGATTAGACCGACGAGGAGCTGAAGAGGGCAAAGAAGAACTTGGATCCTCTCCAAACGGCTGAAAACATATAGAACTAACTGAATTCAAAGGCCAAGCACTGTAAACAATGGATTCAACCTTATTCACTCATTCAATTTAGTTCAGAAGCATAATGAAAGGATGGCATACTTTAAACATGAAGAAACTTACAGTAAACAAAGAAGAAACATCATCAAGAACAGAACACCACAAGGATCCCAACAAGTGCCGCAAAACCCCTGATCTTTCCTTAGCCAAAATATGAAAAATATGTACAATGATATCAAAAGTATCCCAAGAGTCCAACCCGTAGAATGCCTCAGAAATTACAATATATAGATCACTCTAACACCTTTCCCCACCTCTAGGGGTCGAATTCCCTCTTCAGGGATCAGTTTCAACCAATTCTAATCATGGAACTACAATCTAGGCAGCTAACAACTTACCTCTAAAAGAGTGGAAACTGATCCATTACATGATTTTTTACCCTTTTGAGAGTGAATCTTCTAGAATAGATAAAAATAAGCCAAAGTTACATGTCAAATATGAATTTACATCATAAAAACCCAAAAATTCTATCCACAAGCAAAACTGGTCCATACTAGGCGAAAATCTGAGCTGGTCGTTGAAAATTCAGCAAAAATTTAAGTGGGTCGCTTTTGAGCCGAGTGGGTCGCGCTTTTTCCAGCCTGAATTTGAGGTACTTCCCGGCATCCAAATTGAGCTCATGATAGCTCGTTGGAAAGCCCTGGATGTTGACTATCCAACCCAAGTGGCATTTATGAATTTGGAGCTCATTTGGCCCTCCAAAACCTCATTCTCCCAGAGGTACTTCCTGCTGGTGCAAAAGGTGGCAGCAAGGTGGTTTTCATGGTGTTTTTGAGCTCTTTGACCATCCAGATTTTGATGAAATGATTAGTTGATTTCTGAGGATGCATAACTAACCATGACAAATCCAAAAATGCAAAAATTTCCTCTAGCAAGTGTCCCAAAAAAAAGTGAGCGTATGAGGGTGAGACCCACTTAACTGAAAAACCTGTTTTTTGACCCAAAAATTTGAAAATGACAAAATTTTCTCCGAATTTGCCCAAATTCGGAGCGGAAGTCCTCCATCATGTGTCCTGCCCAGTCAATGAAGCCTCGGCCAAAATCCGAAGTGGATTAGGCCTTTTCCGCCGTCTTAGTGCTTTGCGCAACCTCCTCTTCATGATCTTCATTCTCGCTTTGCAGACATGCATGCGAGCCCAATAATGGCCTTTCATGTGACGAAGCATGTCTTTGTCTCGATTGGCCTTTGCCAACAATTTCTCCAGATGAATGTTCACATGTGTGAGTACAGTATCTCTGTCAGTTGGTGTCATGTCACCGGGTCTCTTTCGATTCCACTGTCTGTCCTCACGGATTCGGCGCAACTCATAAAATGTGAGCTCATCCTCAAGCTGTTTGTTGCGCTGCTCCAAATAGTTAATCACCCACTGAGCCTTCTGCAATTGATCTTACAGCTTGTCATTCTCGGCCCTTTGCTCCTGGATGACTTCCCTCAGTTTCGAGCTAGGAGAGCTCGCATCAACATCAATGACTGTGAAATCTGTGTCCCGGCCTCCTGATGGGCCCTCATCATCCATGGGCCTCTTGCCCCTGTCCTGTACCTGTACCTGCGCTGAAGAAGAAGGCGAGACCCCTTCCACATCATGTGGAGATAATACTCGCTCTGCTGATGAAGTCGGCAAGACCCCTTCCACCTCACGTGGAGATAATACTCGCCGTGTCGCTACAAATAAGGCCCTGTGGCCTCGCTGATATGTCTGAACCAAAGGAGTGCTGATATGCTCAACCTCAGGCATATCCGGCTGGTGTGAAGGCTCTCCTGCATCATGAACTGTCTCGGGAGGCGGCTGTGGCACTCTGAAAAAGTCTCTAGAAATGAAATCCTCCCAAGTGATGCCCTGCTCTGCCAGCTGATGCAACACTATGATCTTGATCAAAGAGAAATGGTATATACTCTTGTACTGCTGCACTGGGCTTGTCTTCTTTTGCACAAACATCACCATCCTCTCTATGTTGCGATATATGAAGTACGGAATATTCATCATACGTACCCTTGTGAAGTGCATCAACAAACGAATATGATACGCAAAAAGACGAGCATACCTGCCCTCACAACTAAAATACTGAATGATGAGCTTCATCAGCGGTGCATACTCATCCCTCAAGAATCTGAATGGAAAAACTCTGCTCAAGTAACTCATATATCCAGTTTTAATGTATGGCTCATAGTGGAATTTCTCTAAATGCTGACGTTTGTTCCATTCCTCGCCTATGTTCGGTATGCCAGTGGCTTGAGCAATAGTCAAGGGTGACAAAATGAAATCAACCCCGGCAAGATTTACCCGGCCATCCCGTAAATGTAGAACAAACAGACGGGCCAATTCACGATGAAGCCGGGTTTGTGCAATCATCTCAAAAAATCGGAAACATGACAAATACCGAAAACAATCCATTGCTAGTGGACATGCCTGCAACCGAGCCAAAGAAGTAGGCTCCTCTCTGCGATGATTACCACCTCTGCTAACTCTATGAGACCCCCGTGGCACATTACCTTCAGTCGTGGAATCACTCCCTGACCCTTGCTCATACTCTGACTCTGTCTCTGACATGACTTTAAACAAGATATTGGCACTATGTAGACTAATATAAATGCAGTGAAAACAGAATTATAATGTGTGTTTCAACACTCAATAAATATCCCCCACTGTCAAAGCACCATTAAGGAAACAAACAATGATAACAGCTCTGTTTTAGGTGGATTGAAATAGAAGCACAGTCTCTGTTTTAATTGCAAGTGAAATTTGACAAATGGTAGCAGGAAGATTTTAGAATATTGGGTAAAATTTGTCAAAGGGAGCAATGCATCATATGACTGTGTTTGTCAATGGGCAGTGAAAACAGAGTTATAAGTGTCAATGGGCATAAGAACGTTTTTATCATTGGGCAGTGAGACACAATATGACCATAATCACCATGGAACACAAGCCTTGACAATGGTAAAGCAATAATGATGACCACGATGGTATAATGGGTGTGAAAACAGTGGGGTTTTGATAATATATGAAAAGGTGAATATATCAATGATATAAGGTAGGAGAAAAACTCATAAAACCATCCATATGCATTTAAAAACCCTGAGGAACAAAACTGCCATGACTGTAGGGTTTTACTCTTCCATTCAAATGTTTGAAGTCATCAATGATACCACCAACATAATAAAAACTACTCGAGCAATAATGCAGAACTCCGTTTGTAGGCAGTTGAAAATTTAAATCGAACCGGGCGCTCAACACGATTTTTCAACTCATTGCCAGGTGGGTCGCTCTTGCCCAAGTGGGTCGCTCGACCTCCAAACCCTGTCAACGATGCTTCAAAACTCGAATTCGTCCTTCAAACTCTAGATTTCGATTTGTATGCTGTGGATCGTTGGAAATGAAACTTGTTTGGCCTTTTATATATGATGTAAATATCTTTCACAATCAGATTTGATCCAAATCTATTTGACAACCCATATTACAATGTTTTTTGCATTTTCACATTTGGCTTTTTAATACAATCTCTCTTTGGCTTTTCTGAGTTTTAAATTGATGATTTTTTTGTCTTCTTGCAGGGGTATGGCTCTTTAGCTGAGGAAAAGATCAGAGGTCTGCTTTGAAATTTCTTCTTGGTGAAATAAATACAATTTATTACAAAAATAATATTGAACAATTTCTAGTTCCAAAACAGAGTTTTGGACTAGAAATGTTTTTTTAAATGCTAATGATAATAAAACATGAAATCAAAATTTGTGGAACCATCCTCATCCTGCAGGCTTTATGACTGGTATGCAAATGACTCGAAAACCCTAGACACTAGGACCAAAGACACTTATTGACATTTAATGACCATAAATGAAATGACAATGATTTTGAGTGATTTTTGAGGAAAATTTTTAAAATAGCACTGCAGGTGTAAGCATGAGGAAACATAAGACAACAGACCCCTTCGTCAGTCAATGGCATGCTCCTAGCGAAATGCAACGAAGTGTAACAAGCGAGACACCTAAGAATGAATATGCAAAAGACGAAATGATCACTGACGGAGGGCTGTAAGGACCGACTCTAACATTGGCTCCAATGGGGATGGTGGCTCCATGGAGATGCTAAGAACGGCAGATCTCTGGGGGAGTCAGACAGTGCCTTTCATCCATTGGGCGATGGAATCATTATTTCAACTGATAAAACAAACTTTGGACATTTTTATTGACTGCAGATTTGACTAAAGACTGACTGCAATTTGACCAAAACTGACATGACTTTAAAACTAAAAGACTGATAAAAATGACTTGACAATTTCAAACCAACCAACCTCTAAACTCCAGAATTATAGCCTTCGCTCCGGGCCCCAAACTGAAGATGAGAGATCAGTGCACACTTGCAACGAAACAAAAGTAAAATGATATATACAATGATAATGAGACCAGCAGAAGATACTCAGAAATAATATCGCTTCAGCAACCGACCATTGATCGGTCCTCCAGGACAATCATCCCCATTCATTTCTTTGAGAAGAAATGCATTTTGACCCCGATACGCTGCAATCTTAAAAGGACCCTTCCACAGGTTTTTAAATTTGCCGTGCTTTCCCTTATCTTCATTCCGAGCATCCCATTTCAAAACTACCTCATCCAACTGAAACTTATCTGCTTTCGCCTTTCTGTCGTAGATCTTCTTTATGCGCTCCTGCAACTTGAAAGTATTTTGAAATACCTCCTCTCGTGTCTGCTGTAAATGAATCATCTGATTAATCCTCCGCTGCATAGGATCTTCCTCACTCCCAGCCTCCTGAAGCAATTTGACCACCGGGACAGCAAGTGAAGTAGGAAAAACCGTATCCGTTCCATACACCAACTCGAAAGGAGACAAGCCAATAGACTTTTTCTGACTTACCCTATCAGCCCACAATGCATTCACTAACTTCTTGTGCCAGGCCTTTTTGTTGATTTCCAGCAATTTCTTAATGATATTCACCAAGGATTTATTTGAAGATTCTGCCAAGCCATTTCCTTGCGGATGGTAGGCGGTCGAATGCCCCAAGGTAATATTGTACTTAAAGCAAAAGTCAACCATCCTCTTAGACTTAAAGGCCGCTGCATTATCTGTGATTATTTTACTAGGACACCCAAAACATGACAGAATATTGTTTTCAAGAAAAGAAATAATTACCGCATCCGTGGCCTGTCGAGTGGGAATCGCCTCAATCCACTTCGTGAAGTAGTCTGTAGCTGTCAAAATCCATCTATGCTGTCCGGAAGATGCTGGGTGGATTTCCCCGATAAAATCCAATCCCCACTGCTGGAATGGTGCACTAACTTCAATTGGTTTTAGAGGCAAAGGCCGTAGTTTCTGCTTCCCTTCGAAAATTTGACACTCATGACAATTTTTAACAACCTTAAACACATCAGAAAACAAAGAAGGCCAATAATACCCTGCCCTTAGAATCTTATTCGCTGTGGTCTTCCAAAACAAATGACCTCCACAGTCACCTTTGTGAAAATCCTCCAAAACTTTTTGAGCTTCCTCCTCTACCAAACAATTCAACAACATACCTCCAGGGTCTTTCCAATATAATGCAGAATTCAGAATAAAGAATTTAGCAGCTCTTAACTTCAATGTTCTACTCTTATTCCTAGGCATCCCGGGCGGTGTAGACAAATTCTGAAGCACGTATAAAATGTCAGCATACCAAGGGGAAGAAACAAAAATATCGGATACCTGAACTGACGTACTTTCCTCATCTTCATTAGACATGGCAGCAATCAAATTTATGTCAAGAGCATGCAGATTTGTTTCAGCCATGAGCTTGGCGAGTCCTTGTCCTTTGATCACCTTGGTTGGTTTAATCTCCACATCGTATTCTAACAACGCAGCGATCCACTTACCCCTTCTTCCCTCTGGATCTGCCTGTACCAAAACATCTTTAACTGCTGCGTTAGGAACGTATGCTATAATGTGGGAATGCAATATGTACACACGAAAATCTTTCAAGGCCTTTACAAGCGCAAGTGCTTGTTTCTCAATGATATTGTACCTCAATGCTCCATCTCTTATGATCCGACTGAAAAAAGCGATGGGCTTCTCAACTCCATCCCTTTTTTGCATCAAAACAGCTGCCAATGTGTGCTCAGAAGCAAAAGAAAATAAAATGAAGTCCTGTGTGTAATCTGGGCTGATTAAAATAGGGGCCGAGGAAAGAGCTATCTTTACCAAATTGAATGACTTTACCGCCTCTTCTGTCCACCTTACCTGACTGTCCTTTTTCAGCATGTTCGTGATTTCTCTAAGGTGTTCTGCAAGATTTGGAATGAAACGACGCAGAAAATTCATTTTACCATTAAATGACTGTATTTCTTTCTTGTTCCGGGGCTGTTCTATCTGCTGTATGGCTTCAACACGTGCAGGATCAACTCGAATGCCATCTTTCGATATGATGTGGCCAAGGAGCTTACCTTCATCCATGGCGAAAAGGCTCTTTTTCGGATTCAGCGAAATGCCATATTTTCTGCACTTCTGGAAGACAATTTTCAAATGATATAAATGTTCCTCATCAGAATTGGAAAACACAGTTAAATCATCGAGGTAAACAACCAAAAACACATCTTTTTCGTTGGCAAAAGCCATGTCCATGGCACGCTGAAAGGTAGCGCCTGCATTCTTTAAACCAAACGGCATCTTTGCATAATGAAATGTTCCCCAAGGAGTGGTGAACGCAGTCTTGTCACGATCATCTTCCTGCACTAAAATCTGATTATAACCCGAGTATCCGTCGAGTAGTGACATCCTTGATGCTCCAACTACTCGTTGCAATATATGATCCATTTTTGGCAGCGGATAATTATCCTTTAATGATACCTTATTTAGATTTCTGAAGTCAATACATAAACGGATCTCACCTGTCTTCTTTCTCACGGGCACCAAGTTTGATATCCAATCTGAAAATCGAATAGGCACAATGATTCCTGACTTATACAACCTATTTACCTCTTTTTCGATCGATGGTAGCAGCTTTGGATTGATCCTCCTCAACTTTTGACGAAAAGGCTTCTGATTTGGTTTGATGGGGATCGTATGCTGAATGATATTAGTATCATATGTTTTTAGATCTGAATAATCCCACGCAAAAGCATCAGAAAATGAAGACAACAATTTCACATATTCTGCCTTTACCTTTGGTGACAATGACTTTGATAATTTTACCATCTTGGGATTCTCAGCCGTCCCAATATTTACCTCTTCGACACCCTTTTCTGTTGGCCTCAATGTCGGTTTGCGGGCTACATCATCTTGATCAAACAACTCTTCCAAAGGAATCAATCCCTTAGGAATGATGTTGTCCTTGAGTTGCAGCACATCCATTTGGTTTATCTGTATGTCATCATTGCCATCATCAAATTCTGTATCTATGGATGTGTCTTTAAACTTACCCTTATTCTGCAGAAATTCACTAATCTCCTCATCATCCTCAAAGACTTGCCAACATCGCTGATTGTCTGGAACGGTGGGCCGGTGTTTCACATGTATCTCGAACTTGTTGCTGGAATTCATTGGAATTTTAAGATTGCTTGCTGCCTTAGCAAGTCCATCAGCAACACCATTTTGTGCGCGGGGCACACATGTCAAAGTATGATCAGAGAATAACTTCAGAATGTCTAAGACTGCATTACGGTAAGCCCTCATGCGAGGATGGTTAGCCTGAAACTCACCTTTAACTTGCTTTATCACCAATTCTAAATCACCATATACTGCAATCCTTTTCGCTTTCAGCTTCTTAAGAATCTTAAGGCCAGCAATAAGAGCCTCGTATTCCGCTTCATTATTAGAACAGTCAAATGCCAGCTTGTAGGAACACACTCTCACATTGCTCGGGACCTTATCCAGAGCGGAAAACGGACTACGAATCCACACACCAATCCCAGCACCATCGCTGCCCACTGCGCCATCAAAATCCATGGTCCAAAGACCATCTTCATCGTCCTCTAAGTGCTGAAATTGTATCGGCTCTGTTTTTTCTGTTTGCTGCCCATTGTCTTCAGCTGATTGCTCCACAATAGCTTGTTTTTCTCTTCTTTCTTTCTGCAAAACTTCTCTAAAATTCTCATTGATTTCTGGTATATCTTCTGCCTGAATTAATTGACTTTCTATATCATTAAAACTATCAGCAAGCAACACAAACAACTCTAAATTGGTATGTACATAATTCACAGGATGATTGATTGGCTTCTCTTTGCTAGTTATCATGTATTTCATCTTCTGCTCTCGATATAACTTTCTCATTTGACCGAAGACTGGAATTGTAGCATAAGAGAAATCTAACTTAAGTGTACCTTTCAACTTTTCCCCCCAAGATCTTGCAAGGAGCATCCCGAACCGTGGAGGAATGTCGGCAACCACCACATCCATCAAAACATTCTTTGCTGGGATTTGATCTAAGCTTACCACCAAATCTTTGATGAGTCCTATACACTTTACCCGGCTGAAATCAAATGAATACAAATCATGATATTCTCTTGTAATGTCTAATCCCAACTTTTCCATGATCGCCTTTGGCATCAAATTGTGCGAAGCACCCGAATCGAGCATAGCATTGTGCAATATATATTCGTGCAACCTCAAACTGATGTAAAAAGGAGGAACATTACTGTCAGTGGACTCACCATTTAATGCAGGCCCAAAAATCAATTCCGGCTGATCATCCTCAACATTTACTGTGTCAATCATTGGATCAAAGTTCAGAATTTTGGAGACTTGACTACGGTAGCTGCTGTTCTTCATAATTTCCGTCAAAGGAATAGATATTTTCAGTTTGGAAATTTCATTTTCCAAACTAAATGCCGAAACTTTCTCAACCTCTTTAACCGGAACTTCCTTCTTTTCAGCCTTGTCTTTCACTATGTTTGACTGATTTACCTTCTCAGCTGATGATACTTTACTAGCTGCGGGATCAATTGTTTCTTTTCCTCTTTTCTGTGGTATCGGTGAATCTGTCTTCGGTGCTGAAGCTTCTTTTCTTTTCTGAATGGGATTTATGGGCACATCTCGATTTCTCAATGAATATTGTTTCTGCTGAGCAGTCAATGCATTCATATATCCTCTTTGGTATTCATCTGACTCTTCCTCTAAATCTGCATCATTTGTTAGGATGAAATCCTCATCTTTGTGAACAACCGAACTTTCTCCGTATTCTTCGTCCTCAGTGATATAGATAGGCAAATCATCGGGAGTGAAGAAATGATTTTTCTCACCTGAAACATCATCATCATCGTCGGAATCATGACTCACAAAATTCTGCAAAAGAGGTGTCTTAATCTGCTGTTGGGTTGCTGGCTCTTGAGCTCTTTGTTCACGCTGCTTAATTCTGAATTGTGGCTGCTGCTGGCCACGGTAGTTAGGATTACGAATCTGCATGTCTGATTTGTCAAGTGTCACCTTTTTAAGCAATTTTTCCACCTCACGAAGCAAGTGCTGCTCTGACGTAGAAGTGGAAGGCTCTTCCTTTATAGTCACTCTTTTCTCGGATTTCAACCGTGCTCTTTTATCATTCAGATTTGCCTCAACACTAACAACGACCTTCTGCATATCTTCTAAAGTAGGTGGATCTCTATCACGAAGGGAATAAGCCATCTCCGGATCAAAGCCATCCGGGAATTTAAGGAGAGCAAACTTTTTAGACGGTCTCAAGTCATCTGGAATAGCATTATACACTGTATTGAATCTAATGATATAATCCTGAACAGACTCACCAGGATTACGTTTGATGTTTGTATATTCTAAAGTAATCTGCAGCAGATCCTTTTTCATCTCCCATCGATCTAAAAACTGCCTCTGGAGTTCTGCCAATGTAGTGATGCTTCTTTGCGGCAAGGCTCTAAACCATTTTCTTACCTCTCCTCCAAAAGTTTGCACAAAAAGCCTCATACTCACATTCTCTTCATCAATCTCGAAACGATCAAAAAAATCTGCCATATTGTCTACATGCTGTTGTGCAGGAATACTCTGTGGAGTGCCATCAAATACCGGGATCTTGCTCTGATAGTCTGCAGGCATATCATTCAATTACTGTGGTAACACAAGAGGTGCAAAACGAGCAGCCATAGCTCTTGGTGGATTGATGACAATCTGCTGTCGAGGAGACACAGGAGGACTAGGAGCAGTAGGTCTGCGAGATGTATTCGGTGGAGACGGAGGAGAAATTACTATGGATTGCTGATCAGAAAGCTCAGGCTGAACCGGAATGGTAGGGATAAAGGGAGGCTCAGTAGGAATCCGTGAACTAGATGCAATTTCAGATGGTCCAAGAATTTGTGAAGCAGATTCAGTGAATTCAGGAGTGTTGGTATCCACAATGGAATTTTGCAACTGTCTATCCAGGTAATGTGAAACAAATCTATATTGCAAATCTTCAGTAAAAAATGGATCTGGAACTAATCTTGACAATTCAGTTTCGGAAAAATTTACAAACAAGGATGTTTCAAACCGTGCATCAAAAGGAATTTCATCAACATATATAATTTTCACAGGACAGGATGCAGATCTGGTAAGCAATCTGGAACTCCCAAAACTCACTTGACTTTCTCTTTCAGAACTTTCTTGACTTCCTTGTCTTCTAAGGGTCCTAGAAATCAGATTTGGATTTTCAAATATTGTTGGTGGATCAGGGTCAGGATTCGCCCTAGTATTCCTTCTTGAAGCCAGTGTATTGATCTTCTCGGGATAAATTTCAAGGAACACAGTCAATTATTTTCAGCCTTTCAACTTCTAGACTCAATCATCCAAAGGGTCTAGAACGAATAAGTATACTGGGGTGATTTACAAATCAAGTGCTGCACACACAAGCTTACCGGAGATCGACTGAAGCAGCGTTTATCTACTACCACTTATGCATAGCAAAAGCGTTTCGAAAGCTACCTGGCGTGACTTCAGACTCCGTCTAAGACTCATGGAACAAACACATCAACAAGCAAACCATTGAGATTGTCCCCAGTATGGTCGCCACTATGTTAGCACTCAAATCTACCTCAGGCTGAAATGAAGTAAAACTCAAGGCTACATCAAACCACGCTCAGCCTCGTAGCTAGCCCTACGAGGACAAGAGAGGGCTCTCTCCGTCAATCTCGAGAAAATGAGCAATAGAATGCGAGATGACTTACAATAAGAACTGATTTTAGGCTAGTAAAGAGATAGGTATGTTTGATTTTTTGGTTTTTGGGTTTTCGCTGGAGAAATGGGAAAACAGATTTTGGGTCCGGGGATAAGGTCAGACCTTTGCAGATTTCAAGTTGGGGCGAGGTAGGTGAATGTCTTGATGCTTTTGATTGGGTATATGGACAGATTAGACCGACGAGGAGCTGAAGAGGGCAAATAAGAACTTGGATCCTCTCCAAACAGCTGAAAACATATAGAACTAACTGAATTCAAAGGCCAAGCACTGTAAACAATGGATTCAACCTTATTCACTCATTCAACTTAGTTCAGAAGCATAATGAAAGGATGGCATACATTAAACATGAAGAAACTTACAATAAACAAAGAAGAAACATCATCAAGAACAGAACACCACAAGGATCCCAACAAGTGCCGCAAAACCCCTGATCTTTCCTTAGCCAAAATATGAAAAGTATGTACAATGATATCAAAAGTATCCCAAGAGTCCAACGTGTAGAATGCCTCAGAAATTACAATATATAGATCACTCTAACACCTTTCCCCACCTCTAGGGGTCGAATTCCCTCTTCAGGGATCAGTTTCAACCAATTCTATTCATGGAACTACAATCTAGGCAACTAACAACTTGCCTCTAAAAGAGTGGAAACTGATCCATTACATGATTTTTACCCTTTTTGTGAGTGAATCTTCTAGAAGAGATAAAAATAAGCCAAAGTTACATGTCAAATATGAATTTACATCATAAAAACCCCAAAATTCTATCCATAAGCAAAACTGGTCCATACTAGGCGAAAATCTGAGCTGGCAGCTGAAAATTCAAGAAAAATTTAAGTGGGTCGCTCTTGAGCCGAGTGGGTCGCGCGTTTTCCAGCCTAAATTTGAGGTACTTCCCGGCATCAAAATTGAGCTCATGATAGCTCGTTGGAAAGCCCTGGATGTTGACTATCCAACCCAAGTGGAAGTTATGAATTTGGAGCTCATTTGACCCTCCAAAACCTCATTCTCCCAGAGGTACTTCCTGCTGGTGCAAAAGGTGGCAGCAAGGTGGTTTTCATGGTGTTTTTGAGCTCTTTGACCATCCAGATTTTGATGAAATGATTAGTTGATTTCTGAGGATGCATAACTAACCATGACAAATCCAAAAATGCAAAAATTTCCTCTAGCAAGTGTCCCAAAAAAAAGTGAGCGTATGAGGGTGAGACCCACTTAACTGAAAAACCTGTTTTTTGACCCAAAAATTTGAAAATGACAAAATTTTCTCCGAATTTGCCCAAATTCGGAGCGGAGGTCGTCCATCATGTATCCTACCCAGTCAATGAAGCCTCGGCCAAAATCCGAAGTGGATTAGGCCTTTTCCGCCGTCTTAGTGCTTTGCGCAACCTCCTCTTCAGAATCTTCATTCTCGCTTTGCAGACATGCATGCGAGCCCAATAATGGCCTTTCATGTGACGAAGCATGTCTTTGTCTCGATTGGCCTTTGCCAAAAATTTCTCCAGATGAATGTTCACATGTGTGAGTACAATATCTCTGTCAGTTGGTGTCATGTCATCGGGTCTCTTTCAATTCCACTGTCTGTCCTCACGGATTTGGCGCAACTCATAAAATGTGAGCTCATCCTCAAGCTGTTTGTTGCGCTGCTCCAAATATTTAATCACCCACTGAGCCTTCTGCAATTGATCTTTCAGCTTGTCATTCTCGGCCCTTTGCTCCTGGATGACTTCCCTCAGTTTCGAGCTAGGAGAGCTCGCATCAACATCAATGACTGTGAAATCTGTGTCCCGGCCTCCTGATGGGCCCTCATCATCCATGGGCCTCTTGCCCTTGTCCTGTACCTGTACCTGCGCTGAAGAAGAAGGCGAGACCCCTTCCACATCATGTGGAGATAATACTCGCTCTGCTGATGAAGTCGGCAAGACCCCTTCCACCTCACGTGGAGATAATACTCGCCATGTCGCTACAAATAAGGCCCTGTGGCCTCGCTGATATGTCTGAACCAAAGGAGTGCTGATATGCTCAACCTCAGGCATGTCCGGCTGGTGTGAAGGCTCTCCTGCATCATGAACTGTCTCGGGAGGCGGCTGTGGCACTCTGAAAAAGTCTCTAGAAATGAAATCCTCCCAAGTGATGCCCTGCTCTGCCAACTGATGCAACACTATGATCTTGATCAAAGCGTAATGGTATATACTCCCGTACTGCTGCACTGGGCTTGTCTTCTTTTGCACAAACATCACCATCCTCTCTATGTTGCGATATATGAAGTACGGAATATTCATCATACGTACCCTCGTGAAGTGCATCAACAAACGAATATGATACGCAAAAAGACGAGCATACCTGCCCTCACAACTAAAATACTGAATGATGAGTTTCATCAGTGGTGCATACTCATCCCTCAAGAATCTGAATGGAAAAACTCTGCTCAAGTAACTCATATATCCAGTTTTAATGTATGGCTCATAGTGGAATTTCTCTAAATGCTGACGTTTGTTCCATTCCTCGCCTATGTTTGGTATGCCAGTGGCTTGAGCAATAGTCAAGGGTGACAAAACGAAATCAACCCCGGCAAGATTTACCTGGCCATCCCGTAAATGTAGAACAAACAGACGGGCTAATTCACGATGAAGCCGGGTTTGTGCAATCATCTCACAAAATCTGAAACATGACAAATACCGAAAAAAATCCATTGCTAATGGACATGCCTGCAACCGAGCCAAAGAAGTAGGCTCCTCTCTACGATGATTACCACTTCTGCTAACTCTATGAGACCCCCGTGGCACATTACCTTCAGTCATAGAATCACTGCCTGACCCTTGCTCATACTCTGACTCTGTCTCTGACATGGCTCTGAACAAGATATTGGCACTATGTATACTAATATAAATGCAGTGACAACAAAGTTATGATGTGTGTTTTAACACCCAACAAATATCCCCCACCGTCAAAGCACCATAAGGAAACAAACAATGATAATATCTCTGTTTTAGGTGGATTGAAATAGAAGCACAGTCTCTGTTTTAATTGCAAGTGAAACTTGACCAAAGGAAGTAGGCAGCCTTTAGAATATTGGATAAACTTTGTCAAAGGGAGCAATGCATCATATGAATGTGTTTGTCAATGGGCAGTAAAAACAGAGTTATAAGTGTCAATGGGCAGTGAAAACAGAGTTATGAGAACGTTTTTATCATTGGGCAGTGAGATACAATATATCAATGATCATCATGGAACAAAAATCATGACAGTGGTAAAATGATAATGATGACCACAGTGGTATTATGGATGTGAAAACAGTGGCTTTGAACATACATGCCAAGGTGGATATATCAATGATATGAGGTGGTAAAATGCTCATAAAACCATCCATACATATTTTAAAACCCTGAAGAACAAATCATCCATGTATGTAGGGTTTTACTCTTCCATTCAAATGATTGAAGACTTCAAGATACCATCAACACATGAAAAACTACTGAGCAATAATGTAGAACCTATTTGTAGGCAGTTGGAGAAAATTTAAATCGAAACTGGGCGCTCAGCACGATTTTTCTGAACTCTGCTGTCAAGTGGGTCGCTTTTTCCCAAGTGGGTCGCTCGACCTTCAACTCTGTCAACAATGCTCCAAAATGCGATTTCGGCCTCCAAACTTCAGATTTCGCCTTGTATGCTATGGATTTTTGGAAATGAAACTTGTTTGCCCTTTTATACATGATGTAAATATCTTTCACAATCAGATTTGATCCAAATCTATTTGACAACCTATATTACAATGTTTTTTGCATTTTCACATTTGGCTTTTTAATACAATCTCTCTTTGGCCTTTTCTGAGTTTTGAATTGATGATTTTGTTATCTTCTTGCAGGAGTATGGCTTCTTTAGCTGAGGAAAAGATCAGAGGTCTGCTTTGAAATTTCTTCTTGGTGAAATAAATACAATTTATTACAAAAATAATATTGAACAATTTCTAGTTCCAAAACAAAGTTTTGGACTAGAAATGTTTTTAAAATGCTAATGATAATAAAACATGAAATCAAAATTTGCGGAACCATCCTCATCCTGCAGGCTTTATGACTGGTATACGAATGACTCGAAAACCCTAGACACTAGGACCAAAAACACTTATTGACATTTTAATGACCATAAATGAAATGACAATGATTTTGAGTGATTTTTGAGGAAATTTTTAAAATAGCACTGCAGGTGTAAGCATGAGGAAACATAAGACAACAGACCCCTTCATCAGTCAATGGCATGCTCCTAGCGAAATGCAACGAAGTGGAACAAGCGAGACACCTAAGAATGAATATGCAAAAGACGAAATGATCACTGACGGAGGGCTGTAAGGACCGACTCTAACATGTTGGACCCTTGGTTAAACTGAGAGGGGGGTGGGGTGAATAAGTTTAATGCAGTCATGTTCTTATTATACTTTCTTTTATTGGAAATAGAACCTTTCTTATTTATATACAATGTAACAACAATCTTAATAAATGAGCAGCAGGTATTAAGCAAAATAAACACATAGTCATTATGCATATAGACAACAGATATAAGTGGAAACCCATAAGGGAGAAAACCACATCTTATTATTGTTGTGATGCAAAGGCAAGCTCCAACACCCTCTCACCACTGATTTTCTGTAGGCACTAACCTACAGGAGGCTCCTACCTCAATTCTGCAAGCTACAACTTGCAAGGAAGCTCCAACTCCCATCTATTTTCTGCAGGCTACAACCTACAGGAGGCTCCTACCTTAGTCAGCTACAACTGACATCTATCAAGCTACAACTTGATATGGAAGCACCAACTTCCTCACTCTTTCAGAAAAATCATATGCTAATTTACCTTGGATATCAGCACTGTTCTGTTCCTTCTTCACTGTTGTCCACTAGCCTTCATATCTGCCTTAAATCATCTCTGAATCTTCACAACATCTCTATCTGCTCCTCCTACTTCTTACTCTCTCTGCCTCAATTCTCCATTCTCTAACCTCTCTATGCATATCTATGTGATATCATTTATAGGGTTCACCTCATGACTGTTTGTATTCCACAGGGAATTTGAAGTGAACAGCCATGACTTTTTGACTCCCACCTTCTCATTTCTTTCCTAGCTTATTCAGAAAAACATATAACAATAGATATACATTTCAACATTATAGTGGGATATTTCTTTTCCTCCAGAGACTTGCCTTTGCATCACAAACAATATAAAATAAATAAAACTTTACATTTTCAGTTACAATAAGTATTTCTATTTAGCCCATTCAATTTTTGGTTCACTGTGAGTTTGTCTTTTCTGCTGCTGTCACTGGCTTTTTCAGTGTCTGTTTACTCCCCTCCTTTCTGTGTATGTACCCCTGTCAGACCCACATTCTCCAAGTTCACTTTCTATATAAAAATGCATTTCTAATTTATTTCTTAAGTCTTGCAGTTGTGTCAATGCTGAAGCTTTCTTTTTCCATCACTATCGTAAAATCTTGTATCAATAGTTCATTTTATGGAAGCGCCCAATCACTATTTGCTTTGGCTTAATTATCAACGTAAATCTTCGGCCAACACAAAAACCCTGTCTTTGGAATAAAATCCAATAATCATACTTCGGTCAAACACTTTCATTTATGTTCTCCACAACTTTGTTAATCCATCAATGGAATACCTTTATATGTTTTGGCTTTGGTAAAGGTTATAAACATACATTCGTTTGGCCCCAAGGCTTACCAACTCACATGTGATTATATCTATAGCCATTTATTTATATGCGGACCGTAATCCATTAAAATATATCAAAACCTCCATTATAACATTGACTTCACGCATATAACAATGCTCCTCCATATTCTATCAACAACATTAGGGCCGTCCGGGTCCCACAACTTATTCAACGCATAAACATTCATCAAGGTTATATACAATTCAACCGCATATACATTTATATGGTATTTTGGTTCCGACGTATATTACACCAACAATAAATCTTCGTTTTTCTTTAAAATCAAAGACCCCGATATATTAAACATCGGGCCCACAGCTTTTGTCATCTTTATTCGTATTAAACTCAACTTTGAATACAACCCAGACTTCAATATATATACATAAAAAAAATGGGGCCCACAGTGCTTCGACTTTTATTTAAACCAAAAGCCCAACGCACCTTTAACCTTTGTCTTTCTCTCGGGTCCACATATATATTGGTTCTCTTCATTATTCATCATCGACTTGGTTTAAACCCAAAACCCCTTTAACTTCCGTTATTTGCACTAAGTCTGGAAACCTACCTTTAACAACCTTCGAATAGGCACTCATATGATGATTTGTTAATATGAACTTTGACTTTGGTTCAATAATCAACCACTGGCATATTATAACAGTCGGGCCCCAACGACTAACTGACCATTCCATCCAACGGCTAATAACTTATCGCGCTCCAACAATGCTTTAGGAGCCCATCCGACGGCTATCGCATTTTTTTCACGACAGAGATTTAACTCCTAAAAAAAATGTGAAAAGGTTTGTATTTCAAAACCGCCCAAGCCACGTGTCACACGCCGAACCTTATCGCACTTTTTTTCGTGATTCCATTTACCACTTTTGAAAAGTGCGAGACCGCTGGGTTTGTTCTCCTGAACCCGCGTTTACTGTTCCTTCGAGGTTCTGCTTTGCTCCTTGACTCAGGGTTCTACCCAACTTCACAACTCTATTTTAGTTGTATTCCGCCTTCATGTTCCATTATTCGGTTCAATTTCTGTGATACACAGTTCCGCTTCCAAAATTGCTTTGCTACGCCTCTTCAGATATTAACCCTCTGTTTTGTTAATACTTCAACATCTCAAGCAAGCTGAGGCCTCCACACATTCATGGTTCCGTTTAAAAGCTGGCTCACCACTTCGATTCTGGTTAACCCTTTCAACTTGCTACACTAACTTCTGTCCATCGTCATTACTGTGTCTTCACTCGATTCTTCAAATGTAACATAGTTTCTCATCTCATTTTTATGCGTTCCTCGTTGTGTATACATTCACGGTCTTCAGATGGCCTCTGGATATGCACCATCACTCATAAAATATCCTGTAGGCATACATTACAATAGAACTATATTCCTGGCATCGATTCTATTAGATTGAAGGTCATATTTCTCCAATGAATTTCGATGTTTTCACTGATATACAGAGTATATTCAAACCCCCAATTACAGAGTCTCATCACACATCATTTAAACTAAACAATACTCATGTAATGCTGAACAATTCCTTCCATAGATGCAAATGAATCCACTTACACAACTTCTTCTTGTCTTGGCCAAATCTTTAAGTCGAATGGCCCTTTTTATCCTCCTACTCTGTCTCTAATTCCTCTGCTGCTTCTGCTTCTTCTTGGTGTCTGAGCTGCCTCTCTTACTTTGCTTCTCTCCTTTTTGCTCCTTTCTTACTGCTGCCTTTCTTACTTTGCTTTTCTCTTTGCCATCAATGACAATATTTCCAACAGAATGTATCTAAGCTTATTCTTAAGAATTACCCACTTTCTTCCAAGTAAGAAACTGATCACTAGGCTCCCTCTCAATCAGGGACCTGCATCATAAATGGTGAGACACCCAACTGCTCATGAAGAATTCCTCCCCTCGATGCCATGGATTTCAATCTTTGAGGTATCTTCAACTTTAGCTTCATAGGGCATAAAGCATCCATCACTTTCATTCATGAGTCTTGTCATCTACCAGAAAGTGATTTCTCTGTCTTTCTTATCTGGTCCACCTGATATACCATGCTTCTTTCTTTCGAATCATCTCCAAGGATCATACATCTTTTCTCATGATTAGCAGCCCTGCACAAATTCATGTAGATAAACATATACATATGAACTTTTAAAACAAAAGTTACCTCAGTGATGATCTTTCACCATGACATCTTCCTGTAGGCATCGACATCCTTTTTTCAGATTGACACATCTCCTAATAATATGTTTTTGTCAGGTGTCTTCTTCTTTATCAGACTTCTATCAGAGTCTACATATCCTCTTAGGAGATATTCTAATGACAACTTCTTGGCTTTCAGATGATAACTGCCTCTTGATATGGTTGCACTTCATGATCTTTTCCTTTCTGCACATCTTCATTCCCAGGAACTTCCAATTTACAATTCCTTGTTCATATACAACCACCTCACATTCCATATGAGGATATGTTATGTTGATTTCATCTGTCAATGCACCGAGAGAGATCCTCCTTCATAGATCATACTTCTAAATATAGAAGTCCATTACCTGCAACCATATGACATGACTTCACAACATCCAATGTCAGCGTATATATATATACCTCATACCTTTTTCCTTTGAGTCATCCTGTAGCAATTTCACTAGAATGAAGAGCTTCATTCCCTTGACTTGTTTCATCAATATGTCATGACATCCTAGAATTTTGTAGCATAGAATTCTTGATGAAACCATTCTGCTTTCTTTCTAATCAGTGAATTCATAGAGAACTCCATTAGAAAATGTCAGCACCTGTTTCCATGATGACCCTTGATCTTGATGACTGCCTTCCATCAATATTGTTATTAGTGAGGTTTTCCAAGAGCTGTTTCATCGAGAGCTCCTGCCATGCTTCGATCATGATGCTATACTGCTTCCTACCATACTATTTTACAACCAACAAAAAACACTTAAAGGAGAATATGATCTCAATCATAGTGGATATCCCTTTCTTCTTCTTTCTTTGATTTCTTTACATCAGGTTCTTCTCTTGTATCTGAGACATGTGCTTCTTGTCCTTTCCAAATTTAGTACAATCTCTTTTATAACACTGAAGTTCATTACATCCAAAGCATCATACTTTGTCCATATTTCTTCTTTTATTTTGAGGACCAAATTTACTGAATCTTCCTTTCTTCCTTGATATGGCTGCAAAGGCTTGATTCACTTCACTTGATCCTGTATCAGCTTTGGCTTTCAATCTTGTTTCCTCTAGTTTACATAGAGACCATAAATCATGGAATGGTGTGGCTTCTTTCTTCCCGTATAAACTTGAAGCGAAGTTTTCCCATTCTTCTGGTAGAGCAATCAACACCACTGTAGTCATCTTAGTGTCAGACATTACTTCTCCTAGTTCAGAGAATAGTTCCACTAGTTTCTCATATATTTCTTTAGCAGACTTTAGTTTTGATACATAGGGAATGAGAGAGTCCTTAATGGATTCTCATTCTATGAGAATCCTTTGGACTCTGATTTCTCCCTTCATGTACTGGAGCATCTTATTTTGATGGTTGAATTGTAGATGTTTTTGATGTAGTCCATAACTTCGTCTTCAATTAAATTCAAATCTGCCCTCTTCTCCCATGCACTAAGGTTTGTTGACCCAACCAGCTTGTTGCTCAATACAATAAGTTATCTTGACAGATTTAAGTAAGGTCATTGATACTTTCTTGAGTAGAGTGGCTTGCAACTTCCTTGATGAAGATGAAATCTCCAATGAAGGTGTTCTTGGATCCTTGATGATAAAGGATATCTTCAAAAGATGATGTCCTCTTCTAGCAATTTCTTGAATGTAAATCTTTGATGGCAAAGATTATTTCCTTGAATGAGTTGATCCTTTGAACGAGATAGAAGATCTTTCTTGAAATAGCTTGAGAGTCTTCCTTGCAAATTGATTTGTTTTTTCAACCCAAACTTTGATCTTTGCTTCCTGGAGTGTCTTCTTTGTCAAGTAGCCCTTATGTTCAACACCTTATCTTTGAAACCATGTTGAGAATTTGGAGGGATGGTGATTAATTCAAATTCTCTTCTTGATAATTACTTGTGAGCTTACTTGAGATACTTATGTCTTTTCTTCTTTAGCTTATTTAATCTTTCATCAAGTCAATTATCAAAATACACAAGACACACAAATTAGGCTCCTAGAGCCAGGCAAGATCTCTCTCTCTTGGAGAGGAAAATCTGTAAGGAATTCTTCTTATAGATCTTCAAATGACAAGTACCATGACTAAGACTTAGACCCTTGACCTAGGAATGCCTCCAAGACCTTGTCAATGCTTCTGTGAATGTTCACAATGCTGGTCCTCCTCTTCTACACCAACTTGCACTGACTTCCACCACCACTAGAGAACTCGATCTCTAATTATATCTTCCTTGATTTAGTCATCGGTTATCATCATACTTCTTTTTGTTTTACTTGAGACACATTGCTTTCCTTTTGTGTACTAAAGATAGGAAGGTAAATCATATATTTACCTTCCTTATACCCTTATCAGACTTCAGTCTTGTTTCTTGTGTTACTGAATCATTCATACTTCTTATTTCACTTAGACAGTAGGTGAATACATGTCTAGATTGACCGTATAGATCCGCATTCACTTGTCTCAAAACAACCTTTGAAACAGATCCGCACTGTATGCTTGACCGTTGCCCTTTGATTCGCACTTTATTCAGATTTTATCAATATGTAGGATATCAGATGTATCTGTATTGATCTCTGTCCTTAAGCTGCATTTGTAACCTTCCTTAAGCCCGCATTGATTACAATTGTATCCACATCTCTTTCTGATCTTCAATCCGAACTTTATGCCCTACCTGAAATCCGCATCAACCACAGAACAATCTGCGGACTTGTTTCAAACAATTCACAATATTCCTTAAACTATTTGCAATCTGCCTTAGATTATCCGCAATTTGCCTTAGAGAGATCCGCATTTATTTTGGTAGAATCCGCACTGTTTCATAGTGCTAATGAGCCACAACTCCAACACTATATATATAGTGCATTGTCTTCATATTAGGTTGTTAGGCCGACCTCACATACTGCCTAATAGGCTGACTTCACATATCATAGGCCAATTTGGAGTATATTTTCCAGTGTTTGTAAGGGTTGTATCAAGCCATTCTTCCACAAGGTTTATGACAAGGTCTTAGAGCATTTTAATGATGACAAGGCTCTCCATATACATGACACTAATTACACTTATAAACAGAAGACAAACCCTAAATAGATATCAAGATGAAGTCTATTAACCTATAATAAAATTCTTGCTCATAAAACTCATGAAGCAAGTACAACAAATTACATTTTATTATCTTTGTCTTCTTCTTTACATAAATACATAATTACATAGTCAATATGAAGACTGATCCTAGTTACACTTTTCAACACCTATTAGGTGGTTTCAACCTTTAAGGGAGTGTAAGGTCCATAGTACATCCGTTAAGAGGCAGGGGGCATGTGATAAAATGATGGAACAAAGTGGGGCATTGGGGGAATGCTCCAAGCCACATACCATGATACAAGGGTAGCTATGATGTGGGAAGCCCACACTTGGTGTATAGATGTAGGAGGGTGCAATCGTGGTACATGAGTTACTTCAACATTTTCCCATACAAAAAATCATCTGTGCAATTGCGTAAATGAGCTTGCAAATCATGGAACTAAGTGGACACTTCATGGTGGCATGCCCTTCCAAAATGGGTTGTACAATTATCTCCAAGTTCAAGGAGGAGGTTAACCAAGGACCCTTTTAGGTGGTTTCAACCTTTAAGGGATTGTTAGGTCCATAGTACATCCGTTAAGAGGTTGGTGGAATGTGATATAATGATGGAACAAAGTGGGGCATCAGGGGAAGGCTCCAAGCCACGTGCTATGATACAAGGGTAGCTATGATGCGGGAAGCCCACACTTGCTGTATAGATGTAGGAATGTGCAATCGTTATACATGAGTTACCTCAACCTTTTATTTTTCACCTTTCTTCAAGTGCATTTTGCCTCTTATTGATTTTTCTTTTATCATTGCTCGAGGCTTCAGGGGATGAGGGCATGATGTGTGAGATATAGCAGTAATTACCCCCCTGTGGTTGGGTTTGTTAGCCACCACTTCGTGGGTGATACGCCTAGGAGAAATTTTTTCTCCATTATGGTCCTTAGTTGGTAGCCAACAACCCCTTGTAGCCATCAACTAGCTCGTTGTGCCATTTCTTCGCCACCTAAGGCAGTAATGTGGTCCCCCACCCATTTGACTTGGTCGTATGTTTGAAGGTGGGCCTCTCGAACCCAAAGGTATGTCTTGTCATTTGGTAATTGAGTATTGGGTTTACTTATCATGGACACTTTTGGGCATGGATTAATGGGGGGATTCGGTGAAAGGAGTGGGCTTAGTTTGTGCTTTTGTCCCCTTGACCTTTTTTGGATGTTACCCTTGGATCTTAGTCCTATGGGATCTCCTTTACTCACGATTTGGTTTTAGGGTGGTACTACTTGGGACACCTTGATTTTGGTTGCGTGGTCTCGCTCCCTCATCCACGTATATTGCTCCCTCTCCATCCATTATAACCCCATTCATCATCTTTCCTACTTGGGTCCACATTTCTTCACTAGGTCCACATAGGGTTAGCCTCCCCATTTCCTTGCCCCCACCTTGGGTCTGACTTGGAACAATGCCCCAGAGGTTGAAGCAGCTGAAAATAAAAGGTAAAAGTATAAATGGCCACATTCAACAGGAAAATGTACCATAGGATGCAAAATATGGTCGGGAAAAACATATTTAGCACGTGGGCAAAAGCCGTTGCATGAGCTCTACCCCCATAACCATGGCCATCACCCTAGTTCCATACGCCCTTGATGAACCTCCTTTATCATTAAGGAATCCATGATTGTCACAACCCCTGGAGGGCAATGAACCACTCGACCAAAAGGGGGGTATCCACCGCTATATCTTACACATTGTGTTGTTATCCTTTGAGTCTCGAGCAATTAATCAAAGAAAATCATAAAAGGAAAAACACATATAAAGAAGATGGAAAAATCAAGACCGGGGCATCTCATGTACCACGATTGCTCCCTCCTATACATTATATAACCAGGAGTGGGCTTCTGTTCTTTTAGCTACCCTTGTACCTTGATATGTGGCTCTGGATTGCCCCTCTCATACCCTATTCCATTCACCTCTTTATCACATGCCACCACGACTTGAGGGATCTACCTTGGACATACCATTCCCTCTAAAGGTAGAAACCGCTTATTAAGGTCCCTGGTTAACCTCCTTTGGAGCTTGGAGACATTAGCACGTGCCAAAGCCCACCATGGAAAGGAATGCCATTATGTAGTGTCCACTTGTTGTCAATGGTTTGTAAGCTCTCTTCCTGATTACTTTAATGACTTGTTGTGCTGGAAGGCTAGGGGACGCATTAGATCTTATGCAGGATCACAGATGGTGCCCATCTTGAGTTTGGTTTCCCTGTACGGGGTGCAAACTTTCCAGAGGGCTACATTGGCACATGGAGGGTGTGTGTAGAGAGCGATGGGCCTCCACAACAATAGACAACACTTCGTTGATCCCTAGAGATGTTCAGAGATTGCTTGAGATCCACCTATTGGACGAGGAAGATGCACTTGGTACACTATGCCGACCCGACCCCACATTTCTACCATACAATTGGTAGGAGACCCAAGACTTGTACGTTGATGTGGCATCATTTATTCCATCATCCAAGCCTTTACATATGGTCTACATGCATCTTCGACTTACTTGGAGACCCATGAGGTTATTGGTGTGTGCCCCCACACCCACTTGGAGCACCATCGGTTTATTGTTTGGAGAACAAGGGCCACCCCCTTGTCCATCACTTTTGAGGGTCCTATTGATGATTGTGGCACTAATGGACTTCATCAGGCCTTTTGGATGGTCCAACGACATGCATTGTTTATCATTTGACCTCTTGAGAGGCTTATAATTTTATTTGTGAGCTAGTTTGGTGGATTTGTCACCAAAAGTTAGTTACTTTGCACATTATTTTATTTTAGGGGCTAATGTAGGTTCAATTAGGTAATTCAAACTCCTAATTAGTGTTTAAATAGGAATGACTTGAATTCGTTTTGTTCATCACTTGATTTGGATCATTCTCTCTCTTGAGAACCTCACATTTCCTTCGTGGAGGATGAATTGGTGCATGGATGAATTTTGATGTTTGGATTGGATTTTCTTATCTTGGAACTTCTTTATTGGCAAATGTATTGATGGTTGGATATATTCTCTTACGTGTAAGTACGATATTGATGCTGTTTTCTTTTACTTTTCAGCATACAACGATCATGGGATTTTCACTATTTTAGGGCTAATGGTTGCATGTATTTACTGTTTAATTGTGAAATTATGTTTCTATATAGCATATCTCTATGTATGGGCCATGTTTGTTGAATGAATTGTCCTAGAGATCGAAGTTATCTTGACAAGCCATCTTCGTTTGCAGGTGAAGTATAAACGCTTTAAGGTCACTTTCTTTTTTGCCCTAACGTTGGACGAAGTTGCCCTCAGAGCCTCCTTGAGCTAGAAACAAGATCCTTCATAATTCTTCTTGATTCCATATCCCTGAAAGGAATTAGTTATTGATCCATCATAATGTGATCACCTTAAAACCTTTTCTTCACCTTTTTCCCCTCTTTTCTAGCTCTAGCCACACTGGGCCACCTAGGGCATCATTTTCCCGACAAAGTAGCCATATAAAATGTTCGATCTCCTTTTCCTTACTGCATTGGTGTGTGCTCAAGTTCTCCTCCAAATTTGAAGAAATTCTGACGATGGGATTGTGAGACATCCCAAGCCCTAGCTCTGAGATCAAGCTTCGCCATAGTGTTCCCTAGGCTAGCACCTCATAGGATCAATTTGACAGCACCTCATAGGATCAATTTGACACCTTTAAATGATTTTTTTTTGTTTTGATCCTTTCCCCTTCACTTTTTAGGTTAAGATCATCATCGATTGCTAAATTGCCACCCCCTTAACCTAGGTTGTGTCCACTTGGCCCCGTGTGGTCCCATTTCTTATCAAAGACAGTTCATCAGAGACAACTCGGGAATCCAAGTTTTGCAAGGATTTTAGGGATTGGGAACTCCTTTACAAGTCATATTCCCTTAACCTAGCCCTTAAATCCTTACCTCCTACTCCTAGAAAACCTTGTACCTTGCTTAAAGAGCAAGCAAGCTCCATTTTTAATATTATTCTAGGGAAATGTTCTTTGAGGTCATTTCACATCTATTTGTTGATCCATCCTTCATAAGTGACTTCCTATATACCGGGTCTCCTCCCATCGGTGAAAGGTCGTAAAGTGTTGGGAGCGTTAGCTGAGGTGAAAGTGGATTAAGTCTCCATCGTTGCGCTTGATCTAGCAGTTGCCCCTTTAGGAGTCCTTTTTAGGTCCCTTGCTAGTTTGAGTGGTAACATTTCTGGCGTAGTTGCCGGAGAGGAAGTAGGTCTGCCTCCCTAGTGAATCATTGGGGAATTGATTCATTAACGACAATATCATTATTTCTCTGGCGACTCCACTCATTGTCAAAATCCCTAATTTTCTTGAAGGCGACAATATTCCTCCTTTAACTAGGGCTGCTACAAAAAGGAAGGGACGTGATCCATCACCTATTAGAACCGTCCTTCCCCTTGAATTTGAAAAAGTCAGTGATCCCACCCAAGAGATGGGAACTAGTTCTACCATTGACAAATGCAAGATGACCAAAAGTGAAAGACATTTGGTCAGTGTATTTGCTCCTTTGAAATTGAGCGATGATATGTAATGAATAAAATAATATAAACAATGGTTAATTAGTTAATTAGTAATTAGGTTGAAAAGGCATATCTTATGAGACATGACTTTTCGTGAAGAGGCATCTGCCTAGGGTATATAAACATGCCTCATTTGTAACATTCAATCATCAATCATTCTACATACCTTCTAATATAATATTTGTATCCTCGTAGATATTCTGATATTTCAAGTCTTCTAGAATATTTAACTTGAGAAGGAACTTTGTTCGCTTCATTTGGTGTCAGAGCAGTTAGATCTTCTGGCCGCTCACTGCTGCACAGAGCCACGCTCTCTGATCCGGGTCTTTGACCGTTAAATTCGTCAACGTAGTTGCCGTCGAAGCGTTTCGCTACCAATCTTGGAGTTTCTCCATTTTTGCCAGTAGGCCTTTGTCCATAATAAAATATAAAAAAACAAAAGAAAAAGAAGAAATCTATATAAAAAAAAATTATTAGTAAGAAAAATAGTGAGAAAAAAAATTATTTAAAAAAAATCAGAAAAAAAAGACAAAAAATAAATTTTTACAAATTTTTTTTTATTTTTATTTTTATTTTTATTTTTTTATTTTTTATTTTTTTAAATTAAATTTTTGTTAATTTATAAAAAAAAATATTAAAAAAAAATTAAAAAAAGAAGGGAAAAGAAAAAGAAATTACCAAAAAAAAGGTCATCAAAAAATATAAATAACAAGGTAATATAAATTAAAATGATTAAAATACAAAAAACAAAGGAAAATAGTTAGGAAAAAAAGTATTTAATAAAACAAAAAAACTACTCCGACTACAGCATATCTGCCCAGCCACCACACGCACAGAGTTATACCAGATTGCATATTCACCAAAGATAGGGGCGAGTTCTTCAAAAGTGTGCTATTATTTGCAGCTGAAAATCACTGATAATTAAAGGGCTGAGTCTGTGTGTTATCAGTAACTTGCATTCAGAGATACGTCTGCAATAAAACCCCTTTTCTTTTGAGATCAATCATCAGATATACTTGAAGTTTGCATCAGCACTTCAGGAAGGCACACACTTGGTAGTGTTCAGCAGTTTTGCATTCCCCAAGCCGAGTTTTCCCTTTGGAATCAGAATAACTATTTAATCAAACAAGAGGCCGAGTTCCTTAAAGGATTCATCTCTATTTGGGGCTGCCTATTCGACTATCTCTGCCTTCAACCAGTGGGCGGAATTCACAAGTTTTGGATCAAACCCATATTGATTCCCTGAGGTCGAATTTTTGGCATTTGCAGGAAATTAATCTTTGATATATCATTTCAAGACTGCCTGGGAAGCGCTGTGTCTTATCCGAATCTGTACGGTCAAACCATACAGTCACGTCTCTTCAGAAATACTTTATAGAAAAATATTTTAGTCTCTAAACTATACAAATATAACCTATAGGGAAAGGCATTAAAATATTATTTAACCAACAAAAAAAAACATACCAGTTCAAGTTTCAAGGAAGATCTAGAATTATAATACAGTCACGTCTCTTCAGAAATACTTAAAAGAAAAATATTTTACTCTCTAAACTATACAAATATAACATATAGGGAAAGGCATTAAAATATTATTTAACCAACAAAAAAAACATACCAGTTCAAGTTTCAGGGAAGATCTAGAAGTATAAAAGGATTATGCAATATATTTAAAAGGGTAAAAAAAATTAGTTATTATAATATTATTAAAAAAAAGAGAAGAAAAATACTCTTATCAGAAAGGGTGATTGGGGATATTTTAATTAATGGTAAAGCTACCATATATAAAAAGTGATTATCTTATTTTAACATAAATATTATTTAAAAAAATATTATAAAAGTTACAAGGAGAAATATAATATAACACCAACTCTAAGTAATTATCAAAGTGGTTATTCAATCAACCTTTCTAGTGGTACGGTGATATATTATAAAAGGAGGTTTGATTGCGTCACCCAGTCTGGGGTAAAGCAGTCCTTTCCAGTGACAGTGCTGAGCATTTGGAGGCCTTCAGAGGCTGACGCCGTCTTTCAGGGGCAGATATGGGGTTTCTAGGCCTAAATCTATCTGAGTCCTGTAAATTTCGTTTGAGGGTGTGGATCAGTCAGTATTGTTGGTCTTAGATCGGCCAGGTGCTGGAGATCTAGAGTTTTCTCTGTAGGGTTTTCCAGATCTAGAACCCAGCGTTGTGTATTTAGAAATATTCTTAATAATAGAGCCCTCCAGCAACCAGAGACCGATTTTCCCACATTGGGTTTTTCCGGGGACAGTTTGTCCAGAAATAACTGTCACTTTGTCTATGTGTGCATGTGCTTATTCTAGATCTGAATTAGTAGAGATCTGTTATGTGTTTTGCTTTGATGTTGACTTGAATTTATTCAGTTGATAACTTGTATAAGTAGGAGAAGCTTAACTAGATTAACATAAATAATTTCTGCATAAGAATTAAGATTCAGAAATTTCTATAGTTTCAAGTCGCCGTAAGATTCCACAGAAGATTGATTTAGGATGGTTTGATCCATTCTCAGTGCGACAATTTTGTTTGTTACTTAGAGGATCATATCAACTTGTATCAACAAGGATGACTGCCCCGAGACGAGAAGACGTTCATAGCAGGAAAATAAATCAAGGCCTTTCATCAACAAGCTATGAGGACAAAGCTTTTGAGGAGGAAGGCAATGTAATGAATAAAATAATATAAACAATGGTTAATTAGTTAATTAGTAATTAGGTTGAAAGGGCATGTCCGATGAGACATGACCTTTCGTGAAGAGGCACCTGTCTAGGTATATAAGCATGCCTCATTTGTAACATTCAATCATCAATCATTCTTCATACCTTCTAATGTAATGTTTGTATCCTCATGGATATTCTGATATTTCCAGTCTTCTGGAATATTTAAGTTGAGAAGGAACTTTGTTCGCTTCATGATCCCAAGCCGTTACCTGAGAAATATAACCGATGGTTACCCAAGTTCAAAGGAGATGCCACTATAAGTGCCCTTGATTTCATTGATGAGTTCTATTGGCACATGTCCCCTAGGATGATTTTTGATGAAGATACATGATGCCCTTTGTTTTATCACTCGAGGAACAAGCTAGAGAATGGTACCTTAGTCTTACCCTAGGGTGCATTGAAGACTCTAATGAATTTGAAGACCTATTCATAAAGAAGTGGTCTTGCAATGCCCAAGGGACCTTCAACACTGAGATGTTCTATCAAATAGCAAGGGGAAGGGAAGACATCCGGGAATTCATTCAAAAATTTGATAGGGTTGTCCGGGATATCCCTGATCACCTAAAACGCTTTGATGCCAACATGCTCGAGAAGTTTATCAAGCGTGGGGGCCACCTAACCTATGCCTTAAGAGATAAGAAACCCCCCACATTGGTCAAGCCTATAGAAATGGCAATGCAAGTTGAAGAAAACCTTCGTATCTCAAGAACGGATGCCAATGACCTCCCCAAACCAAAATTGAGGCTAAGGAGGAGAAATCGAAGGATCAACACGAAGAAACCCTTCTGGCTATCTGCAAAAAGATGGAAAATCATAGTGAAGAGGTCGCTTCACGGGATAGGATTGTTATGAACAAAATCACTGCATTGGAGAAGGCCCAAAATTCAAGCTACATTCCGAAGGGGAAACCTTTTCCGAAAAGGCAAAGTGAAGAAGATAAGACAAACTCATCTCAAGTCGCAAACACTTTGGCTGCAACCAATGCTGTGGAGCAAGACTCATCTTCCAAAGATGAGCAAAGTGAGAGTGATGAGAGTGATGACGATGAAACAAATGAGCAAGCTAATCTCGTAGAATTCGATGTATTGAACATTTTGCTCGGGGGTTCATACACTCATCCTCTTGTTAGTGAGGTCAAAACCAAAGATGAGAAAGAGGAACCTGTTCGTAACGCTGATGAAATTAATGGAAGATTCAAAGGGGTGCAATATTCACGAAGGGATAATAGGAAGCACCTGACAACCTCCAAGAAAACTAACAAAGATGATTCTCTTCCCAAGCAATACCCTTCTAAGAATGTCCCTTCTAAAGGTCCTCCTAAAGAGAAATACCTTTCCAAGGATCCTCCTAAAAAGGATTCCCAAACTAAAGCCGAGCCTAAAAAGGGTTCCCAAAAGGGAGGAAATATCAAGAAGAAAGAAAAGGGAAAGCATGCAGGGCTCAACATTGACATGGATGCTGCTATTTGGAAGACGACTGTATCAATTCCTCTAAAATAGATTGCAAAACTTCCTGAACAACAAGAAGAAATTAAGAAGTCCTTTGGTTTTGAAGAGGAAGAGTTACCTAAGACTTGCAAAACATTCATATTCCCGATTGTAACACTGAACATGAACCTTTTATGCTCACTTTGGCTGTTAATGACCTTTATCTCCATAATTGCATGCTACTCAGAGGCTTCTGCAAATATCATGCCCTTAAAGGTTATGAAACAATTAGGTCTTAGCACCATTCAACCATATAAGAAGGTATGTGGATTTAACTCCAAGCCTATGGCAGTGGAAGGTCTTATAAAGGACCTTAGGGTTTCTTTGGCTAGGAACCCCAACATATCCCTTCTCATGGATGTTGTTGTCATTGATATTCCTGACGTGCGGGGGATGCCATTATATAGGAAATGGGGGGCTACCGTTGGAGGTCATGTTCAAATGGATCTATCATATTTTACCATCCCACAACCCGATGTGACCCCTTTTATCCTCTATATGGAACCCACCTACCTCTCTCATGTGATTAAGCCTAGATCATATTATGAAGCACACGATGTTGAGAAGCCCTCTCCTACTCTCCCTTCACAAGAGATTTGTATCCTCAAAAGGCCAACTCACAAACTAAGCAAAAAGTGGAAGCCTGAAAAAGAAAATAATGTAGAGGACTTGGTCTTAGTGGACAAAAATCAGATGCCCATCAAGATTCATGGGAAAGTTGGGAATGACTATTATTACATTTCTAAACGCAACGATGAACTATGGCCTCAACCGGTCAAGTTAAGTCGCATCACTCCTTTCCTTGATACTTGACATTGTACTATATGCATGTTAGAGTAGGAAGTATTGCACGCTGAGTTTTTGCATCAGAATTAACCTCAAATGATGTTTCTCATGGTAGATTAGCTGCATCTAGATTAAATTTGCATATTTTTGTTACTTGTTGATTTTATGGCCTAACATTAAGCATGGGTGATCATAAGACACCGTGAAAAGTATGCTGCTCCGTGGGTTTAGTCATTGATATGTGAAGGTAACAGGTCTGCGGTGACCAAGAGATTGCTGGAGTTCTTGTGACCTCCCGTTCGAGTAGCTTTGCCCACTTCTTCGAGAGATCACGTCCCAGTTGGAGCCATATGTTACCCACCACTTCGTGGGTGATATCCTTAGGAGAATTTTTTTCTGCATGGTGGTCCTCAACTGGGAGCCAATAACCCCTTGCAACCATCAACTAGCTCATTGTGCCAACCATGTGGTCCCTCATCCATCTATCTTGATCACATGTTTGAAGGTGGGCCTCCCGAACCCAAACGTATGTTTTGTCATTTGGTAATTGAGTATTGGGCTTACTTATCATGGACACTTTTGGACATGGATTAATGGGAGATTCGGCAGAAAGAGTGGGCTTAGTTTGTTCTTTTGTCCCCTTGACCTCTTTTGGATGTTACACTTGGATATTAGTCCCGTGGGATCTCCTTTACTAATGGTACTACCTAGGAAACCCTGATTTTGGTTGCGTGGTCCCGCTCCCTCATCCACGTATATTGCTCCCCCTCCATCCATTATAACACCATTCATCATCTTTCCAACCTGGGTCCACATTTCTTCACTAGGTCCACATAGGGTTAGCCCCCCCATTCCCTTGCCCCCACCTTGGGTCAAACTTGGAATGATGCTCCCTTCTATACATGATATACCCAAGTGTGGGCTTCCCTTATTCTAGCTACCTTTATACCCCTATATGTGGCCCAGGATTGCCCCTCTCATTCCCTATCCCTTTCACCTCTTTATCACATGCCACCACCACTTGAGGGATGTGCCTTGGACATACCATCATCCCCTCTAAAGGTCCACTTGTTGTTCATGGCTTGTAAGCTCTCTTACTCAATTACTTTAATGACTTCTTGTGTTGGAAGGCTAGGGGATGCATTGGGTCTTATTTAGGATTGTAGATGGTGCCCATCCTGAATTTGTTCTTTGTATACAGGGTCCTAACTAGTGTTTTAAAAATTGGTCGGTCTCACTCGAAATTGACCGAGCTAACCGAGCCATATCTGGACCGACTCGATAGAAAAATCGGTTCGGCGGCTGGTTTGTGACCGAACCGGCCGAGCTGGTCACCGATTCGGCCAGTTCGGTCATTAATCGGCCAACTCAGTTGAGTCTGAGTTAGAGCAGCCGAGCCAGTGCCAGCAGGCCGCTGACCCCACAAACGGTCAAATTTGGACTCCAAACAGGTTTTCAACTTGCTGTTAGGGTTTTCATGTATGTATTGGACAGTGCAATGGGTGCCATTTTGATATAGTGGATGTATTGATGAGCCTACTTTGATCAAATGTTGTCTTTTGTCTATATTGTAATGCTTTGTGTTGGGAAACACAAATGAAAATATTTAAAATTATGTTTTTTTATAAAAAAATTAATATTTAATGTATTTTTTACAAAGTTCGAGTCATTGAAACTGAACTGGAAGAGTCGATACCGAGTCAAAGTTGGCCCTCGACCGGTTCCGAACCTGAGCCAGAGTTTAAAAACATTGGTATTAACTCTCTAGAGGGCTACATTGGCACATGTAGGGTGTGTGTATAGAGCCATGGGCCTCCACAATAGTAGACAACACTCCATGGATCCCCAAAGATGTTCAGATATTACTCGAGATCCACCTATTGGATGAGGATTATGCACCTTGTACACCTTGCCAAGTCAACCCCACAGTTCCACCATACACTTGGTAGGAGGCTCACGACTTATACGCTAATGTGGCATCATTTATTCCATCATCTGAGCCCTTGCAAATGGTCTACAAGCATTTTCGGCTTACTTGGAGACCCATGAGGTTCTTGGGGTGCCCCCCCACACACTTGGAGCACCACAGGTTTATTGTTTGGAGAACAAGGGGCGACACCCTTGTCCATCAATTTGAGGGTCCTATTCATCATTGTGGCACTAATGGACCTCATCAGGCCTCTTGGAGGGCCCAAGGACATGCATTGTTTATCATTTGACCTCTTGAGAGGCTTATTATTTTATTTGTGAGCTAGTTTGATGGGCTTGTCACGAAAAATTAGTTACTTTGAACATTATTTTATTGCAAGGGCTAATGTAGGCCCAATTAGGTAATTCAAACTCCTAATTATGGTATAAATAGGAGTGACTTGAATTCATTTTGATCATCACTTGATTTGGACCATTCTCTCTCTTGAAAAATTCACAATTCCTTCTTGGAGGATGAATTGGAGCATGGATGAATTTTGATGTTTGGATTGGATTTTCTTATATTGGAGCTTCTTTATTAGCAAATCTATTGATGGTTGGATATATTTTCTTACATGTAAGTACGATATTGATTCTATTGTCTTTCACTTGCTGTATACATTGATCATGGGATTTTCTCTATTTTAGGGCTAATTGTTGCATGCTTTTACTGCTTCATTGTGGAATTATGTTTCTATATAACATATCTCTATGTATTGGCCATGTTTGTTGAATGAATTGTTCTAGAGATCGTAGTTATCTCGACAAGCCATCTTCATTTGCAGGCGAAGTATAAGCACTTTAAGGTCACTTTCTTTTTTCCCTAACGTTGGACGAAGTTTCCCTTAGAACCTCCTTGAGCTAGAAATGAGATCCTTCTTCATAATTCTTCTTGACTCCATATCCCCGAAAGGAACCATGCATTAATCCATCATAAGGTGATCACCTTAAAACCTTTTCTTCACCTAGGGCATCATTTTTCCGACAAAGTAGGTATAAAAAAAGTTTGATCTCCTAGTCCCTACTATGGTGGTGTGTCCTCATGTTCTCCAAATTTGAAGAAATTCTGACGTTGGGATTACGAGATATCCCAAGCCCTAGCTCTGAGATTAAACTTTGCCCTAGTGTTCCCTTGCTAGCACCTCATAGGATCAATTTGACACCTTTAAGTGACAATTCTTGTTTTGATCCTTTCCCCTTCACTGTTTAGGTTAAGATCATCATCGGTTGCTAAACTTCGCCCCCTTAACCTAGGTTGGGTCCAGTTGGCCCTGTGTGGTCCCATTTCTTATTAATGACAATTCATTAGGAACAATTCGGGAATCCAAGTTTTGCAAGGATTTTAGGGATTGGGAAAATCCTTTACAAGTCATATTCCCTTAACCTAGCCCTTAAATCCTCACCTCCTACTCCTAGAAAACCTTGTACCTTGCTTAAAGAGCAATCAAGTTCCATTCTTAATATTATTCCAGGGAAAGGATCATTGAGATCATTTCACATCTATTTGTTGATCCATCTTTCATAAATGACTTCCTTTATACCAGGTATCCTCCCATCGGTGAAATTTTGTAAAGAGTAGGGAGCCTTAGCTTGGGTGAAAATGGGCTAAGTCTCCATTGTTGCCCTTGGTCTTGTAGTTTCCCCTATTTAGGGCTCCTGCTAGTTTGAATATTAACAGGGCCTTTCATCGACCACCAGGGGTTGGGACAATCATGAGTTCCTTAATGATGTAGGGGGCCAATATAGGTGTCGTAGGAACCAGGGTGATGGCCATGATAATAAGGGTTAGAACTCATGTTTGGCTTTTGCCTACGTGCTAAATTTGTATGTCCCAACCATCTTTTGCATTTTGTGGTACAGTTCTTGTTGAGAGTGGCCAAATTAAGCTTTTTCCTTTCTTTTTAGCTGAATCAACCTCTAGGGCATCGTTCCAAGCTTGACCAAGGGGTGGAGAAGGGGAAGCTAACTCCTTGTGTACCCAATGGACAAATGTGGACCCAGATGGGAAAAGTATGAAATGGGGTTATAATGAGTGGAGGGGAGTGATGTATATGGTATCGGGAAGCGGGACCACACAACCAAAATCGGGATTTCCCTTTTAGTGGCATTCCTAAAGCTAATAACCAAGAAAGGAGACCCCACGGGACTAGGATACAAGGTTAACCACCAAGTTGGACAAAGGAGATAAGAGTACAAACCAAGACCATTCTTTCAGCCAAATCCCCCCACCAATCCATGCCCAAAAGTGTCCATCATAAGTAAGCTAAAATACCCAACTACATAATGAAAAACCATACCTTTGAGGTTAGGAGTACCACCTTCGAACATATGATCATAAAAAATGGGCGACGAAGCATAATGGTGGTAGAGATGGTGGCACATCGAGCTATTTGGTGGCTGCAAGGGGTTGCTGGCTGTCTGCCGAGGACCATCTAGGAGAAAAAAATTCTCCAATGGGTGTCACCCACAGGTGGTGGGTAACAAATCCTATGGCCCTAGTATTGATATGCAATTCATGGTAATGTTAAATTATTAAAGTAAAAAGATGAAAATAAAAGATAAAGGAGATGAAAGTAAAAGTGACATTCTCCTTCCGATCTCATTGGATTTCATATGGAGAAAGTAGAACTTTTGATCTCACTCAAAATCCAGTAGACTTATCAGTTTTTCAGGATTGGGGGGATTGGAATGTTTCCATTGGAATTTTTCATGTACTAGGGTATGGAACTCGTATTTAATGAAGAGCACCAAGCCTTCTATGTACCTTGATGTTAGTGACATTGGTTGTCGAAATCCTCTATCATGACCCTACTAAAATCTTGACTTGACGTGCTTTGTTTTTTGTATCTTATGTTAATGCTTTGAGGGTGATATTAATGATAAAGAACACATGATAGGCAATGATTTTGATGATATGTAGGTATTTGTTTAGAATTATTTTTTTGAATGTTAGGGGCCATCTAGATACTATTTATTTATGTATTTTCAGTTCAGAGATGGATTGCACTTGAAGCTATTTTGGTTATGTGCACGCTTACATGCTATATAAATGAGAACTTGTAATTTGTGGACTTGTGGTCGACGAAGATTATTGTAGGAATTTACAGGGTAAGTTACTTAGATCAAGAACCAAAGGTCACCGCTCACAAACAGATCACAAATCAGTACACCAGTATAATCACGTGGTTAAAACCCTCGAAGAGGGAAACAGTCCACGGCCTGAGCCAACGCGGCCACTTCAGGCAATTTATTAATATAAAAAGAAAAGTTACATATGTTTCGCTCATAAATGGTTATTGGACAAAAGACCCTCCATGCTTTTTAAATAGAGATCATGGACTAATCGGGTGATAAGCCACAGATCAAGTGTCGTTAATACTGATGAGAGAGATAATCGCCGGATCACTACAAATCGTGACCATCGGATTATAAGTTACAAATGTACATGGTAAAGAAACAGACTTTACCTAACTCTACACTAGACTAAGTTATTTCTTAACTATTTCCTATGTGTTGGAATATCCTAACATCCCCCCTTAAGAACAACTTGTGATAGGATTGAAGGATTTACAAAGGTGACACAAAAGGAGCCTATTTCGTATGTGTCGAAATATCCTAACATCCCCCCTTAAGAACAACTTGGGATAGGATTGAAGGATTTACAAAAGTGACACAATAGGAGAAGGAAGGAGGCATTAGAGCCTATCCCCCCTTAGTGACAACTTTCCTGAACTCCAAGCATGGATCGAAGTTTGGTAAACTTTGCTTCTATGAGAGCCTTTGTAAAGATATTGGCTACTTGATCACTGGTTGGACAATATTGCACTTCAAGAAAACGATCATGAATGAGCTTTCTAATGAAGTGTATGTGGAGTTCAATGTGTTTCATACGCTGATGCTGAATTGGATCTTTACATAGCTGAATGGCACTTTGATTATCAGACCAAAGTGTAGTTGGATGCTGTTGATGAAGATCAAATTCAGACAGGATCTGACGAAGCCACATAGCTTCCTTGCTAGCTTCAATTGCACCACGATACTCTGCTTCTGCTGAAGAAAGAGAGATGGTACTTTGTTTCTTACAAGACCAAGTAATAGGTCCTGAACCAAGAGTGAATACATATCCTGCAGTAGACTTTCAATCATTAGGGTCACCAGCCCAATCAGAATTAGTGAAACCAATCAACAATGGAGATTCTCCTGCACTGTAATGAATCCCGAACTGAACTGTACCTCGAATATATCGAAGTATTCTTTTAGCTGCTTTCCAGTGACTTTCATGAGGTTGGTGTATAAACTGAGCGAGAAGACCAACGACAAAGGAAAGGTCAGGACGGGTATGGGTTAGATACAAAAGTTTACCAACAAGTTGACGGTATAAGCTAGCATCAACTTCAGGGGTAGTACAAGTGACTGAAAGCTTGACTCCAGACTGAAAGGGAGAAGGGGTTGGCTTACAGTCTTCCATGTGAAAGTGGTGTAGAAGATCACAGGCATACTTGGACTGAGAGAGGGTAATGCCTTCCTTGGATTGCAAGACTTGAAGACCAATGAAATAATTCAAGTGTCCTAAGTCTGTCATTTCAAACTTCTTTTTGAGGCTAGACTTCACATGGTTTATATGGTTGGGATCACTACCAGTAAGGATAATATCATCAACATAAAGAACAAGGATGGTGAAGGACTTACCCACTTTCTTAGTGTAGATAGTGTTGTGAGAATGACACCTAGAAAGTCCATTATCTAAGATAAATCTATCCATTTTGGCATACCAAGCCCGAGGAGCTTGTTTGAGACCATATAGAGACTTCCTAAGGCAAAAACAAGGCTAGAGTCATTTTGGATAAATCTAGGGGGTTGTTCCATGTATATTTCTTCATGAAAATCTACATGTAAGAAGTCGGATTTAACGTCCATATGATGGAATTCCCATTTAAAAGAGGCGGCAAGGGAAAGAACAAGGTAAATAGAATTCATTTTGGCAACGGGGAGAAAGTTTGAAATTATAGTCAATGCCTTCAACTTGTGAAAATCCTTTAGCGACAAGACGAGCTTTATGTCTATCCACTTTTCCATCTGGTCTAAACTTTGTTTTGTAAACCCATCTGCATATGACAAGTTTTCTTTCTTTTGGAAGAGGAACAAGATCCCAAGTATTATTTGCCAATAAGGAGCAATATTCTTCATTCATAGCTTCATCCCAATGCGGATGATCAGAGGCTTCTTCAAAGGTTTCTAGATCAAGTTTTTGTGGAACTTGAACCAATAAGGAAGAGGCTCTTTCGAATTGAGAACGTGTACATAGTCGATCGGCAGGGTCACCTGCAAGAGAACCTGCTGCATCTAGAGTAGAGCGGACCCATCTTGGAAGCGGTGGAGTATCAAGAACAATTTCAAGAGGTGGAGGAGGATTTTCATCCTTGTTGTCATCATCTAAACTAGAAGGAATGCTATTAAAAATAGAAGAGAGAGAGAGGTGGCACATATGCCGAATCAGGCTCGCTGGCCAAAGGTGGCACACCTGTCGAACTAGGCTCGCAGGTCGATATATTTTCATCAAAATTTACATCTCTTCTAATGGTTATATTTTTGGATTTTGGTTGAAGAAGTCTATATCCTTTGACATCTTTAGAATATCCAACAAAAATGCGTTTTTCACTCTTAGGTTGTAAGGCTTTATGTTTCGCATCTGGAATATGGGCCCAAGCATCACTTCCAAAAACACGAAAGTGACTTACATCTGGTTTGACTGAGCTCCAAGCTTCTTCTGGAGTTATATTCTTTAAAACCTCAGTAGGAGTGCAATTTACTATGTAATTTGCACAGTTAATTGCTTCTGCCCAAAAATTGAGACTAAGTCCTTTAGATTGAAGCATACAATTATCCATTTCTTTTAAGGTGTGATTCTTCCTTTCAGCTACACCATTTTGTTGTGGAGTATATGGAACGGTATGTTGCAACTGAATTCCATGCTCAGTGCAGAAGTTGATAAATTTGTTGTTAACATATTCTCCTCCATTGCCTGATCTTAACTTAATAATTTGATGTCCAGATTGTTTCTCAACAAAGGCCTTAAAGGCCAAGAACATGTTAAAAACTTCACTCTTGAGTTTTAAGAAGTATACCCAAGTGCGTCTGGAAAAATCATCAATGAAAGTTAAGAAGTACTTGCAACGAGAGAAAGAAACAATAGGAAGTGGACCACATAAATCCATGTGCACTAGGCACATAGAAATTTTGAAGCGTCTTCAAGAACACGTTTGTCAAAACTAATCTAGATGATGTTTCAGAGTACACATCGGAGCAAACACCATCTCGGCAAGATACCATAGGAAGACTTGTCGCCATATTTTCTTTACATAGAGTTTGAAGAGAGAGATAGTTTAAGTGACCAAATCGCTCATGCCAAAGTTTGCTCACTTCATCATTATGAGCAACAAAAACGGAGGGAAGACATGATGACCCAAAGTTGTCAAACTTATACAACCTTGTGGAATCATCAACAATGCCAATAGCTAAAATATGTCTAGGATCTTTGAGGTCCTTGATTACAACATGATGAGGTGAGAATTCTACTGTTTTCTCTTCACCTGAATGAGTTATCTGATAAACAGAGAGAAGGTTGCATTAAAAGGTAGGAACACATAATACATCATTAAACTGACCATTATCTAGATGAATGGTTCAAGATCCTACAACACTAAGATATCTATCATCACCAACATAAATATGTTTGGTGTTACAATCATTTAAAGAAGAAAACATGGCTTGATTTTTGGCCACGTGGTGAGAAGCTCCAGAATCAATGAGCCACTCATGAGAATGAGAAGAAGAAGACACATTTAATGCATAACCAGATCTTGATGCTTGAAAACCACAAGCAGAAAGTGCCATTTCTAAAGATGAAGGTGAAGAGTGCTCCAAATTGATGTTGTGCTTCTTCATTGCTACTTCTAAGGCTTCCATATTCTTAAAACATTTGGACTCTATATGGCCATCACGATTACAAAAGTTGCAATGTCTATCTGTCTTCTTCCCTTTGTTTTTATTTGCCTTATCATTTTGGTGAGTTGCTTTTTCAGTTTGTGGCTGAAATTGCTTAGGACCCTTGTTTGGTTTCGAACCATACTTTTTAGGATATTGCTTCTTGGGATTCTTTTGATATGATTGTTGTTGGGCTGCTAAGGCTTTCTTAGAAGCGTTTCCAGAAGTGATAATACCAAGGTGTAAGAGATTTTCTTGTTCTCTTATCAAGGAATCACAAAAGGCATCAAAAGAGGGGTTCTTGTAGGTGGTTCCTGAAGAAATGATGGCTTCTCTAGTGGAATGGAAGGTGGAAACAAATACAGAGTATGCAGGGCCAAACTTAGAAAGAATGCAATAGATGAGGCTACCATCTTCCTTTTTGACCTTACAACCTTCTAAAAGAAGTCTAAGGGTCTTGAATTTGGACAAAAAATCTTCAATAGAGGAGAAATTATTGGGGTCCAAAGTAAGCAACTCATTTTCAAGCTGGTGGGCCCTGATTTGATTTTGAATGCCAAAGACAGTATATAGCTTGTCCAAGGCTTCATGAAGGGTGTCAATGTCAAGGATATGAAATCGAAGATTTTGAGCAATGGACATTCCTATCAACCCTCGTGCTTGATCTTGTTTATTTTTCCATTTAGCGACTTTATCATCATTAGAAGATTTAGTTTCTAGCCCTGTGGCTATTCTATAAAGCCCTTTACTTCTAAGTATATCTACCATGTGAGGTAGCCATTTGAAATAATTGGTGCTGTTAAGAATAATCGGGCATGCACTTTCCATTTTTAAAAAACCGAAGCTGAGAAAAGCTGAAATTGACTACTCCAATGGAAAGATCTCGAAAAATTAGGCTGATTAAAAAAAAACAACTCGAAAAACGGCTACCGGATCAAGAAGTTATGCCTTTTTGGAAAAATGAGTTGTAGATGCCGAATAGTTACGGGAATAGATTGAAATTTGATGATGAAGTTCGACTTTTAAAAAAAAAATCCCGCCCCTTTAACAAAAACTTTTTACAAAAGAAGCTTGAGAAAGAGACTTGAACCCAAGACCTCTATTCTCATAAACTAGCTTCTCACCAAGTGAGATAGTAATGTTTGAAAGGAGGAAGGGTTTTTATTTTTATTTTTATTTTTTATGTTTAAATCTTTTTTCTTTTTTCTTACTCTTCGGTGTGCGTGCCTTTTCCTGCACAAAAAAACACAAAAATCCGAGCAAAAAAAACGAAATGCAAGCCTTACGGCAGATTGTTAGATTTTCGGTTAGCCTTACCGGCAACTATCTATTTTTTCACTATTTCTGATTTCCCGAGACCGCACAAAGACGCGGGGAAAGAGCATACGTAGCAAAAAAAAATTCCTTCCTCCTGTTTCCGATTTGCGAAAATCGCACACAGTGCAGAGCAAAGAGCATACACAGAGAAGAGGGTATAGATCCGGCAAATAAATAAAACCTAAAACCAAAATAAACAGATGGAACCGAAATAAGAAATAAGCAAAACTTTTAACAAATAAAACTGCAAAACAGATACTTTATACCTCTAGATTTAAACTAACATAACTTGGGCAACCTGAAACATTTTCGCATGAAACGAAAGGCGTTCCTCACTGTAACAGACGCTCCCGACACAACAGAGTGGTTCTTCAAGCTTGAAAATGTTCAGAAATAGTAAATCTAGAAAACGGTAGTCGCATGCAGTCAAACCAGCTTCAGATTTTGATCAACAACGGATGCGGACCTCAAAATAGCTCTGATACCATGTGGGAATTTATAGGGTAAGTTCCTTAGATCAAGAACCAAAGGTCACTGCTCACAAACAGATCACAAATCAGTACACTAGTATAATCACGGGGTTAAAACCCTCGAATAGGGAAACAATGCACGGCCTGAGCCAACGCGGCCACTTCAGGCAATTTATTAAAAAGAAAAGTTACATATGTTTTTCTCATAAACTGTTACCGGACAAATGACCCTCCATGCTCTTTAAATAGAGATCATGGCTCAATCGGGTGTTAAGCCACGGATCAAGTGCCGTTAATACCGAGGAGAGAGAGAACCATCGGATCACTACAAATCGTGACCGTCAGATTATAAGTTACAAATGTACATGGTAAAGAAACACACTTTACCTAACTCTACACTAGACTAAGTTATTCTTAACTATTTCCTATGTGTCGGAATATCCTAACAATTATAACTACTAGATGAATGATGTTATATAGTTTAATCTATGTTTTTATGTCTTTTATCACCAATTCATCATTCTACATGCTTTTGTAGACATTTATGCATCAAAATATATAAAAATATATATTATATAAAATTTGCTCCCAAAATCGCTCCCGACCAAGGAGCCTTTCAAAATGTCGCTCCCCACTCCCACTCCCAAGCAGCGATGATCTAGAATACCCTTTAGGTGATCACTGGAAAGCCTCTCTTGTGCAATTCCACTAAAAGAGCAGGAGTAAGATTGATGAGGTGACAGTGGCAATCTCTCTCATTGTTAGGACAAGGTCTGGCCCTTTCCTTGTGAGGCTTCTTAGATGGCTGCTAGATTTTAAGTAAACATGCACCTGACCTTGAACCACCAGAAATGGGACCACCTGCTCCCCATTTTGTACCCCTTGAAGAAGAGCCACCCACTCCCCCACCAGCAAACAGTGAGTTACAATCACCTCCTTGGTTATTGATGTGTTGATGATTTCAGGTCCATTTTTTTTGTAAGGGAAGATATTATCTAAAATGGTTTCGCGAATTGAAGTGTTTTTGAGAACCATTGGTTGACGTTCTTGTCCTCCGTAAGATCTCATATACCAACTTATTAACCTGTGCGTCATGTAAGTCCAGTTTTTCTGGTCACAGGAGAATGGTCTTGTTCTTAATCTGCTTCTTAAACAAGCTGAGGATTATTCTTTGCTCTGGTGGATCATCTGTCCAATTTTTATGTGGAATTTTAGGACATGTAATGTTATTTCCCTTTGTGTATCTGCTCTATACTTTTAATTGTTTCTCAGGTACAGCATTTCACGTACAAATATAGATAGATATTACTTGATTTATGTAGTGTGTATATGCCAATTGTCATCAGCATAAAATAACTTGAGAATATCAAGGTTTCACAGTCAATCCTACTCATTATCATATCTGAAACATTTGTTAAAATCCCTATTACTGGTGTTTGAAATATCTCTGATTTCTCCCAGTGTTTCTGATTTTTCCTGAGTTTTCAGCTTGCCGATCTGTCTGATAGTTTCCATGTTTCTTAGGTCCAAATTTATTCTTGCTGATATTTTGTAATAATATCTGATATTTTGCTGGATATTTCCGATAAGTTTCTTTATGAAACCTGGGTTATATAATTTCCGAAGTGATATTTGCAACATTGTTTCCAACACTAATAAAATAGACTTTTTTTCTAGTATCCCAGAGGAACCCACCAGCCCGCCTGACACATAGCTATCAGTGAACCTCTGGGGGTCTACCTCTGAGTCACAATTGGGGGGATTTGAACCTTGGATTTCTCAGTTTTCTCAGGACTCACATTACCTCCATCACCAATTGAGCTTCACCCCTGGGACCTAATAAAAACAAATTTAAATAGAGGTGCTGTTCTGATTTTACTCGAGGGCTCTGAATTAACCTTTGCATCATATTTCTGTTGAGATAAAAGAAAGATAATATTTAGTTTCTAAATCCCAATAAAAATGTTCTTATTGTAACAGGTCTTCTTCCTGGTAAAAAAATATTTCTCATCTTAACAGGCCTTGTTGCTAATAAAAAAACATATTGAACATTAAATTTTTCTGTTTTTATTGTAGTGACCTATCATTGACGACAAATCAAAATGTTTGGAGACACAAGGTTACAAAAGGTTATATGAATCAGGCGCATGCCCAGTTTTTGACTAATATACCAAAAGTGGATGCTGAACGGCGTTATTTACAAGCTAACAGCCTTCAACGGAGTCCAAAGACTACATACAGTTCCCCGAGTTCTCCTAGACAAGGTATATGGTTTTATGCTGTTGCACTATCTTGATTTTCATGTATGTTTTCATTATACTGACTTGTGGGATAAGTGCTGTGCCTTTTATTAAGCTTGAATTTTCTCAAGTCTTTATGCTGTTATCGTTTTTAGCATATGATCATTGCAAATGATTAATCGAGTATGCCTTTTATAGGATTATTCTTAAGCTCACCCAGGAATTCTCCATCTTCAAATGCTTCTATTGATGAACAAGACTATTACTCAACATTCCATAAGACACCAGGAAGAAAGCAGTTTTCAAAGGAAGATTGGAAAAGTTTTACAAGAGAATCCACAAGGAAAGCTATGAGTGAATTAGTTTCAAAGCCTGAGTTTTCTGACTGGGTAGTTGCACATGCTGATAGAATAAATGTGGCTCCAGATGAGGAAAGAGAAATTTCAGATGATGAAACTGAGGTAACGGATGACACCGAAGCAGATGAGAGTACTGAGGGTGTTGGGTGGTTCAGATGGTAGCAGAAGGAACTGTACAATATACACATTTTACTGGTTCAAATCTCTTGCTGTACTATTTCCCATTAATGAGCCAAAGATACATGTAATGTATATTAAATCATTGTAATTATAGTTTTTTGTTTGTTCACACAAACTGTTTGAGCATCTTGATGTATAACTTCATGTGTTTTCCATTAGATGTAGATATGCATATTATGTAAAGATTATGAAGCGTTCAATATGGGTACACAAATATGTTCCAATTGGAGAAAGCGTTGCTAATCACATTTGGCTTTCTACTAATAGAACATTCCTGTTATGTATCCTTTTTCCTGCAGTGTTAATGCTTGCTGATTACGAATTTAATATCCATGTGTGCTTAAGGGCTTTTGCTTCTAACAAGCAATTGGTTTCATCATTGTCGTGTAAAAAGTTGTAATTTTGTAATTTATAGTTAAATTAGGAAAAGGGAACAATCAGAATATCATGCCCTTTTATGAAAAGACACCCAAGGCCGTATATAAACCAAGGGCCTTTTCAGTAAAACTCATCAATCAATTTTCTAATAAAATATATATACATATTATCTGTTAAACTATGGTGTAAAATCAAGTTTTCTCCATCTGGTATCAGAGCAGTTCGTCCTCAGCTGATAGTTGTACAACTCGTAGTTCTACCACTCCTATTGCCCACCATCAACAAATCGACTCACTGCCCTTTCTTTCGACAGCCTTGACGTTGTCCCCATGCTGTCATTCGACTTCCACTACCATCATGTTTCCCCGCCTTCTGTGTCGTAACCTATCATCTCCACCGTTCGTGCTGTCAATTTCCTTGTTCACGCGACCTCTGTCGAATCCCGACACCCTCTGACTAATACTCTGTGCTGCCACGACACAATTGTCTTGACTGTTGTCTTGTCCCCATGTCTGACCGCCATATTAATTTCCATTCGCCCCAAATAACTGTCCAAATACCCGACAATCATGTCTGTTGACTCTGTTCTCTCGACGTTACCATTCGTATTGTTCACCCCGTTATAAACCTATTGTGTTTGGAATTTTATTTTAATTAAGGTTCATAGATAATAATAATAATAAAGATCAGGTTCAAGTTAAAGAACCGAGTTAAGCTAGATCGCTATACACCAACACACGCTAGATCAATGTTGTCAATGATGATGAACGGCTATAGTAAAAATTGATAGAACTTTGAATTAATGTCACCAGAAATGTCGTGAACATTAAGAAGCTCCTTGATACAACGTGAGAATAGAGAACCAACTCCAACAAATTATGACGAGCTTAAAAAGGAACATGCAACCCTTTCAAATAAGGTTGATCAGAATCATACTGAAGCAATGGTGGCACTAAACATTACAGTTGATCAACTACACCCGAATAATGAAGCTACTCAACACCCTGATTCTTCAAATACATCAAGCCCATCATACCCACTCCGTATCCTTGAATCTCCACTTACATCTTCCATTCCCAATCCACCTAATGGTAACATGAATCTTCAAAATATGCAGATCTCAACCCAATTCCATTTCTTCACCCAATTCCATTTCTTCGCTCCACCAATTACCACATATCAACGAAGAAGATCTAAACTTGAGCTTTCCAAATTTGACGGTAACGAGAAAAACAATGTTGCATGGTTAAATAATGTAGAGGAGTATTTCGAGATTTACAATATTGACAATGACGACGAAAAATCAAACATGCATCCATGCAAATGGAAGGCAAATCTTATAATTGGTATATGTGGTGGAAGGAAACGACACATGCTATAAGTTGCGGGAAATTCAAAAATGCTTTCTTTAAGAGGTTCCAAGGTGTCAAAGAAGAAGAGTTCTTCATGACAATCATTAGGCTACAACAAAAATGAGACATGGATGAATACGATAGAGAGTGGGAAACTCTAGCTACCCGAGTAGCTGGATTATCAGAAACACGTCTTATTCAATCATACATCATTGGATGAGCTTAAGCTTCATGACATCACGTCTATAGAAGAAGCAAGACATAAAGCAAAAGCTGCAAAAATGAAGTTCGAAAGAATACAATTGCCAAATGTTGAAAGAGTATATTCAAGATGAAGGTTTCCCCATACTTCTAACGTGGAGAATACAAAGTATGTTCCATCACAACTACATGAAGGAGAAAAAACTAATTTGGAAGTGCAAAAAATAAAAGAGGTTAATTGCAAACATTGTGGTGAAAAATGGGATTCTAGACATAAATGTGTTAAAGGAAAAGAGACCAAAAACTTGTATACATGTGAAGAAACTAATGATTCAAATAGTGAAGAAGCAGACACAGAAGAAATTGAAATTTCTCCACAATTTTCCCTAGAATTAGACAACCAAAATATTCTGCAAGTATATCAGGGATATCCCAACCCCATACCTTGAAGTTAAAAGGACATATTAGAAAGAACAATGTAATGGTTCTAATAGATACAGGGAGCACTCGCAATTTTTTTTGACTCAAACATTGCAAAAAGGCTTAACATCTTCACATATCCAATGCTTGATATGAGGTAATGGTAGCAAATGGAAGAAAATAAAAAAAATAGGTAAATGCCATAATGTCAAATTGCAGATTGATGACTGTAATCTAGAATCTCTATTTTTCATTGTACCACTAGGAGTGGATGTGGTCCTAGATATCCAATGGCTACAAACCCTAGGAACTTGCGCTGCAAACCATCAAAAGCAATTTATAAAGTTTAGATGGGAGGGGCAAAAATATTAATTATATGGTTTTCAACCTTTTCAAAATCAAGTTGTATCATCCTATCAGATGATGAAGCTGATCCGAAAAGCAGCGCCAACGTATATAGTGCAGTGTCATCAAATGGAAATCTTGGCTTCGAAATTGGTTAGTGAAGAACCACTTGAAGTTCAGGAACTGATTCAAAAACACAAAAAGGTGTTCTAAGATCGTTCGATGAATATGGATCCTGAAAGAGAAATCGAGCCCATAATCGAAGTCAAATTGGGGTCAAACCTTGGCAACATCAAGTCGTATAGGTGTTCAGATCATCAAAAAACTAAAACTGAAAGATTAGTCCAGGATCTTTTACAGTGTGGTATTATCACAAAAAGTAGAAGCCATTACGCTGCTCTGGTGGTTCTAGTCCGAAAGAAGGATGGATCATCTAGACTATGCGTAGAATATCAAGGGTTGGACAAGATATTGATTAAGAAAAAGTTTATGATTCCCTTTATAGATGAAATGCTAGATGAACTTCATGGAGCCAATTATTTTTTAAAATTGGACTTGAGATCCAGATACTACCAAACTAGAATAAGGCTAGAGGACATATTGAAGACTGTCTTTCGAACACATGAAAGTCATTACGAGTTTAAAGTATTTCCTTTTGGGTTAACTAATGCTCCAACAACCTTGTAGGCTTTCCGTCCATATCTAAGGAAGTTTGTGTTAGTGTTCTTTGATGATATCCTAGTCTATAGTAAAACATGGAAGGAACATCCACAACATCTGGAGCAAGCTCTCACTATATTAGAATAATATCAGTTTTATGCAAAAATGTCCAAATGCACTTTTGAGAAGGAAGAAGTAGAGTACCTCAAACACATAATATCTAAGGAAGTAGTAAAAGTAGATCCTAAAAAGATGAAGGCTATAAAATAATGAACCAAACCTACTAACATCACCAAATTAAGAGGATTCTTATAGTTGACTGGATACATATAAGGTTTATTCGAAACTATGCTCATGTGACCACACCCTTAAGAATCCTTCTAAAGAACTCATTTCGATGGGATGATGGGGCAAGAATTTTTTTTGAAGACTTAAAGGAAATTATGTCTAGTGCACGTGTATTAGCAACTCCAGACTTTTCAAAGCCATTTGTAATTTTGAATGTGATGCTGCAGGTTTTGGAATAAGAGCAATGTTGATGCACGATGACCATCCAATATCATTTGAAAGTAGAGAGTTTAACAAGGGAGAATGTCTAAAGTCTACATACAACAAGGAAATGCTTGCCATTATGCACGCTCTAGCAAAGTGGAGGCAATATCTTTTGGGAAGTAAGTTCTTAATACGAACAAACCATAATAGTCTTCAACACCTCTAATAGAAAACACTCTCTATGGAACATCAAAAGTGGATCAAAAAATTTGCCACTTTTGACATGGAGATATTACGTTAGAAAGGGAAGGACAACATAGTGACAGATGCTCTATCTAGAAAAATGAAGAGTCATCATTGCTTGCAATCTTAGTTGTAGTTCCAGAATGGGTTAGCCATGTTAGATGGAAAATATAAAATTCTCGTAGTAGTCGACAAACCGAGATCTCTGAGATATTTTGCAAGAATGTCTAGAAACTACATGGATTTCCCAAAGTCATTATTTGTGATAGACACCAAATTTAAAGGGAATTTCTGGAAGGAATTCTTCAAACATATTGGAACATGCCTGAACATGAGTTCAACGTATCATCTTCAAAGAAACGGTCAAATAGAAACTTTCAATAAATGCTTAGAATCTTACCTTCGTTGATATGCAACAAACAAACAAAATAAGTAGGCTCAATGGTTACACCTCGCGAAATGGTGGTACAATTCAACTTATCACAATTATGCAAAAATGATCCCATCTCAAGCTTTGTACAATTATGAGCCTCCTAAATGGAAGGACTGAACCATTATCGAGACAAAAGTTCTAGCAGTTAAAGATTAGTTAGAAGAAACCGAAAAAGTATTTCAAGCATTAAAGGAAAATCTAAGTATTGCAAGAAATCGTATGAAGCAACAAGTTGATCAACACAGAACAAAGAGAGAATTTGAGGTTGGAGAATGGGTGTTTGTACTTCAACCTTAAAAGCAATTATCCTTAAAGCAGAAAGGAAAAAATAAATTGGCACCAAAGTTCTATGGATTGTATTAGATTAACAAAAAGATAAGGCAAGTAGCGTACATCTTAAGCGTTCCTAATAATAGTCGAGTTCACAACGTTTTCTATGTATGTTGTTTTAAAAAGACATTAGGCAAACCCCAAGTAGCATAAAAAATAATTCCAAAATGAGATGATGAAGGAAAGATTATATTAGAACCCGCAGTAATCATTACCACCAGTGGAAAAATTTGTGTTCACGAGTAATCACAGAATACCTTATTAAATGGAAGAACCTACGAGGAGAAGAAGCCTCTTGGTTGGCAAAAGTGTTTTGTCAACAACACCCATTGTTACGTATGCTTTGAGGACAAAACCTCTGTTCGAGAGGAAGACAATGTTATGTAAAATTTTGTAATTTCGTAATTATAGTTAAATTAGGAAAATAACATGATTAGAAGATCATGCCCTTTCACGAAAAGGCACCCAAGGCCGTATATAAGTCAGAGGCCCCCTTTGTAAAACTCATCAATCGATTTTCGAATAAAATATTTATACATATTATTTGTTAAAATATAGTGCAAAATCAAGTTTGCTCCAATCATGGATGAGCTCTTAAAATTGTTATATCCCCTTTGTAAAACTCATCAATCAATTTTCGAATAAAATATTTATACATATTATCTGTTAAACTAGTATAAAATCAAGTTTGCTCCAACCATGGATGGGCTCTTAAAAGTGTTATGTCTGAAGTTTATATTGATGTTGTTGGCGTTTGCTTATAACAAGGTTTCATCATGGATGGGCTCTTAAAACTGCGATATATGAATTTTGTATTAATATTGTTGTTGTTTTTGTTATTCTAGTTGTTGAATAGAGGTTTGAACAATTTAAGCTGAATTTATTTGAGTGAAAAAATGCTTATAGATGAACATTGTCAAACACTATGCCACTTTTTGAAGGAAATTTTAGTGAGTGCTCCTTTGTGTCTTGAGGCTTCAGATTGTTGAAAATTGGCAACTATGGGATGAATTTCCTTGAATAAAATTTCATTTCTGACATTTCTAAAGTGACTTTCTAAAAATAGAAAGTCAGGTCTATCTTTGCAACCATGACTTTCCAAAAATAGTAACTCACCATCCATCAATTCGTAATCATATATATGATGGAAAATCACTTAAATCATCCTTAATTAATCTCAATTGTTTAATTTTTAATTTAATAATCAATACTATTATTATTATTAATATTATTCTCTTTATGATATTATTATATTATTATTAAAAAGAAATTCAAGTCTCTCAATAATGAGACTCAATCATGTCATATGTAACTCCTCTCAATTAATGCATATATTAGTCTCTCTGTCTTAATGGATTCATTCCCTCTCTTCAATGCTCTTACGAACATCTTACACTTTCTTACAAAATTTACAAGAAATAGGAGTTAATCCCTTATGAATATGTAATTTCCCCTATTTTTGAATATGTAATTTCTCCTTAAGGCATAGGAGTTAATCCCTTATGAATTCGACCTCCTTGCTCTTTCTATATATTTGTGCCTCTCATCCTCACTTGATACACTTGTGCTTGTGAAAGGAGAATTCAAACTTGAGAGAGAGAGAGTAGATCTTGGAGTGCCAAAGTGATTCAGTGTTTGCATCAACCACTATTATCAAAAATATTCTTCAGATTAGGGTGAAATTCTTCATTCTCTCATTGTACTTTGTATCTCTGATGAATAATTGATTTCTAATAGAAGAAGAATTTGGTTGAGTTTTCCCCTTGTGGGTTTTTCCATAGTCATTGACATAACTTTTATGTGCCTCATTGAGTTCTTGGTTGTTTTCCATTTTGCATATGGTTGTTATGGTTTATGTTCTATCTACATTTATTTAACTTATTTTGTAGCGTAAACAAGTTTTGGATTTAAGTGATTGTAACAACATAAAACATAAAAATTTCAACATCAACTCTGTTTCTACTGGAATATCGCTTGCTGTCCGCTCCATTTGCAACCCTCTTTCTGCTAAAGTATAACTTTCTCTCTGCTCTATTTGCAACTCTCTTTCTGCTCAAATATAGCTTGCCGTCTGCTCCATTTGCAGTTCTCTTTATGCTGAAATATAACTTCTTGTCCGCTCCATTTGCAGTTCTCTTTCTGCTGAAATATCTCTTGTTGTTCTTTCTACTCGCTGTTCATTTTCTGCTGAATTTTTTTTTCCCTTTTTTAGCTCAAATATCTCATTTACAACTGAAATACATCTTGCTGTCTTTGCCTATTCACTGTTGAAATTGTGAGCAGATCAAAATGTGTTCATCTTACTTCAAGAATGAAGAGAAACTAGTTGATGCTTCAAACTTCTTCCCTTGGAAGGCCATATTCGATATTACTATTGAGGAATATGATGTTTTAGAGTATGTTGAAGGTGAGGTAGCATAACTAGTTGAAAACTCCAATGCTGCTATTAAGGCCAGATACAAGAAAGGAGAAGTCAAGTTTAAAAAGATTATCCTTGACTTTCTTGGAGACCACCTCATCATTTATGTATCCAATTTGAAGAAATCCAAAGAAATGTATGAGAAGTTGATTGGAACGTATCAAGTGAACAACTTGAGTCAAATTCTTGCTCTGAGGAATTAGCTCAAGGATGTTAAGATGAATAGAGGAGAAAACATTCAAGCATATTTCATGAGGATATCAAAAATCAAAGATTAACTGTCAACCTCTGGTGAAGTTATTTCCGATGAAGAACTGGCACTGATTACACTTGGAGGTATTCCTTCTTATTGGGAAACTTTTATTGCTACCATATGTAATAAAGACCAGTTTCCTACATTTCATGAGATCTTGGGAAAGTGTAGTCAAGAAGAAGCCAAAATGATTTCTAGAGGGAGAATTCCCAAGCTTGAGGAGGGACAACTTATTGCCTTTACTGTACAAGGAAAGAAGAAGAAAGGAGGAAGAGGAATTCTCTATTCGAGAAAGTTTGCTCCCAACAACTCCTCTCAATGGACCAAAGATTTATCAAAATTCTAGTGATACAACTGTCGCAAGCATGGCCACTATGCTCGTGAGTATTCATAAAACAAAAGAGCGTCAAAATCCAACTTCAACAATCGTTCCAATAAATACGATTACAAAATAAGAAGATAAGCTCCTTCTGATCGCAAAGGAAAGTATCGTTCCTCAAGGAACTAAAGGTATGATAATAATGCAACTGAGACTCAATTAAATTACTTTATTGTTTGTGCTATTTTTAGTTCATCTTCTGTAGATTCTTGTGATGGTTGGTTGATAGTGATGCTTCAAGGCACTTTACTAGTTACAAAGAAATACTCTCCAATTTGGTTGATAGGGAAAATATATTTGAAGATCATTCTTGGAAAGAAGTTTACATATCCCATAAAGGGATCTAGTTCCGTTTCTTTCCATCTAGATGAAGGTAAAAATTTGACTCTTCAAGAATTTTTATATGTACCTAGTTTAAAGAAGAATCTTGTGCCCATATCAGCTTTAGAAGATAAAGGAATGAAAGTTGCATTCATAAGTGGTAAAGTTTTCACTTGGCCATTGAGATCCAACATGAGAGATACCCGAATCTAAATGTGAAGGTCTATACAAAATCAATGAAAGACCTATTCATGCACTAATCCATGACATCAATCATCAAAGTGAACTTTGGCATCGAAGGTTCACTCATTTGCACCACAAAGAATTACCTCGTTGTTGAGATTCAACAAGAAAATTTCAGCATCCACGCCTAGTTGCATTAAGCACCCAAACTAGGGTGGGGCCCATAATGCTATTTTTGGGTGCATGTCTATTGTGGTTATCCCTTAATTAAGATGGACAAGAAACTGTAATCTATTCTCAATGTAAACTTGAAATAGTTAAATGAGAGTGATAAACTCAGTTAGCTAGTGGATTTTGAGTTAGAGGTAGTTGGTGAGGCATGCAGAGTAATTCTAGTTGTAACAGGGTTCGAAGTGTAGTGGTGCATTAGTTAATGCAGGTTGTAATAAGTTTAACTCAGTAAAGTGAGTTAAACTCAGTTGTGCTAGTTGTAACTGGAGATACACTAGTGAGAGATCAAGTGAATTTAATATTAATTAATTCACAATAAGAGATCTCACATGGAACTGAGGATTTACTATTATTAGCTGGATGCATGTCAGATCCAATGGAGACCTAGTTGAGTTGTAAGTGAAAGGGAAGTTGACTATCAGTTGTAGGATTATTGGGTTGTACACATGCAACGAAACACCCATTGGAGTTCCCATGATACTTGCATAGTCAAGGAAGACAATAATTCCTATCTTTTAGGGATTGCATCCTTCAGGGATTGCGCAAGCAAGGCAGGCTGTCTGGAGGCTCAGAATTGGCTATGTGTTGGTCAGTTTTTCTTATGACAGTGTGAGACAATTAGCTGAGTATTGGAGGGCTCTTGTGAGAAGAGTTTTGTATGTAATTGTTTCATGATCCATGCTTAATATACAATAGAAGATAGTGGGGTTTTTAGCTGTAAGCTTTACCCGAGAAATTATCTGTGCTGTGGTTGATTTGATTCTTCTTCATGTTCATGTGATTAGCGATTGTGTTTTTAATTCTTCAAAATATTTGTAGAAGCGATTCAATATTTAACTTTAGTATAATGTTAGATCAGGTGAATCCAAGATATACATGCATGTTGTATAATTTCTACATGGTATCAGAGCACAAAAATTTCTACATGGTATTAGAGCACAGAAAATTGCAGAAGTGAAGTAGGAGCTGAATTTGTGACTGGATAGAATTCGAATTTGCAGAAATAATTGCTTGGTGCTCTAGCTGATTCAAGATCGAAATGGATTTCAATGGCTCGAGGTTGGAGTATGCACTCGAGGGAAGCTCAAACTATATTACTTGGAAGGACTGGATGGAGGCAGTACTTGAAGACAATGAATTGAAGGAATTCATTGACAATGATGTTCCTAAACCCGCTGTGGCAGATGCGACAAATCTTGATGCATGGAAAAAGAAAGTGGCAAAGGCGAGGAGCATCCTGTTGGAGGAAGTACGAGACCACATTGTCTCGAGCCTCCATGGGAAAGCCACACCAGATGAAATGTGGAAGGCTTTGATGGATCTATTCCAAAGCAACAATGACCATAGGAAATTAGCACTCAAAGATAAACTCAAGAAGATCAAGATGGAAAAGGGCAACACCTTTCCAAAATATCTAACAAAGTTTTCCCAATGTCAGGATGAATTGGGGAGCGTTGAAATAGCAGTAGCTGATGATGATTTGGTGAGATTGGCTCTCCTAGGACTTCCCAAGAGTTGGCATAGTTATCAAGACTCTATCAATGGAAGGGAAAAATTTCCAGATTGGGAACGACTGTGGTCGGATTTGGTGCAGGAGTTCAAACAGAACACCAGAGATGGATCTTCATCTAAGAATGAGGATGAAGAGGATTGTGCTTTGGCTTCCAAGGCGAGGAAGAGGAAGGGCAAGAAATTCCATTCTAAATCCGAGTCCAAGAATGGCAAGAAGCATGCCATCTCCAAGGTGAAGTCTTTTCACTGTCACGAGCATGGGCATTTTGCTACTAACTGTCCACAAAATAAGAAGAACAAGAAGGTTGGAGGATCTGCAGCTGGTGAGGCCCTTGCCTCGCAATTTGAGCTTGAATTCTTATTGATCACATGCATGGTGTCTGTTGCATTGGGATTTGTGTGGTATTTGGATAGTGGAGTTTCCTTTCATATGACAAGAGACAAGGAAATTTTCAGTGACTTGGAGAAGGACCTACAGATGCATATTAAAATGGGCGATGACGGGCGATACAATGCTACAGGGATTGGTACCATTACCTTTCAGAGGCAGTCTGGTAAACCATTTCAATTAAAATATGTAAAGCATGTAGCAGGTCTGAAGAAAAATTTAGTCTCAATCGCAATGTTGGAGGATAGAGGCTATGATGTTGCTTTTAGTGAAGGAAAAAATTTCCCACGACATAAAACAACAGGACCAAGCCAAGAGGATAGGGATTCAAGTTAAGAATCTCTACTCTACAAGCTGGAGGTAGATGGCTGCACAACAATGATGGGAAAGGCAGATCGAGTGATGAGCCAGGATGAGGGTGAATTACGGGATAGGAGATTGGGCCATCTTCACCATGGAGCCTTGAAAGTCATGCAACAGATTTTTATTGGTTTTCCTAGGGGTACACTTGCGCAGTTAGACCATAGTATTAAAAACCGGCTGGTTTGAACTGGAAACTGGTCAAACCGGCCATTCACAAGGTCATCTGGGCCAAACCGGTGAGAAAACTGGGTTATACCCCCTTGTCACCTGAGAAAACCGGTTAACCGGTGTTGACCAGCCGATTTATGAATAAACTGGTCAGTTCTGTCCTTAACTGGCTGGTCAAAGCCTCTTTTGTTGCGGGGACCCAGGCACGACCAACAATGAGCTTTAGGAATGATATGGAGGGAAGGGTGTTGGGTGCAGGAATTACACTTAAGCAAACTCCTCAACACTTAATTTGTCAACTCTGGGGATTCGTAAACTTAGAGACGAAGCACAGGGAATGCCAGAGATGGTATGAATATTTCTAATGTAAATCCCTACTTTCCTTAAAGGAAAGAATGAAGAATCAAATCAAAAGAGAAGAAGGATACTTGAACCATCAAAAATAATTTAAGACTGGAACGAGAAAGTATGCATTTGCAAGAGAGAATTAAAGATAAAAGGCAATCACTTCAGCTAATGGTTGTTTAATCTACTGAGTGTGTATTTTCCCTTAGCAACGACACTTTAGCAGTCTCGTTAGGTGGGCCCTTAAACCTGCTTCCTTAAAGATTTCCTTCTTGCATTAATCTGTCCTGCACTAGTGCAGGATCAGAGAGTTATGTAGAAGGTATAAATTGTGTCTTTACTGAAGGCTTTTTACTTCATGCAAGGGCTCGAACTTTTCAAGGTTCAGAGCACTCAGATCTTGTGACAAGAAACTAGTTCCTGCACCTGATCAGAGCTTCCTGCACTTAGCTTTTAATCCTTAAAACAAGTGTTCAATTATTGCAAGTGCTATTTTACTATCAAATCAAATTGCACAAATAAAAGTGAATGTTTCCGATTTCAATAAAATGCAGAAGTAAATAAACAATCATTTATCCCGTCGTAAGTGTTTAAAGAAAGAAAGAAAATCGTGGAAAGTAGATGAATAAAACTTGTTGCATCACACCAATGTGCACTGGTGCAGGTTCATCTCTCCTTCTTGTACCAGGCGGTGGAAAACCAAATAAACAGAACTGCAAGAAAAATAAATGTCACACCAAGGTGCCTGGTGCAGGTTTGCTTCTCCTGCTTGTACCAGGCGGTGGAAAACCAAATAAACAGAACTGCAGGAAAATAAATGTCACACCAACGTGCCTGGTGTAGGTTTGCTTCTCCTGCTTGTACCAGGCGGTGGAAAACCAAATAAACAGAACTGCAGGAAAAGAAATGTCACACCAACGTGCACTGGTGCAGGTTTTCTTCTCCTGCTTGTACCAGGCGGGGAAATCCAATCTGAAATTAAATGCAGGAAAGTAAATTGCAGGGAAAGAAAATGTAACTACTTCACACGACAGATCCGTTTTCAATAGGATAGGAATGCATGTGCTGAAAATTGAATCACACTTTAATAATTTAAACACACATTACAGAAAATAGAAAATAGGGTAAACGTGCTGGGTTGGCTGGGCCCTAGCCAACCAGTGCGTTTCCCTTTTTAAATTAAAACACTGCTTAGTAAACCAGTTAATTCATCAGCTTAAAAGAACATAAACATAATTTCTGAAACATGAGGCGAAATTTTTTTTTATTAATTTATTGAGGCGAATACATATGTTGATACAATGTCCAGCCCAGATTTAGGCGATAACAAAAGACTAGTTACCGCCTATCGACTTCACTCTAAACTCTGCTCCAAAATCCCCCCCCTAGGTCCTATTTACACTTTACATTATATAGATCTGTTGGCCGAAGGCCAAAACAGATCGTTCAACTGATTCATAACAAAATGCAGAATTTAGTCTCGGCCTTCAAGATAAGACGGTTTTGCAAAACTGGCCGTAGCTAACCAGCTTTCTCCCTTCACGGATTAGTCTCGACTGCCTTTGAATCATTCACTGTCGTGGCTGAAATGGCTTAAGACGGGGCGGTGATCGACGAGGTTCGGATCTGCCACGAAGATCTGTTATGCTGGAAATAGTGCAGATCCGATCCTGCACTAAGATCAGCGATCACGATAAGTACTTTACCCATCAAATAACCTTTGGAGATATCGATTAGTTACAAAAGTGATTTAGAAATAAGAAATCATGTGATAAATATTTAATTAATGCTAAATTGAATTAAAACATGAAAAACAAAGGTTTATACGAAATGTGTCACCATGCTTGGACTGGTGCAGGATGAGGGTGCATAAAGGAGGTGAAACAGAGGTAAATGGTTACAATTTAGGAAGGGAAAAATGGTAAAAAGAGAGAAAATTAGGGGGCCAACATCCTCCCATCCCTAAGCTATTGTGTGTCCTCACACAACTTCATCTCTACAAAATACTTCAAAATTTTGAGCATTCCAGCTCACTCCTGCTTCGACATACTATCATCAGTTTGCAGTGTTTCATACTTCATCTTTTTGCTGCTCTTCAGTTTATTAGTCACCTTTTTAAGTCGTCTGAAACATTGTGAAGCATGGTACTTCCATACCCTGACTTCTCCTTTATTATTTTGGATCTCCGTCGTGAATTCTTCCTCATTCTGTTCTTTTTCCTCCTGTGTTTTGGCTACGAGCTGCTCTAAGTTATGTACTTGAAGCTCGAGCTCGAGTATCCAAGTAGTGGAAGCTACCAAATCTTCTTCCTTTTCTATCTCAACAGGGGCTGTATTTTCTTCAGGGACCTCAATATCCCTCAGAGTTTCAGTAAACAATTCTTCCACATCCAGTTCTTTTTCTTCTTCTGACTCTTCTGGTTCTTCTTCTTCTTCTTGCTCTCCCGGTTCTTCTTCTTCTCCTTCTACTTCTTCCGGCTCTTCTTCGTCTTCTAACTCTTTTGGTTCTTCTTCTTCTTCTAACTCTTCCAATTCTTCTTCTTCTTGTGCCGATTCTTCTGGTTCTGGTTCGTATTGCATTGGTGCAGGTGGGGCTTCAACATTCTGTGGGGACTGCAGTTTTGCACCAGGTTCTTCATTCTTTTTTCGGCGCTTAATAAAGTCGGCCAACAGAGTGTCATCTTCAATTTCCACAGATTTTGCTGTGTCCGCAAGGACTGATAGAAAATCATCTTCTTCAGGGGTCTGTTCATGCACTGGGGGCGTCCGAGGAGTTTCTTCGACAGGTGCACCCGCTGTCTTCTGTTTCTTTGGAGATGGGCCCTTTTCTTTTGCTGATTTCCCGATTCCCTTGCTTGTGCTGGCGGGGGTCTCTGTTTTCTTTTCAGCAGTTGTCTTCTTCCATTCAGAGGGCTTTTTATCTAATTGCTTCAGCAACTCCTTCCAGGTCATGTCCTTAATTTCCAATTGTTTTTGGACCATGATTTTGATCAGGCCGTGATGATACAATTTCTTATCGGCCTGGTCTGCTCGTGCTCCTTGCACGCCCTTGGCCATCTTTTCTAAACTCTTAAGAAAAAATTAAGTGGAATCCATCCTCCACCGGACGTGCCGGCTGGGTTCAAAGTGTTGCAGCATCATGAAATGATACACAAAGGTGAGGGATTACCTCCCCTCACAAGTCACGAATTTGTGGAGAACAAAAAGGAAGTCCCGCCATTGTCCCAACAGAGCGCTGCACGGAACTCCTTTCTTCTAGTTTACGTTCATATCCTTATCAACAACGAACCGCTGCCATCGCTTCCTCTCAAGCTTCTGATTTTTAAAGTACTGCACACCAGTTTTCTATAAGGCCGTCGTTGCTACTATCGATTTTTCCGTGACTTTAAATCTTAGGGGCCCAATCTTTACACGACCGTTTTTAAAACTCTGTGCGAACTGTAGGGCCACTTCACTGTTGTGCCCATCAAATTCTGCAAAAATGAAAGAAAGCCTGAGTCTCGCAATAGTGAAATACTATTGCGAAACTCGGCGGTCTGATCTACCTCACTGAGGGACGAAGGTTCACATCTAACAGGCGGCATCTTTGCTTTACAGTTATGAACAATATTTTTTTTTTGCATGCAATATTGGAAAACTTAACTCTTTATAGATAGGGATCAACCATCCACCATCACTTCTGTCTTATCACTGATCCATCCCACCAAAATAGCCGTAGATGCACGGAATATTTAGAATCGTGCGAGATTGGTACTTGCGGCGGTGGGTTTAACGGCTATGTGAGGTAATCACCATAAGTGAAGGACGTTTAGGATCATGGTGGAAAGAGTAATCATATCCAAACAACGGTTTAAACATTTCCACATTCCTTTATAATTCAAAAAAACTTTAGCATTTATTAAAAATAATCATGATTCTTAACTAAAAACACTTTGCACTTTAAATAATTTTCTCCTAGTTAATATGATAGCATAATTAATTTATCAAATAAGTGAAAAAGGCTGCTTGTAAACTTTTATGATGACCACTTCTTATGACATATTCTAAAAAAAAATTTGTACACTACTTCTCTCAAGGTGCATGCTTGCACCGATCTGTTTACACCGCTTACTGTACTGCTCTGCTAGTACCATTCTGATTATATTATTATATAGGACGATATGCTTGCACTAGTGCAAGCATATTGTCTGAAAAGAGAACAAGGAAATTAAAAGTATAGGCTGGACTTCTTAACATAGCTTTCCTCAAATGATACTGAAAATGTTGAACCCTTAGTTAAACTGAGAGGGGGGGTGAATCAATTTAACACATTCATGGTCTTTTAAAAATTTTCATTAAACTTTATTAACACCTTCATTTCATGATCAACTTAATATGTGGGCAATCTTAATTTTTCAGCAGAAATTATTAAACAGATTAGATAATGTAACAACAATCTTAATATGTGAGCAACAAGTATTGAGTAGATTAGATATACCATATCAACACATAGACATCATGCACATAGACAACAGATATAAGTGTAAACCCATAAGAGAGAACACCACATCTTATTATTGTTGTGATGCAAAGGCAAGCTCCAACTCCCTCTCACCACTGATTTTCTGTAGGCTCCAACCTACAGGAGGCTCCTACCTCAATTCTGCAGGCTACAACCTACAGGAGGCTCCTACCTCAGTCAGCTACAACTGACATCTATCAAGCTACAACTTGATATAGAAGCACCAACTTCCTCTCTTCTTTCAAAGAAAAACACATGCTGATTTACCTGGATATCAGCTCTGTTCAGTTCCTTCTTCACTGATATCCTTCAGATTTCATTTCTACCTTATATCATCTTTGGATCTTCACAGCTTCTCTATCTGCTCCTCCTTCTTCTTACCCTCTCTTCCTCAATTCTCCATTCTCTAACTTCTCTATGCATATCTATGAGATATAATTTATAGAGTTCACCTCTTGACTGTTTGTATTCTACAGAGAATTTGTAGTGTACAACCATGTCTCTTTGACTTTTGCCTTCTCATTTCTTTGTCCAGCTCATTCAGAGGAATATAGCAATATGTACAAATTTCTATTTTATAGTGGAGTTTTGTTTGCCTATGGAGACTTGCCTTTGCATCAAATACAATAAAAATAGTTTTAAATCATTTACATTCACATTTTCAGCTACATAAATCAATTTCACTCAGCCCCTTTTTCCGGCCCTTGGCTTACTGTGCATTTTTCTTTTCTGCTGCTGTCATGCCTTTTTAGTTTCTGCATAATCTCCTGTTTTCCATGCATGTAGAATGCATTTCCCAAATTATGTTCTAAATCTGGCAGCTGTTGTCATGTAACCGTTCTGCATACTCTCCTGTTCACTGCAATTGTGTTTCTGCTGCATATATACCTGCTTTACTAGTTTAGCCCCTAAATAACTCTCAAGGTCTCATGCATCAATTAATCATCCAAAAAGGGTCCTCAATCTCTCCAATATGGGCTATTTAAATAAATGCGGAATTTACCTTTCTGTTCTTAGCACAATGGTCAGAACCCAACAATAAAAAAACATTGGTCTTCATATACGAATGCTGCTTTTAATGCTCTATGGTTAAAAAAACATAGTCAAGTCCATTTCATGAATATTAAACGTTCGACTTTGCTATCCTTCAATGTAGGTCTTGGTTTCACAATTCACCTTTCAACTTTAATAAACCCATTCTATTGAAGTCGAATAATGTTCGACTTGCATTGAACCCATTCATGAGATTGAATAAATATTCGATTTATACTTGACTCACAAAGGCCTTTGGACTTTTTGTGTGAATTTCCATTCAACATTTGAACTTGATTGATAAACTCATTATATGATGAGCCACAACATATCTACCACTTCTATGCATGTAAAAATAATTCACTTCAAGATATGCCCAATAATTTTGAATCTGGAAAACTTAGCAATATAGGCGGAAGCACATCTATGGTTATGAAATCATATTATAAAACCCATCCCTTGGTATTCACATTAACATTCACTAACATCTCGACTTAAAACTCCAAAGCCAAAACTATTGCCTGTTGTCGCTTAGTTACCATTCGAATAACTCAATGGTTAGAACCATATAAATAACCCATCTATTTCAATCAAATACATATTTGATTTTATAATCAACTCCCCCCAAAGGTCTTCGGACTTCTGAGCGCAAAACATATAGTTTAACCCCAAAACCTTAACAATCCATCTCACCTCTCCACCATTCGGCGAATATGTAATTTGGAATATAAAACCATAACCCGAAATAATATTAAATCTCCACTATGGACACAACATGCATTCGGCCCCACAGTACTTGAATTTCCATTAATCTTCGTGCATCTTCATGTGTGAATGCCCTTGGATCTCTCACAAACTAGATCTGATGGGAATCACATTTTTTCAACTACCGAACTTTAACTCAAAGAAAAAGTACGAAATAGGTGGTTTTAACTTACCACCTCTGCCACGTGTAGACTGGTGAGATGTATCACATTTTTTTTGAATTCCGCTTGTCGCCTAAATTTTTTGCGAATACCATTTGTTGGTTTTCGGAAACCACCTTTACTGCTCATGGTTCCATTACTTTCTTCTCAAGATTCTGGTTCAAACATTTATGTTAACCAGGTTTCGCTTACACGGCTCAATTGTTCCATTTATAATTCCGCTTCCATTCTTGATAAGGACTCTGCATATGTTTCATGAGTTTGGCCTCTGCTACGATCTTTCACTGTAACATTACCACTGTTTCGATCCATTCATCTAGCCTTTCTGTTCCATCGAGCTTTTAGTTATTTCATTCTTCTACTTGAATATTTGACTACTCCAATGACTTCGATACGCATTAATAATCAAAGATTATTGTGCTGCATCCTTCATAGGAAAGGGTTTACCCTTATCAAATTTTATTGCGACCTTCCCGCAGAGAATTATATACTTTCAAACCAAGAACGCGAATTCAAATGATTCAAATCAACACAAGTGTATATAAACTACCCTTCTCAGTTATTATAACCAGCAATTATGGTTCGATTCATTAGATTTGAATCAACTCCAGCTTCATTTGAACAACCCTAACCTTCCTTTGTCTTTATCTACGCATGGATTAGATTCATATCGAATGCCTGCGGTTAAATCCTCAATAAAACCCAAGCCACGATTTTCCAGAGCTTACTCTTCAACACACTGTCTATTTGAATGTCCTTCTTAAGGTCTCATATATTCAGATATTGAACGCTGTGTTTACATTCACGATTTCAGATGGTCTCTGTATATGAACCATCACTCATAAAATACCCTGTAGGCATATGTTACAACATGAATATTCTCCTTGCTTCGATTATATTAGATTGAATGTAGAATTCAAAGCCACCTATCTCAAAACCCCAATTTCAGTATTTTACCACCGTGTTCCTTACACAGTTGCTTATGAAGTTCAAAGCCCATTCTCTCAGAAATATATAATCTTTACCACATTCAAAACCATCATGTCTCGACAACCATCAATTCCTTCAATTTATACACAGAGTATATTTAAACCCCCAATTACAGAGTCTCATCACACAACATTTAAACTCATCAATACTCATACTGTCTCTGCTTCTTTTCTAATGCTTTCTCTGCTGCCTCTGCTACCTCTCTGCTTCTTTGCTGCCTCTGCTGCTTGTCTTCTACTTTGCCTTGTTGCTAGTTCAGGTGCTGCTCCTTTGTGCTCCTTTGCCGTCAATGAAAATATTTCCAACAGTCTCCCCCTTTGGCATTGATGGCAATACTCCACCAATACTGCAATACTTCCTTCAGGGCTTCCTCCGCTTATCTTATTTTTTTTGCTTTTCCTCCCCCTTTGACATCAATGGCAAAGGGTTGCACATCTCTCAGTGTAGATTCTATCTTTGCATTTCCTTTCTCTGAGTTGTGTTTAGGCCCTTTTTCTTTTGACTTTGTACCATGCTGCTCCTGAACACTTTTGACTGGTGTACACGAGTTGTTGAGAGAACACTTTTGAGAATTATTGAACTTGTATATAACAGTAAGTTGATTCCACAAAGCATAGACTCCTTGCACTTGTATAGAATGTAGGTGATGATAGAGCAACCATATATAATCAGAGATGCATCATTGGACCAAACCTAAAATACTAAGAATGCTTCAAATATACTTCAGTCCCTAGTATGATATTCATGAGAAATACATATCTGTTGAGGAAGATTGTAGATGGAATATGTCTTCTTCTGAAATACACATCTGCAGTACAACATCTGTTCAAATATGATGATGCCAATATATCTTTTATGGTTGTGGTTCACTTGTACTGCCTGTTGGTGGTGATATGAGCTAGGATGATGACAAGGATATTACACTTAGTAGTTGAAAGGTCCTTGTTGCTGATGTGAATAATGAATCAACCCAGAGCTTACAACTTATTGTGAGATTAGACAATATCTTTCAATTTAAGAGACCAGATACCAACTTTACTGCTTGTACAATGTACTTTCAAAATAAACCCTTGATGCTAGATACATTCAATGTATTGGTCAGTCTCACTTATCAACCATGCAGTTTTATTTATGACATAAGGGAGGTATGTATGTCAATGATCAATCTCTCTTTAAATGGTGAAATACCAACAATTTCTTTCTTCTGAAGTATGCTTGTGATGAATCAATAACAAACTTTTGAGCTTCAACTGTTAGATTAACGCAACTATTCTGTCATGATGATTTTCAACAAAAACATCTTCAAGTTGTTTAATTGAGATCTTAGCCAACATACTTCACACAATTTTATGAATGATCTTAAGAAAGAGGCTTTGAAGATATATATGTACTGACTTCAGGAAGGCATGCAGTTATATCTAGAAATAGATCATGCTCAATATACTACTTCAAGTGTAAACAATATAATGATCCTTTTTCCCTTTCATTGACCCTTTTATGCTTTTTAAAAATGCAGATAATGCTGGGATACTACCTTGATGTACTCTTGCCATAATCCTTTGATCCTGAGGACTTGTACCATACTGCTGCTCCACTGATAACACTTGGTATTATGTTGATAGGCATGCTGCTTGTACTTAACTACCAATTGATACTACCATGTAGAGATTTCACTTCAGCTTGCACATGAACCCATAGTTAAGACAACCTTCATAGTTTCTCCTATTGAGCTCTCCACTATTCTCAACAACAATCAACATTCTGAATCTAATCTTGGCATTATTAATATTTTTCTTATTCTGTCATTCTAGTTTAAAAGAATGTCACTGCATTTTCCTTTCTAGGATTGCTCCAGAATCATTGCTGCTTTATATACAATTCAACTGTTCTAACATAAAGATCTTTGGGATGAAATCTTCAATTTCTATCTTCATGGGCAGATCACTCAGTTATTTATCACTTACTTAACTGCATTCCTCCAAGCGGACTTTTCATAGATGAATGATGTAATTACATAATGATGATAGGCACTTCTCTTACTCATCCTTCTTAATGTGATTCATTGCTAATTTTAGCAGTATGATGCACAGTGTGATCATCCTTTATGGGTATTTCCATTTCTATAGTACGAAGCATATTTTTTTTTTTTTGGTGATTTAACCATTCATCACTTAGTGTGCTATTGTCTTATTAGCTTACATGATCTTGGCTAATGTTCTCTCTACTACCATGGCTTCTTGTTGCCTTCTCTTCTTCCATCAATCTCTTAGTTATTGAATGCTTCAGACAATATTCTTCCTCTATAGTTCTCTGTTAGAGGAATTTTCCTTCCCTTCCTGACCTTTTAGCTGTTGTTATTTCATGGAGCTCTTCTTAGACTGCTTTTGTGGGGCTATTTATGAACTGCTCTCCCCCTGGGATGTTGCTTCATATCTATCACTGGTTGGACATTTGTGTTGCTTCCTAGAGCAGCTCCCCCTCAGACTATGATGGATTCATTATGTTATTGAGGTAACAGGATCCCCCTTTCTCTTTTCCTTCCATACTTTATTGGGGTTATTCATAATGTCTGCACTCCTTTTTGATTCATGGTTTTGTTTGATTTGATTTGATTCCATCATCTGTCTAGAGTTCTTTAATGTATATGGCAGTTTACAATCCTTTTCTTTGTGACCAATCTTGAGGCATACATAACATCTTATTTTGCCAAGGTACATTTGAGCTGATGTATAATATTTGTTCCCCTTTTTGAACATAATTTACATTCAACAGATTTATGTCCAAATTCATTGCATGCATAACAGTAGCCATGGAAATGATTTGTGTACCTTGTGAAAGATTGTCTTTTCCATTTGCTTGCTTGAGGGGTTCTTCTCATTTTCTTCATCCTTTGCTGGTTGAATTGGATTTGCTTTGTCTTACAGTATGCTACAATATGTCTAGGTTTGTGGCAGGAAAAACAAGTGATACTTCCCATAGGAGGAAAGAACCTTCTTTGTCATCTTCCAAATTTATTCAATTCATCCTCAGGAGCGTATGAGCCTTTAGCAGCTGATTGTTTCATCCTCTCATTCTCTGTCCTTTCATGTTGCTGCTTGTTTCTGTTTGTTTCTCTGCAAATCATGTTCTCGCTGGCTTCTACTTCTGTAGGAATTTGCTGAGCTGCTTCATTGTCCTTTACAACTTTTACAAAAATGACATTCCTGTTATCTTCAACCTTGGACTTACTAGTTTCTCCTTCATATCCTATCCCAGCCTTTATGTGAGGTGACCTTTGAGCCTTTAGAATCTGGTCCAATTGTCCAGAGCTTTTCATTTGAGGAGTATTCATTAATAATTATCTTTGGGCCTTTTCTAATTTCTTTCTCAGGCTCACTACTTCTTCTTCCAATCTCCCACATTCCTGACTTTTCTCTCTCATTTGTTGCAGCAGAGTGCTTCTACTTTCCTTGCTTCTTCAAGTTGTGTCTTCAGGCCAACAATCTCTTTCTTATCTTCATATTCTTTCTCATCACATATTTGCACCAATGTCTTCAGGTCTTTGTTTTCATTCTTCAATCTTTCTATTTCAGTCAAGGTTGTGTCAAGTTTGGCTTTTTATTCAGCTGTAATTTCTTCATGGTTCTTACTTCCATTCGCACTAGCAGGTACCTCATTTGATTGAACATTTTCCTTTTTACATGAATTTTTCTTCTTCTTAATTCTCTTCTCCTTATTGAAAATGCAACCATTAGTGTCTCCTTCATGCATGAAATGCAATCTATCCCAGATTTCCTTTGCAGAAGTTAGATCCATTATTAAATCAAGATCCTTGTTATGAAGACTGTTATATATCACACAATTTTCCTTGGCATTTTGCTTTTGTTCTTGCAAAGAGGGAGAGTCTGTGCAGTAACCATCACATACAAGTTTCCATACCTCAGGTTCATAAGCTAATAATTCTGTTTTAACCTTATCTCTCCATTCAAGAAAGTTTGTTGTATTTAGCACAGGTACATTTTGATAGTCCATGACTCAACCAGATCTCCTTCAAGCTTTTAAGCTTACACCAAAGGAACCGGCTCTGATACCAATTGTTGAACCCTTAGTTAAACTGAGAGGGGGGGTGAATCAGTTTAACACATTCATGGTCTTTTAAAATTTTTCATTAAACTTTATTAACACCTTCATTTAATGATCAACTTAATATATGGGAAATCTTAATTTGTGAGTAGCAAGTATTAAGCAGATTAGATAATGTAACAACAATCTTAATATGTGAGCAACAAGTATTGAGTAGATTAGATATACCATATCAACACATAGACATCATGCACATAGACAACAGATATAAGTGGAAACCCATACGGGAGAAAACCACATCTTATTATTGTTGTGATGCAAAGGCAAGCTCCAACTCCCTTTCACCACTGATTTTCTGTAGTCTCCAACCTACAGGAGGCTCCTACCTCAATTCTGCAAGCTACAACTTGCAAGGAAGCTCCAATTCCCATCTATTTTCTGTAGGCACCAACCTACAAGAGGCTCCTACCTCAGTCAGATACAAATAACATCTATCAAGCTACAACTTGATATGGAAGCACCAACTCCCATCTATTTCTGCACGCTACAACCTATAGGAGGCTCCTACCTCAGTCAGCTACAACTGACATCTATCAAGCTACAACTTGATATGGAAGCACCAACTTCCTCACTTCTTTCAAAGAAAAACACATGCTGATTCACCTGGATATCAGCTCTGTTCAGTTCCTTCTTCACTGCTGTCCTCCAACTTTCATCATCTTTGGATATTCACGGCTTCTCTATCTGCTCCTCCTTCTTCTTACCCTCTCTTCCTCAATTATCCATTCTCTAACTTCTCTATGCATATCTATGAGATATCATTTATAGAGTTCACCTCTTGAATGTTTGTATTCTACAGAGAATTTGAAGTGTACAACCATGCCTCTTTGACTTCTGCCTTCTCATTTATTTGTCCAGCTCATTCAGAGGAATATAGCAATATGTACAAATTTCTATTTTACAGTGGAGTTTTGTTTGCCTATGGAGACTTGCCTTTGCATCACATACAATAAAAATAGTTTTAAATCATTTACATTCACATTTTCAGTTACATAATTCAATTTCACTCAGCCCCTTTTTCCAGCCCTTGGCTTGCTGTGCATTTGTCTTTTCTGCTGCTGTCATGCATTTTTAGTTTCTGCATACTCTCCTATTTTCCATGCATGTAGAATGCATTTCCCAAATTATGTTCTAAATCTGGAAGCTGTTGTCATATAACCGTTCTGCATACTCTCTTGTTCACTGCAATTGTGTTTCTGCTACATTTATACCTACTTTACTAGTTTAGCCCCTAAATAACTCTCAAGGTCTCATGCATCAATTAATCATCCAAAAAGCGTCCTCAATCTCTCCAATCTGGGAAATTTAAATAAATTCGGAAGTTACCTTTCTGTTCTTAGCACAATGGTTAGAACCCAACAATCAAATAACATTGGTCTTCATATATGGATGCTGCTTTTAATGCTTTATGGTTAAAAAAACATAGTCAAGTCCATTTCATGAATATTAAACGTTCGACTTTGCTATCCTTCAATGTAGGTCTCGGTTTCACAATTCACCTTTCAACTTTAATAAACCCATTCTATTGAAGTTGAATAATGTTTGACTTGCATTGAAACCATTCATGAGATCGAATAAATGTTTGATTTATACTTGACTCACAAAGGCCTTCGAAATTTTTGTGTGAATTTCCATTCAACGTTTGAACTTTATTGATAAACTCATTATATGATGAGCCACATCATATCTACCACTTCTATGCATGTAAAAATAATTCACTTCAAGATATGCCCAATAATTTTGAATCTGGAAAACTTAGCAATATAGGTGGAAGCGCATCTATGGTTATGAAATCATATTATAAAACCCATCCCTTGGTATTCGCATTAACATTCACTAACATCTCAACTTAAAACTCCAAAGCCAAAACTATTGCCTGTTGCCGCTCAGTTACCATTCGAATAAATCAATGGTTAGAACCATATAAATAACCCATGTATTTCAACCGAATACATATTTGATTTTATAATCAACTCCCCCCAAAAGTCTTCGGACTTCTGAGTGAAAAACATATAGTTTAACCCCAAAACCTTAACAATCCATCTCACCTCTCCACCATTCGGCGAATATGTAATTTGGAATATAAAACCATAGCCCGAAATAATATTAAATCTCCACTATGGACACAACATGCGTTCGGCCCCACAGTACTTGACTTGCCATTAATCTTCGTGCATCTTCATGTGCGAATGCCCTTGGATCTCTCACAAACTAGATTCGATGGGAATCACATTTTTTCAACTAGCGAACTTTAACTCAAAGAAAAAGTGCGAAATAGGTGGTTTTAACTTACCACCTCTGCCACGTGTAGACTGGTGAGATGTATCGCATTTTTTTTGAATTCCGCTTATTGCCTAAAAACTTTGTGAATACCATTTGGGGTTTTCAGAAACCACCTTTATTGCTCATGGTTCCATTACTTTCTTCTCAAGGTTCTAATTCAAACATTTATGTTAACTAGGTTTTGCTTACACGGCTTGATTGTTCCATTTATAATTCCGCTTCCATTCTTGATAAGGACTCTGCATACGTTTCATGAGTTTGGCCTCTACTACGATCTTTCACTGTAACATTACTATTGTTTTGATCCATTCATCCAGCCTTTTTTTTCCATAGAGCTTTCAATTATTTCATTCTTCTACTTGAATATTTGACTACTCCAACAACTTCGATACGCATTAATAATCAAAGATTATTGTGTTGCATCCTTCATAAGAAAGGATTTACCCTTATCAAATTTTATTGCGACCTTCCCGCAGAGAATTATATACGTTCAAACCAAGAACGCGAATTCAAATGATTCAAATCAACTCAAGCGTATATAAACTACCCTTCTCAGTTATTATAACCAACAATTATGGTTCGATTCATTAGATTTGAATCAACTCCAGCTTCATTCGAACAGCCCTAACCTCCTTTATCTTTATCTACGCATGGATTAGATTCATATCCAATTCCTGTGCTTAAATCCTCAATAAAACCCAAGCCATGATTTTCCAGAGCTTACTCTTCAACGCACTGTCTATTTGAATGTCCTTCTTAAGGTCTCATATATTCAGATATTGAACGCTGTGCTTAAATTCATGATTTCAGATGGTCTCTGGATATGAACCATCACTCATAAAATACCCTGTAGGCATATGTTACAACAAGAATATTCTCCTTGCTTCGATTCTATTATATTGAATGTAGAATTCAAAGCCACCTATCTCAAAACCCCAATTTCAATATTTTACCACACTGCTCCTTACACAGTTGCTTATGAAGTTCAAAGCCATCATGTCTCGACAACCATCAATTCCTTCAATTTATACACAAAGTATATTTAAAACCCCAATTACAGAGTCTCATCACACAACATTTAAACTCATCAATACTCATACTGTCTCTGCTTCTTGTCTAATGCTTTCTTTGCTGCCTCTCTGCTACCTCTCTGTCTCCTTTGCTTCCTCTGCTACCTCTCTGCTTCTTGTCTTCTACTTTGCCTTGTTGCTGGTTCAGGTGCTGCTCCTTTGTGCTCCTTTGCCATCAATGCCAATATTTCCCAAGAGGTTATGGTGTTTCCTCCTAACCCCATAAACCAACGAAGAGCTGAGTCGTTGAGGGTAACAAGAAATAATCTTAAATTCTGAGCCTCAGTTGCATAATCATAACTTCTACACAGAATATCAATCTCAAATAGAAAAGAGTCAGGATCTTCATGAAATTTACCATGGAAATGAGGGAGAGCTGATGGTGGAATATTCTTCATCTGTGACACAGTATCAGGATCCACAATTGGAAACACAAAAGTGGATTGTCCTTCACTTACTTAGTTGTCACTAGTCCCTTCCAAATGATATTCCCGGTCCACCGTTGTTCCCCTATTACTTGTACCACTCTCCACAGGTTGATCCACACCTGAGCTGTTATTACCAGAATCCAGGTGGATTGTTCCTGCGTGATGGGTTTGAATTGGATTGGGCTTCCTGTTGATAGAAGGAGACCCTATATGAAAATTGTTTTAAGAATTCTTTCGGCTCTTCGTGGGCTTCGAACCCTTACCTTTCCTAGGCATTCATTTCAAAAGAAAAAGAAAAAAAGAAAAATAACAAACAATTTCTAAAAAATGCTGTGAGAAATAAATTAACACCAGTAAAATTCCTTCAAAGAAACAATACTGCAAAAATAAAGGAAAATTACCTCTATTGTACAATCAAAAATTTCTTACCAAATCAAATCGCCCCTCGGCAACGGCGCCAAAATGTTGGGTGCAGGAATTACACTTAAGAAAACTCCTCAACACTTAATTTGTCAACCCAGGGGATTTGTAAACTTAGAGACGAAGCACAGGAAATGCCAGAGATGGTATGAATCTTTCTAATGTAAATCCCTACTTTATTTAAAGGAAAGAAGGAAAAATCAAATCAAAAGAGAAGAATACAACTTGAACCATCAAAAATAATCTAAGACTGGAACGAGAAAGTATGCATTTGCAAGAGAGAATTAAAGATAAAAGGAAATCACTTCATCTAATGGTTGTTTAATCTACTGAGTGTGTATTTTCCCTTAGCAGAGACACTTTAGCAGTCTTATTAGATGGGCTCTTAAACTTGCTTCCTTAAATATTTCCTTCTTGCATTAATTTGTCCTGCAGTAGTGCTTGCACTAGTGCAGGATCAGAGAGTTATGTAGAAGGTATAAATTGTGTCTTTACTAAAGGCTTTTTTTATTGCATGCAAGGGCTCGAAATTTTCAAGGTTCAGAGCACTCAGATCTTGTGGCAAGAAACTAGTTCCTGCACCTGATCAGAGCTTCCTGCACTTAGCTTTTAATCCTTAAAACAAGTGTTCAATTATTGCAAGTGATATTTTACTATAAAATCAAATTTTACACATAAAAGTGAATGTTTCTGATTTCAATAAAATGTAGAAGTAAAGAAACAATCATTTATCTTGTTGTAAGTGTTTAAATAAAGAAAGAAAATCGCGGAAAGTAGATTAAGAAAACTTGCTGCATCACACCAATGTGCACTGGTGCAGGTTCATCTCTCTTGCTTGTACTAGGAGGTGGAAAACCAAATAAACAGAACTGAAGGAAAAAGAAATGTCACACCAATATGCCCGGTGCAAGTTTTCTTCTCCTGCTTGTACCAGGTGGTGGAAAACTAAATAAAAAGAACTGTAGGAAAAGAAATGTCACACCAACGTGCCTGGTGCAGGTTTGCTTCTCCTGCTTGTACTAGGCGGTGGAAAACCAAATAAACGGAACCGCAGGAAAAGAAATGTCACACCAACGTGCATTGGTGCAGGTTTGCTTCTTTTGCTTGTACCAGGTGGGGAAATCCAATATGAAATTAAATGCAGGAAAGTAAATTGCAAGGAAAGAAAATGTAACTACTTCACACGACGGATCCGTTTTCAATAGGACATGAATGCATGTGCTGAAAATTGAATCAAACTTTAATAATTTAAACACACATTACAGAAAAAAGAAAATAATGTAAACGTGCTGGGTTGGCTTGGCCCTAGCCAACCAGAGCGTTTCCCTTAAAACGCTGCTCAGTAAACCAGTTAATTCATCAACTTAAAATAACAGAAACATAATTTCTGAAACATGAGGCAGAAAAACCTTTTATTACATATGTTGATACAATGTCCAGCCCAAATTCGGGCGATAACAAAAGACTGGCTACCGCCTATCGACTTCAGTCTAAACTCTGCTCCAAAATTCTCCCCCTAGATCCTATTTACAGTTTACATTATATAGATCTGTTGGCCGAAGGCCAATACAGATCATTCAACTGGTTCATAACAAAATGCAGAATTTAGTCTCGGCCTTCAAGATAAGACGGTTTTGCAAAACTGGCTGTAGCTAACCAGATTTCTCCCTTCACGTATTAGTCTCGGCTGCATTTGAATCATTCACTGTCATGGCTGAAATGGATTAAGACGGGGCGGTGATCGAGGAGGTTCGGATCTGCCGCGAAGATCTGTTGTGCTAGCAATAGTGCAGATCCGATCCTGCACTAAGATCAACGGTCACGATAAGTACTTTACCCATCAAATAACCTTTGGAGATATAGATTAGTTACAAAAGTGATTTAGAAATAAGAAATCATGTGATAAATATTTAATTAATTCTAAATTGAATTAAAACATGAAAAATAAAGGTTTATACGAAATGTGTCACCATGCTTGGAATGATGTAGGATGAGGGTGCATAAAAGAGGTGAAACATAGGTAAATGGTTACAATTTAGGAAGGGAAAAATGGTAAAAAGAGAGCAAGTTAGGGGGCTAACAAAGGGGAGGGTTGTTTCCCTCCAAAAACACCCTCCCCAATCTTTTATAAGCATGGACAACCTCTCCTTTGTCTCACACCATCTCATATGTAGTTTGTGAGTTTGATTGAGAGCTTGGAGAGTGTTGAGTGTTTTCCAGAGCAGTGATCTTGGAGGCTTGGAGTTGGAGTTGGAGCTATCTCAGAGATAGTTTGGAGTTGTTAGTAGAGTTGGCATCTTCAAGAGGACGCTAAGGAAGCTAGTTTGCATTGCGAGGTAAGGATTTTCACTTAAAAAATCCATCATTTCATTTCTGTTCATGTATTTATTTTCTCATGTGTTTAGCTATGCTATTGCTCTCAAATCTCTATTCCTAACTCCTATCATCTATGTTATAAAATTTTGTATGTTTGAATGTGCATTTTTTTTCGTAAATTTAGCCTTAGTTGTCCATTTATCTTAGCTACAATTTTTTTTAAATGGCAGATTTATTTCCAAATTTCAATTATTTAAAGTCAAGATGGCTCCAAAAACCAAGGACAATGCATGGGCCCATTGTGATGTGGTTGATGGAAAGATGATATGCAAATTTTGTGAAAAATGTATTAGAGGTGGGGGTATTCTTAGATCGAAACAACACTTGGCTGGGATAAGAGGCCAAGTAAAGCCATGTGATGCACCTAATGAAGTGATAGGTCCAGTTAGGGCTGAATACCTTGCCAAGTTTGAAAAGTTTGAGGAGACTAAGGCTAGGGATAAGGCCATTCAAGATGAAATTGCAAGGAAGACGTAACTAATAGAAATGATGAGAGAGAGTGGGTATGATGATTATGAGATTCAAGACTCCACTTCTATCCCTTCCACTAATGACCCCTTTCACTAGGTTTCTCCTGTTGGCCAAAAATCAAAACCAACAAAGAGACCCAACCTCCAGAGTTATTTCTCATCCACTGCTAATCCCACAGCCACTTCCTCCCAGCCAAGTCGTCAGCCCACTTTGGATCAACATTGGATAAAACAATGCAAAGAAACTTCTTATCAGTACATTGCTAGATGGTGGTATGATTCAAATATCCCATTTAACGCTGCTCTTTCACCTTATTACCAAGCTATGTGGGACACCGTTTTAGCTACAGGAAAGGGCTTCAAAGGCCCTACTGTGCATGACTTGAGGGGATCTCTTTTGCAACAATATATTTGTAATATTGATGAGTATTTGGTTGAATATAAAGAGTCATGGCTCAAAACAGGTTGTTCCATCATGTCAGATGGATGGATTGATGGAAAGAATTGCACTATCATTAACTTGTTTCTTGCCCTCGAGGAACAATGTTTTTGAGATCAGTTGATGCATTTGATAAGGTGAAGGATGCAACCCTTCTATTTGAGCTTTTGGATGAGATTATTCAGGAAGTGGGGGAGCAGAATGTTGTGCAGGTCATCACTGATAATGCCTCAAACTATGTTCTTGCTGGAAAGATGCTTGAGTCCAAGTATAATACCATATTTTTCACTCCATGTGCTGCACATTGCATAGACCTCATGCTTAGGGACATAGGCATGTTGGAAATAATGAAAGGGGGGTGAATCAATATTTCTTTTCAATTGTTAATTTTACCAATTAGATCACTTATATTTAGAACACGAAATGAACAATGATGAAATAGATACTTTTATTAATTTCTTCTTTACAATAAGTAAAGTACAATAATGATATAGGAATCCAACCCTAGATGAAAACTCCAATCTTCCAGGCTCCAACCTGTATTGTGCCAAGCACTAACTTGGTCTTTCCAAAGCTCCAACCTTGTCAATTCTGAGGCACCAACCTCAAGGGATCCAACCCTATATCTGGTACAAGCTCCAACCTGGTCTCTTGAGGACTCCTATCCTCTTGGGCTCCAACCCTATCTTCCAAGGCAACAACCTTGTCAATTCTGAGGCACCAACCTCAAGGGCTCCAACCCTATATTTGGTACAGGCTCCAACTTGGTCTCTTGAGGACTCCTAACCTCTAGGGCTCCAACCCTATCTTCCAAGGCACCAACCTTGTCAATTATGAGGCACCAACCTCAAGGGCTCCAATCTGTAGAAATTTCCTGTTTTCCCACCCCGGTTTTCAGTTTCACCTTATTTCTCCAAATAGTTAAATGCCCTTTCCCATATCCTTACATTCAACAAACTGGAAAATAAATTTTTGCTGAAAACACAAATTCTGGAAAATTTACAGAATGCTGGAAAATGCAGAAATAAAAATCAGCAAGCTCAAAACAGTGATTCACACATTTTAACACAGATATTTTTGGTCAACATGACCCTGGAAAAACCCCCTACAACTCTTGGGGAAAACCAGTTCGAAAGCTTCTCTTTTATTTTTCTGAATATTTCTTTTTACAGTGAAACAGGAAAAACTCAGAAAAAATTCCAGCAACCAATTTACAAACTTATCTCGATTTCCGTGCTTGCACACTGCCTCGGAAATTGTGCCAAATCAGTAACAACAAAAAATAGAAAATTTACAGCACCTTAGGACAACATTAAATGATGTACAGCCACCTCGGGAAGCGTGCCGAAACAACCATACTTTGCTGTACGGACTGTACAACAACCTCTCTTGAAATTCGTGCCAAAAAACAGAGCTGTAGCTGCAATCCTCTTCCTCGGTTTTTGTGCCAGAAATGACAGCCACCCTCTTCCTTGAAAAATGTGCCTGATTTTTGTGCCTTGGAGTGCGTGCTTTCTTCTGTACCCTCTTCCTCGATTTCTGTGCCTGCTCACTTGGAAACACTGCCTCTCCTTTGCTGTACAGATTTTTTGCCTCGGTATGTGTGCCAATAAATGCTGCTGTACCTTTGTTGAAATCTCTTCACTTCTGCCCTCCTTCTTCTCACTACTCAGAAAAATCTCCAGCTCTCCTTCTCTCCTTCTCCCAATTTGCTCATGAAAGAATGAATGACCTTTTCCCTCCTTTTCCTCCTTTAACCTAACCCTAAGCGACTTTTGGGAAATCCCTAAATCCAATGGCTGAAATAGATTGAGATCTAGGGCCGAGATTAAATGTTCATTTAAATCTCACTTTCTATTTTTTAATTCACCCCACTTTAATAAAGACCCACTTAGTCATTTATTTCCAAAGTCACTTTTCCTTTCTAATTTTACATTGACTTTATTAAAGTCACTTTAAAATTAGACTTTAGTAACTTTATCACTTAAAGTCACTTTTAAATTAGATTTTAGTAACTTTATCACTTAAAGTCACTTTTAAATTAGATTTGACTTTATAAAAATTATAAAGTCACTTTAGGAGAAAAATTATATTCTTTTGGACACTTTTCCCTAGGCCAAAGATCAAAGCCTTAGGGAACCACTTGTCCTCCGGTAACCAAATTTCAACACTCCCTCTTACCGAGGAAGGTGTTCCTCACCACACCCATCTTATCTCTGAAGTAGACATGCTTTCCCCGTGGTAAGGCTTTGGTAAGAATATCTGCAACCTGCTCATCAGTGGGAATATACTCAAGCTTCACAGCTCCTTTCTGAACATAGTCTATGATGAAATGATATTTGATCCCGATATGCTTTGACCTGTCATGAAATACTGGATTCTCCGTGAGTTTAATGCAACTCTGATTATCACAGTAAATCACTGAAGGTCTCAACGGCTGACCAAATAAGCCAAACAACATCTTGCGAATCCAGATGGCCTCACAACTAGCTAGACTAGCTGCCATATACTCTGCTTCCGCTGAACTCAATGCTACTGACTGCTGCTTTCGGCTGAACCATGACACCACTGCCGAACCCAACCCAAAACAACACCTTGAAGTGCTCTTCTTATCAGAAGCACAACCTGCCCAATCAGAATCAGTGTAACCTACCAATCTCACTCCATCCCCTTTCCTGTAGTCCAGACCATAATCCACTGTCCCCTGCAAGTACCGCAAAATGTGTTTTGCAGCCACCCAGTGAACCTTCCTAGGCTCACACATAAACTGACTCATCGTGTTGACTGCAAAACAAATATCTGGCCTAGTGTGGACCAAATACATCAAGGAACCAATCAACTGTCTGTACAATGTGGGATCCACCAACTCGGAATCCGAAGCATGGAGCTTCTTCCAGTTGGTGATCATCGGTGTCGACATGGGTTTACAATCCTCCATGTGGAATCTGCCAAGGATATCCACAATATACTTCCCCTGCCCTAGGAAGAAATGCCCCTCCTCCTGCCACACCTCCAAACCCAAAATGTAATGCATCAAGCCGATGTCCTTCATCTCAAACTCCGCCGCAAGATCTCTCTTGCAGTGCTCTATGAGTCTCTCTGCACCTGTAATGACTAAGTCATCCACATACAACACCGGAATGAGAGGCTCCTCACCTATCACAATATAGTAAAGGTTCGGATCTGCCTCACTCTTTGTGAAACCCATCTTCTGCAAGTAAGTATCTATCCTGGAGTACCAAGCTCTGGGAGCTTGCTTCAGGCCATAAAGGGCCTTCTTCAGTCTACACACATGGGACTCCTTCCCATGCACCTCAAAGCCCTGTGGCTGCTCAATGTACACCTCCTACTGTATGAAGCCATTGAGAAATGTGGTCTTCACATCCATCTGGTGGATCTTCCAACCCATCTCTGCTGCTATCAATATAATGGAGCGGATCGAAGTATATTGAGCCACGGGAGCGAAGGTCTCCTCATAATCAACTCCCTCTACCTGGGAGAACCCTCTAGCCACAAACCTTGCTTTGAATTTCTCAATGCTGCCATCTGCAACATGATTTACCTTGTAAAGCCATCTGGAAGTAACCACGGATTTTCCCTCAGGCCTCGACACCACCTCCCAAACATAATTCTTCATGATAGAAGAATACTCCACTTGCATGGCCTGTCTCCAGACTTGCTGGCTAGTTGCCTCCTCATAGCTAGAAGGCTCAGAGTCAAGGATGCTGGTAGCCATTGCCATATAGCTACAAAACCTCTCAGGTGGTCTGCTCTCTCTGACCGGCCTCTTAGGCTCAGCAACAGATGTGGCATCTCTCAAGGTGTCTTGAAGCCACTTGGGCTTCCTCTTCCCTGAGCACACTTCTCCCGCCGGAGAATAAAACTCCTCCTCCTCAACACCAGGAGCCTGAACTCCTGACTGTCTGTTTGCTGTCCTCCTGCCTGCACCTGAACCTGTAGATGCTGAGGTACCGTGTGAACTGTCCATCAGTGGACTCCCCAGTGAACTGCTCTGTGGACTGCTCTGCGTGCTGCCCATAGCACCACCCCTCTGACTCTGCGAGCCACTCCCCACTGACGGACCTAACATCGTCATAGATGTACCTCCGGATCCTCCTGATCCCTGCCCACTGGATCCCTGTGACTGACTCAACTGCTGCTGAGGGTCTGGCTGATCCAGATACTCTAACTCCCGTGACCTCCTAAAGGCCCTGTCCTCCTCGAACTTCACATCCCGCCTGACAACAACTCTCCTCTGTGCGGGAATATAAATCCGAAAGGCCTTTGAGGTCTCACTGTAGCCCACAAAGATACCCTTCTCTGCGGTGGGCTCTAGTTTGGTCCTCTTCTCCTTGGGTATGTAGGAGTATGTAATACACCCAAAGATACGAAGATGACCAATATCGGGCTTCTTCCCAGAAAAAGCCTCCTCCGGAGTCATATGCCCCAAGGCACGATGCGGACTCCTGTTCTGCAAATAAACAACAGTGTTGCAGGCCTCTGCCCACAAAAACAATGGCAACCCCTGATCATGTAACATGGCTTTGGCAGCCCCTCCGATGGATCTGTTCTTCCTCTCCGCAACCCCATTCTGCTGGGGGTTATAAGGAACAATGAACTCCCTCCTAATGCTTGCCTCTGCACAATAGTCAAAAAACTCTCCAAGGGTGTACTCTCCTCCATTGTCCGACCTCAGGGACTTGATCTTCCGACATGTCTGTGTCTCCACAAGAGCTCTGAACTCCTGAAACTGCTTGAAGACCTCACTCTTGGTCTTCAAGAAATAAATCCAGGTCCTCCTGGAGTGATCATCAATGAATAAAACATAGTACTCATATCCACTCAAGGAAACATGAGACATCCGACCGCTCACATTGGAATGAATCAAATCAAGTATCCTAGTCGCTCTGCTGTCACTGCTAGGAAAAGGGGATTTGGCAAACTTGCCCATCGCACATCCTCTGCAAGTATCAAAATGATCAGTACTGAAATCTGGCACACTTGTAGTGATCTCCCGCAAGGTCCTCAAGGCTCCATGATACATATGCCCCATCCTGCGGTGCCAAATCTCACACAGCTCAGAACTGCTAGCTCTGCTGTCGGTACTACTGCTCAATGCCAAAAGGGGCTGAAATGAAAACTTGTACACCTTTGCATGGCGTACACCTATCACTCTAGCTGAATCAGCTGGAGTGCCCCTGGGATACATCAACACCTGTCCTCCCCTGAATAGTATCTCATATCCTCTGTCCTCCAAAGCTGAGACGGATATGAGGTTCTTCCTCATCCCTGGCACACAAAGAACATCTGACACCTTCAAGGGAGGTTTGGACTCCCTCTGAAATGTCAATGTTCCCACACCGACTGCTCTAACAACTCTGTCATCACCGAGTACTACCTCTACATCGGTGCCACTCTCTGAAAGCTCTGAGAAGTACTCACGGACTCCTGTCATGTGACGTGAAGCCCCACTGTCCACATACCAGATACCCGAAGATGCTCCGCTAATCGAGGGAAATGCCTGCTCCCTCTGAACCTGTGTGGCAGGTACTCCTGCACTAGAAGACTCACACGCAATGAACCCAAACTCTCGGTCAAAGCGATCTGCAAAGTCCTCAACCTCTGCTGAAGCTGCCATGCTCTGGTTCTTCCCCTTCTTCTTCTTCTTCTCCGGACACACAACTGCATAGTGTCCCATCTTCTGACAATTCCAACACTTCATCTTGGAATAGTCCTTCTGTGTGTTACCCTGTTTACCTTTACCTTTGCCTTTGCCCCCACCATTGCTTGTGGAAGCCTGCTTCTTGCCTTTGCCTTTCTTGCCTCCTGCCAACAGTGCTACATCCTCATCCTGCTCAACTGGCTTGGCTGCTCCAAGCTGACCTTTCCTGATCTCTGTCTGAATGCAATCATCCCAAAACCTCTCCCATGTGGGAAGGGTTTCACATGCACAAACCCCATCAGCAAAGTTCGTCCATGAACTGGGGAGGCAATTCACTGCTATCTGCACCAACTCAGTGGGTTGAATGACCTCTCCAATTGCTGCCAACTTATCTCTCACATTAGTAATATTTGTGAGATATCCAGCTGCACTATCAGTCTTACCCATCTTAATGGTTTTCAACTTCTCCTTCAAGACCATTTTCCGGTTCTCATTGGTACTCTGGTAGAGATTGGACAATGCTGTCCACATCTCATGAGCATTTCTCTTTCCTCTCACATGAGGAATGCAATGGTCTTTGATTCCGTCTAGAATCAGTCTCTTACCCTTTTTGTTCTTCCTATTATATGCTGCCAACTGAGTAGCATCAGTAGGCACATTAACAGGCTGCTGTGTGGTATGAACCATGATATCCCAGACTTCTGCCTCCTCAAATATACTCTGCATTCTCTCCTTCCAAACGCTGTAATTGGTATGCCCATCCAACCTATCCTCCACCCTCAATCCCAATGACATCCTGCTGTCCTAAAACTGAAAAATAGCACTGCTATAGTAAAGATAAAAATTCTGTTTGTGAAAAATCAGCTTGTTGGAATTTTCTGAGTGAAAAATCAGCAGGCTGTATTTTTCTCCTTGCTGTCCCAAACTGCACTTTCAACACTCAAGCTTTGATACCATGTAGAAATTTCCTGTTTTCCCACCCCGGTTTTTAGTTTCACCTTATTTCTCCAAATAGTTAAATGCCCTTTCCCATATCCTTACATTCAACAAACTGGAAAATAAATTTTTGCTGAAAACACAAATTCTGGAAAATTTACAGAATGCTGGAAAATGCAGAAATAAAAATCAGCAAGCATAAAACAACCATTCAACACATTTAACACTGATATTTTGGTCAACATGACCCTGGAAAAACCCCCTACAACTCTTGGGGAAAACCAGTTCGAAAGCTTCTCTTTTATTTTTCTGAATATTGCTTTTTACAGTGAAACAGGAAAAACTCAGAAAAAATTCCAGCAACCAATTTACAGACTTATCTCGATTTCTGTGCTTGCACACCGCCTCGGAAATTGTGCCAAATCAGCAACAACAAAAAACAAAAAATTTACAGCACCTTAGGGCAGCATTAAATGTTGTACGACCACCTCGGGAAGCGTGCCAGAACAGCCGTACTTTGCTGTACGGATTGTACAGCTTTTGTACAGCAACCTCTCTCGAAATCTGTGCCAAAAAACAGAGCTGTAGCTGCTGTCCTCTTCCTCGGTTTTTGTGCCGAAAATGACAGCCACCCTCTTCCTTGAAAAATGTGCCTGATTTTTGTGCCTTGGAGTGCGTGCTTACTGCTGTACCCTCTTCCTCGATTTTTGTGCCTCCTCACTTGGAAACACTGCCTCTCCTTTGCTGTACGGATTTTCTGCCTCGGTATGTGTGCCAATAAATGCTGCTGTACCTTTGCTGAAATCTCATCACTGCTGCCCTCCTTCTTCTCATTGCTCAGAAAAATCTCTAGCTCTCATTCTCTCCTCCCAATCTGCTCATGAAAGAATGAATGACCGTTTCCCTCCTTTTCCTCCTTTAACCTAACCCTAAGTGACTTTTGGGGAATCCCTAAATCCAATTGCTGAAATAGATTGAGATCTAGGGCTGAGATTAAATGCTCATTTAAATCTCACTTTCTATTTTTTAATTCACCCCACTTTAATAAAGACCCACTTAGTCATTTATTTCCAAAGTCACTTTTCTTTCTAATTTTACATTGACTTTATTAAAGTCACTTTAAAATTAGACTTTAGTAACTTTATCACTTAAAGTCACTTTTAAATTAGACTTTAGTAACTTTATCACTTAAAGTCACTTTTAAATTAGATTTGACTTTATAAAAATTATATAGTCACTTTAGGAGAAAAATTAAATTCTTTTGGACACTTTTCCCTAGGCCAAATATCAAAGCCTTAGGGAACCACCCATCCTCCGGTAACCAAATTTCAACACAATCCTCAACTTCACTTTGTCAAAATATCTTTGGTTATTCTTCACGGCTCCTAAAGTCTTCTTCAACAAGCTCTGACACACTTAGTATGCATGTAACATCATCAATGACAACCTTGTAATATCCCGTTTTCAGAAAAATCACAAGTCTGTGCTAGAGATGGACTGCTGAGGCATTTACTGGTTATGTCTCCTTCCAAACAAGGGAGAAAACCAGAGGCTACTTGGCCCCTTGCAGTCTCTGTCTACATATATGTAATTATTCCTATCTAGGAATTACTGCAGCAAGCTCCTTAGGGACGCTGTATAAGGAAGCAGATGTGAAAATAAGGCCTCCCACTACTGGAATGCCTTATAACATATACATTTCGACCTCCTTGCAGAATGTAAGCTCAAAGAAATAACCTTAAGCAGCTTATTCAGATCTTCCATAGTGAACTAGCTGAAAATGGCAGCAACATGTAAGCACAGAATAGATGTCTCCAGAAAATAACGCTGTATAAGTGAGAAATGGGACTAAGGTCCCTTATATGATTCAATATATGACTTACTTACAGAATCAGAGGTAAAACAAATGAATCTAGCTCATATAAACAGATCTCCCTATTTCTATATGCCTCAAATGAGCTTAAACCCCATAGCTTAGAACATGCAGAAACTACTGAATCAAGATATGGGTTATTCTATCTAGGGTTTATGCAGAGAAGAACATGACATATCATATCTGAAATGAACAAGCATCCAATGGCTAAGAAAATGTGATTCCTTTCCTCTTTATACACAATAAAGGTCACCCACAAGGGTTTACATGAAATACAAGTGTACAAGTGCAGATCTGCAAATATATGTAGCTGGAAAACAAAATTACTGCAACACTGAATATAAATATGACTGAGAATATGAAAATACAGAAGAGGGATGGAATATAGAGCTTTTCGGGAGAAGGGTTGGCCCTTTCTCCAAAGATCAAGCCCTAAAGAAAGGAATCAAACCCTTCAGCGGCTGCTTCACAAAAATAACGCAGTTTACCCAGTGAACTACGCTGTAATGGATGGAACATGAGATGGCCACATGCCAAGATCTGAAATGAGCTCTGAAATATCCTATGAAGCTCCCTCAATGCAAGAGAGACTCCCTCCACTGAATAGAAATGCACAAGAGAAGATGAAACAACCCTCCCATTGCACTACCCAGCAACACTGCGTCCTCTACTATAGAAATAACGATGTAGATGTGAGAAATGCTTGGCCTACAATCCAGATGTGGGAGAAATGAAGCAAAACCCCCTTCAAGAGATCACTCAATGAAGGAGAAGGAATTCCTAAATAGGAATCCCTCCAAACTCTGCTGAGCAGCAGGAGTTTGTAGAAAATGTCTGAGAAGACATGAAATCGAAATACACAAGCTAACCCCACAATGCTACCCCTCTCCTCCTTATGAAGTTGTGAGTTCCTTCACCATGGGTCCCACCTCTTACGGTTTCCATCTTCATTTGAATCTCTTCCCTCCAAAACTGTGCTGGCTTATTAGGCAAACTACTCCTCCTTAGGCTGCGCTGGTTGACTTAGTCAACCTGACCTTGTCCTCATACACTTGGCCCTTCTCACACTAGGAGGTGTAAAATAAGCTGCTTTAAGAGTCCCCTTTTTACATTAGGAAGGTTTTATTCATATTAAGAGGCCTCCTCTTCCCTTTTATTCACCTACTACATAAAATGAGCAAAAATTAATGTTCCAATTTATTCATGAAAATTTTGGAACATTACAGTCCTCCCCTCCCAAATGTTGCTTGTCCTCAAGCAATTGTAAGGATAGAAATGAGTGAATCTCCTTACCTCCTCTGGTAGCATCAACATATGATGGGATCCTCCAAAGAACATGATGCCATATCATCCATGAAACTCCATAGGGCCTCTCCAAGCATATAGATTTGCACTTGGTGAAACTCCCCAAATGACTATGATCATGAGAAGGAAAGTGCTCAAGGAGACAACCATGTGTGGTCTAGAGGTCTTATCAAGGTATGGAGTGAAATATGCATGGGAATTCCTCTCCCCCCAATGTGAAACCTCCACCTCAAGCTATGATCCATATGGAATGAGCCACCCTCCTGCATGGTAACTCATGAAAAGTTTCTTCCACCTTTGGCTTTAGAAGTGTAGGTGGGCTGAATGACTGAACATGATCGGCAAGAAAGCCTATCCCACGCTGTCCTCCTCTCCACTTATGAATAGTGTAGAGTATGTGATGTTCATGGGCTGCAAATGTATTTCCTTCAAGTGGCAAAATGTAGAGCAATCCACCAAAGATTCCTCCTCCAACATTGAAGAAAAAGCTGCCCCAAAACATCCCTTCCATGATGAAGAGGACATGGTCATCATAGAATGTCCAAATGAGATGTTTGTTGTAGGATTTGAATGCTGCTGTATGATATAAACAAAGTCTCAAAAGGACACAGCGTAATCTCATTCATTGCTCCTTCAGAAAATGGCATGGCAAGTAGTATGTTGCTAAATGACTAGTGGTGAGAATTCTCACATCCACTAGTAGAAAGTAAATGGCTGAATGGTTCAACTATACATACAAGTCATATTTGGTCACTTTCCCATGATTATACAATGAATTATCATCATACTTATGGCTCACATAAAAAGGAAACAAATACTTAGCTGTAGTGGCCATAGTTTTTCTCATGTTCCCTTTAGAACATGCAATGCAGAAAATGTGGGAATTCCTCCCCTTCAAGGACACTCCCCACTTATGTATCATTCTTCCAATCATGCACCCAATGTAAATCAGAACCATATCAGCAAGGGGAGTCATTATTAGCAACAAAATGAGGAAAATTCTGTAGGTTTCATGTGATGCAAGGGAGTACCAACAGTTTCCCTAATAGTGGCAGTGCAGTTTTCGAAGTTGCTGCTTCAGAAATTTACATGGAAAAATGCTTTGTGACTCATGGATGATAATGTAAATTAGCTGAACATGTATGCAATGGAAATAAATCTTCCATAGGGCATGTGAAAGATGGCTGCCTCCATCATATAATTTGGCCCAACTTTGCCCGGGGAGCAATCTGGTCAGCTTGCCCTCTTGTAGAGCCATGCACTGCAAGATAACAGTAAGAGTACATAAATCAGCCAGTGTAAAAACATAATTCTTACCATATTCCAGGAGAAAAATGATGTATGGATCCATGAATGAACCCTCCATAGTTGTTAGGCATGCTCCCATGAAGAGGAGTGGACTAGGTGCTGCAAGAAGATCCTTCTTCTCATGCTTGGGAATCCAAGTGAAGAAGAATGTAGCATAGTAATAGATGACTCCATCTACTACCTCATCCATCTCACCACCTCTCTCCTCATCAAGTGCAACCATGATGAAACGATCCTGGGACCTGTGGGTTATGGAACCACCACACCTCCGCTGGGCACACTTCATCCATCGGTTACTGCTCCAAAGATATAACGCTGTTGGCCTATACACATAGGCTCTCATCCATATCAAGCTCCATTATTTGACATGTAGCTTGTAAAAGATACTCTCCATAATGCTACCATATATTAGGGGTCTCCTCCATGATGAAAACACCTCTTGCACCATGATAGTGCCATACTTCACTCTTGCAACACTATGCCAAGTGGGAGAGAAATCTTGCCCTTTCTCTCTCCCCATCCTCCGGAACAACAAATATCCTTGCTGCCCCTTCATACCTCCATCACTCATCATATGTGGTGGAAAAAAAATGACCCTACCATCATATTGCATCCATACTCCTTGCTATCCCATGATGAAAGTATCCTGCCAAGCTCCTTCCATCCTCATACCCTTGAGAAAAGGACATGTCTCATGATGGCCAAACTCTCTCCTGAGTAGTCCGCGCAGAATTGACTCTTGCTACCTTGTGTCATAGATATGCAAGTGGCTCACAAGCCTCTTGCTCTCCATCCACTCTCCTCCATCAAGGTGTGGCTGTCCCCAGTCCTTCTCTCCTTTGGCATCCTCCCAATGAAGACTGCCATTATCCCAAGGCAAGTGTCCCTCCTTACACCTCATGGGATGTTGAGATGTAACCCCTTGAAGAATTTCCAGGAAAGGTCTCTCATCAATCCAACCCTTGAATCCACAAGAATCCAAGAGAGCTAAGGACAAGACATCCTTAGGAGATGGCACATCATGCATGATGCTCTCCAAATCCTTGCACCATGACTCCTCATGCTGCATGAAACTCAATAAGGGTGCAAAGGAATGAGTGTTGATCCCTTATTGGATCAAACCCCTCTTGTACAGCGCTGTATAAAATTACTCCTCTTTATCAGCATGAAGTTTCGATCCTGGGCCATGTGAATGCAAATTTCCCAAACCTCCTATGACCTTTTCTGAAATATCACTGCATGGAAATTTTTGCATACATTTGTGGATCTTTGAGACATCTTGTATGGCTGCAAGAGTCTCTCTCTCTGATTTGTTGGCTGATCCAACTACTGATATGGTAGGTTTCTCCTCTATGAACTGGACAATGCTGGTAGAAGCCTCCTCAAGTGGAGAAGAATGCTCCTCCTCCTCTGGCCATCTATCCACTCCCTCTTGTGGCCCTCCATACTCTTCACTTCCTTCATGAGCATAGGAAGTGTTTTCATCTTCTTCTACCTCTTGAAACCCTCTAGAGGTTTCACTGCAGCCTTTCTCATCTTGAAACCCTCTTGGAGTTTCACTGCACTTTTCTTTCCCATTGGTTGAACCCCTTTGGAGAGGCTCCTTTCTGATCTGAAAGATGGATGAGAGTAACCTCATCCTCTCCATCTTTGTTCTCCTCTTCTTTGTATTCTATGGGTGGATATGAAGTCCACAGGATGAGCCAAGATAGCTGCTCCTTGCTCTTCTCTTTAGTTTTCTGAAAGCTTGATCTCACAGGCAGTGCCAGAGATCATGCTCTGATACCACTGTAATATCCCGTTTTCAGAAAAATCACAAGTCTGTGCCAGAGATGGAATGCTGAGGCATTTACTGGTTATGTCTCCTTCCAAAGAAGGGAGAGAACCAGAGGCTACCTGGCCCTTTGCAGTCTCTGTCTACAGATATGTATTTATTCCTATCCAGGAATTACTGCAGCAAGCTCCTTAGGGACGCTGTATAAGGAAGAAGATGTGAAAATAAGGCCTCCCACTGCTGGAATGCCTTAGAACATATATATTTCAACCTCCTTGCAGAATGTAAGCTCAAATAAATAACCTTAAGCAGCTTATTCAGATCTCCCATAGTGAACTAGCTGAAAATGGAAGCAACATGTAAGCACAGAATAGCTGTCTCCAGAAAATAACGCTGTATAAGTGAGAAATGGGACTAAGGTCCCTTATATGACTCAATATATGACTCACTTACAGAATCAGAGGTAAAACAAATGAATCTAGCTCATATAAACAGATCTCCTGTCAATTTTTGAAGATGTTCTATGCTTGGAGAAACTTTACTCTTCTCACAGCAATCATACAAATAGTTAAGTAAAACGCAGATAGAACATATAAGTGGATCTTATAGAAGACAAATCAGAAACAGGAAAAATGTGGTGGTGCGTTACGGCGGTCAACAGGATGCTTCAACCATCAAAGTCTCCTTGGTCAGCCAACCCAGAATGTGTCACAACAGTCCTCCAATCAGCAAACGAGTCAACCCAAGTCAACTCCAAAAAAGTCAACGATGTCCAGAAAAGTCAACGCAGGGCAGCAAGCTAAAAGTCAACGCAGCAGCAGATTGGTCAACCCTTTGACCTCGATTTCTGTGCCAAACAGTACGGCCTTCCAAAATCAAACTTCTCACCAAATTTCAGCCCATTCGGACCATGCGTTGACCAAAGTCAACGCTGGTCAAACTTTCTGCAAAACCCTAACTGCAGAAATTCGTCCTTCAGCTCAGCCGTACAGATTTTTCCTTCTTCTCCTTCACACGTGTGGGCTGAACTCGTCCTCCAAGGAGCTCGTACTAAATCAGATGAGAGAAGAAGATGTGAGTTGTGTTGTTGTGAAATGCTCTCCAACTTTGCCTGTATTTATATCCATCATTGGGGCGTGTGACACATCTGCTGGGGGTGTGAAACCTTAAGGCCGACTTGCACATATAATTTATTAAGAATAATAAATTCAAAATAAATGTTCTGCTCATCGGATTAAGACATATTATATATGGATTTTACACCTCTCCGAAAGAGGAATCCAACAAAAATATTAGCCTCTTAATCTGAGCATCATAACATGGAGTTTGGACCTAGTTGTCCAAATTTAACATATCCCTATTTCTATATGCCTCAAATGAGATTAAACCCCATAACTTAGAACATGCAGAAACTACTGAATCAAGATCTGCGTTATTATATCTAGGGTTTATGCAGAGAATAACATGACATATCAAATCTGAAATGAACAAGCATCCAATGGCTAAGAAAATGTGATTCCTTTCCCCTTTATACACAATAAAGGTCACCCAAAAGGGTTTACATGAAATACAAGTGTACAAGTGTAGATCTGCAAATATATGTAGTTGGAAAACGTAGTTACTGCAACAATGAATATAAATATGAATAAGAATATGAAATTAAAGAATAGGGATGGAATATAGAGCTTTCCGGGAGAAGGGTTGGCCCTTTCTCCAAAGACCAAGCCCTCAAGCAAGGAATCAAACCCTGCAGCTGCTGCTTCACAAAAATAATGCAGTTTACCCAGTGAAATGCACTGTAATGGATGGAACATGAGATGGACACATGCCAAGATCTCAAATGAGCTCTGAAATATCCTATGCAGCTCCCTCAATGCAAGAGAGATTCCCTCCACTGAATAGAAATGCACAAGAGAAGATGAAACAACCCTCCCATCGCCCTACCTAGCAACACTGCGTCCTCTGCTACAGAAATAACGCTGTAGATGTGAGAAATTCTTGGCCTACAATCCAGATGTGGGAGAAATGAAGCACAAACCCCTTCAAGAGATCACTCAATGAAGGAGAAGGAATTCCTAAACAGGAATCCCTCCAAACTCTGTTGAGTAGCAGGAGTTTGCAGAAAATTTCTGAGAAGACATGAAATCGAAATACACAAGCTAACCCCACAATGCTACCCCTCTCCTCCTTATAAAGTTGTGAGCTCCTTCACCTTGGGTCCCACCTCTTAGGGTTTCCATCTTCATTTGAATCTCTTCCCTCCAAAACTACGCTGGCTTCTTAGGCAAGCTACTCCTCCTTAGGCTGCGCTGGTTGACTTGGTCAACCTGACCTTGTCCTCATACACTTGGCCCTTCTCACACTAGGAGGTGTAAAATAAGCTGCTTCAAGAGTCCCCTTTTTACATTAGGAAGGTTTTATTCATATTAAGGGCCTCCTCTTCCCTTTTATTCACCTACTACATAAAATGAACAAAAAATAATGTTCCAATTTATTCATGAAAATTTTGGAACATTACAGTCCTCCCCTCCCAAATGTTGCTTGTCCTCAAGCAACTGAAAGGATAGAACTGAGTGAATCTACTTACCTCCTCCGGTAGCATCAACATATGATGGGATCCTCCAAAGAACATGATGCCATCTCATCCATGCAACTCCATAGTGCCTCTCCGAGCATATAGATTTGCACTTGGTGAAACTCCCCAAATGACTATGATCATGAGAAGGAAAGTGCTCAAGGAGACAACCATGTGTGGTCTATAGGTATTATCAAGGCATGGAGTGCAATATGCATTGGAAGTCCTCTCCCCCCAATGTGAAACCTCCACCCCAAGCTATGATCCATATGGAATGAACCACCCTCCTGCATGGTAACTCATGAAAAGTTTCTTCCACCTTTGGCTTTAGAAGTGTAGGTGAGCTGAATGACTGAACATGATAGGCAAGAAATCCTATCCGATGCTATCCTCCTCTACACTTATGAATAGTGCAGATTATGTGCTGTTCATGGGCTGCAAATTTATTGCCCTCAAGTGGAAAAATGTAGAGAAATCCACCAAAAATTCCTCCTCCAACATTGAAGAACAAGCTGCCCCAAAACATCCATTCCATGATGAAGAGGACATGGTCATCATAGAATGTCCAAATGAGATGTTTGTTGTAGGCTTTGAATGCTGCTGTATGAAACAAAAAAAGTCTCAAAAGGACACAACGTAATCTCATCCATTGCTCCTTCAGAAAATGGCATGGCAAGTAGTATGTTGCTAAATGACTAGTTGTGAGAATTCTCACATCCACTAGTAGAAAGTAAATGGATGAATGGTTCAGCTGAACATACAAGTCATATTTGGTCACTTGCCCATGATTATACAATGAATTATCATCATACTTATGGCTCACATCAAAATCAAACAAATACTTAGTTGTAGTGGCCATAGTTTTTCTCATGTTCCCTTTAGAACATGCAATGCAAAAAATGTGGGAATTCCTCCCCTTCAAGGACACTCCCCACTCATGTATCATCCTTCCAATCATGCACCCAATGTAAATAAGAACCACATCAGCAAGGGGAGTCATGATTAGCAAAAAAATGAGGAAAATTCTGTAGGTTTCATGTGATGCAAGGGAGTACCAATAGTTTCCCCAATAGTGGCAGCACAGTTTTCCAAGTTGCTGCTTCAGAAATTTACATGGAAAAATGCTTTGTGACTCATGGCTGATAATTTAAATTAGCTGAACATGTATGCAATGGAAATATATCTACCATAGGCCATGTGAAAGATGGCTGCCTCCATTATGTAATTTAGCCCAACTTTGCCCGGGGAGCAATCTGGTCAGCTTGCCCTCTTGTAGAGCCATGCACTGCAAGATAACGGTAAGAGTACATAAATCAGCCAATGTAAAAACATAATTATTACCATATGCCGGGAGAAAAATGATGTATGTATCCATGAATGAACCCTCCATAGTTCTTAGGCATGCTCCCATGAAGAGGAGTGAACTAGGTGCTGTAAGAAGATCCTTCTTCTCATGCTTGGGAATCCAAGTGAAGAAGAATGTAGCATAGTAATAGATGACTCCATCTACTACCTCATCCATCTCACGTCCTCTCTCCTCATCAAGTGCAACCATGATGAAATGATCCTGGGACCTGTGGGTTATGGAACCACCACACCTTCGCTGGGCACACTTCATCCATCAGTTACTGCTCCAAAGAGATAACACTGTTGGCCTATACACATAGGCTCTCATCCATATCAAGCTCCATTCTTTGACATGTAGCTTGTCAAAGATACTCTCCAAAATGCTGCCATATATGAGGGGTCTCCTCCATGATGAAAACACCTCTTGCACCATGATAGTTCCATACTTCACTCTTGCAACACTATGCCAAGTGGGAGAGCAATCTTGCCCTTGCTCTCTCCCCATCCTCCGTAACAACAAATATCCTTGCTTCCCCTTCATACCTCCATCACTCATCATATGTGGTGAAAAAAAAATGACCCTACCATCATATTGCATCCACACTCCTTGCTGTCCCATGATGAAAGTATCCTGCCAAGCTCCTTCCATCCTCATACCCTTGAGAAAAGGACATGTCTCATGATGGCCAAACTCTCTCCTGAGTAGCCAGCACAGCTTTGACTCTTGCTGCCCTGTGTCATAGATATGCAAGTGGGTCACAAGCCTCTTTCTCTCCACCCACTCTCCTCCATCAAGGTATGGCTGTCCCCAATCCTTCTCTCCTTTGGCATCCTCCCAATGAAGACTGCCATTATCCCAAAGCAAGTATCCCTCCTTACACCTCATGGGATGTTGAGATGTAACCCCTTGAAGAATTTCCAGGAAAGGCCCCTCATCAATCAAACCCTTGAATCCACAAGAATCCAAGAGAGCTAAGTACAAGACATCCTTAGGAGATGGCACATCATGCATGATCCTCTCCAAATCCTTGCACCATGACTCCTCATGCTTAGAACATGCAGAAACTACTGAATCAAGATCTGCGTTATTCTATCTAGGGTTTATGCAGAGAAGAACATGAAATATCAGATCTGAAATGAACAAGCATCCAATGGCTAAGAAAATGTGATTCCTTTCCTCTTTATACACAATAAAGGTCACCCACAAGGGTTTACATGAAATACAAGTGTACAAGTGCAGATCTGCAAATATATGTAGCTAGAAAACACAGTTACTGCAACAATAAATATAAATATGACTGAGAATATGAAAATACAGAAGAGGGATGGAATATAGAGCTTTCTAGGAGAAGGGTTGGCCCTTTCTCCAAAGATCAAGCCCTCAAGCAAGGATTCAAACCCTGTAGTTGCTGCTTCACAAAAATAATGCAGTTTAACCAGTGAACTGTGCTGTAATGGATGGAACATGAGATGGCCACATGCCAAGATCTGAAATGAGCTTTGAAATCTCCTATGCAGCTCCCTAAATGCAAGAGAGACTCCCTCCACTGAATAGAAATGCACAAGAGAAGATGAAACAACCCTCCCACTGCACTACCCAACAACACTGTGTCCTCTGCTATAGAAATAACGATGTAGATGTGAGAAATTCTTGTTCTACAATCCAGATGTGGGAGAAATGAAGCACAACCTCCTTCAAGAGATCACTCAATGAAGGAGAAGGAATTCCTAAACATGAATCCCTCCAAACTCTGCTGAGCAGCAGGAGTTTGTAGAAAATGTCTGAGAAGACATGAAATTGAAATACACAAGCTAACCCCATAATGCTGCCCCTCTCCTCCTTATGAAGTTGTGAGATCCTTCACCTTGGGTCCCACCTCTTAGGGTTTCCATCTTCATTTGAATCTCTTCCCTCCAAAACTGTGCTAGCTTCTTAGGCAAGCTACTCCTCCTTAGGCTGCGCTGGTTGACTTGGTCAACCTGACCTTGTCCTCATACACTTGGCCCTTCTCACACTAGGAGGTGTAAAATAAGCTGCTTCAAGAATCCCCTTTTTACATTAGGAAGGTTTTGTTCATATTAAGAGGCCTCCTCTTCCCTTTTATTCGCCTACTACATAAAATGAGCAAAAATTAATGTTCCAATTTATTCATGAAAATTTTGGAACGTTACAAACCTTTTCTTGTTAGAAGGTGTCACCACTGCTCTTCATAGTACCCACACAATTTATCCAAGTTACCTCATGATGGCTTCATCAATGCATCATCATCTTCCAAGATCACTCAAGGCTTCTCAACAAAATATCTTCAATTTGGAACCTTCTTCAAGGTCAACCAATGTCCTCAAGAATGTCTCCACAATCTTCTTCTACAAGTGTCTTTAATAGTTATGAACACCAAATATTTACCAAGTTACTTCAACAAGACTTCACGTCTTCAAGATGTTTTCAAATGGCTCCAAGATCAACTCTAAGTCTTCAAAACTTCAAGAATATTTCTTTCAATTCCTTTTTAATCCCTTAGAGAAAAGGTAGAGGAATGCCTGATTTTCTAGGCAGTGATCCAAGCCTCCAAAAATTGTTTCCAAAGATTTCTTCAATTTCTGGTTCTAGTCTTCACAAGTCTTAAACAAGAAATGACTTCCAAAAATGTCACTCAAGTTTTATTCTGATTTTCAATACCCTACTCCAAAGAATGTCTTCACCAGTTGCTTTAAAAGTAGACAAAAATGTCTCTTAATTATGCTTTATAAACTACTTCAAATACAACTTCATATACTTTTAGAAAACACCCTCTAGAATTGTCTTAAAAAAACACTTGACAGCTTCTCCAAGTATGCTCTAAACAGTGCCCAATAAGCTGCTCTCAAAAGATCTTAAGAACAATGCTCAAAAGCTTCAACGATGCCAGAAAAAAGGCTCCAAACTATGTATCACATGCCTGTAATGTTTTATGCACTGATCTGAACTTCCTATAGATCTGTCCTCAAATAGAAACCTCTCAACAACACTATTCTGAACCCATAGACTACCATAGATGTTGTACAAATTCTGAGCCTTCAACGAGCTTTAAATAGTTACTTAAGTCTGATCTAACTCGAGCTCTGTCATGAAGCTACTCCACAATTCTGTCATAAATTTGAAGTCTCCTGCAATGTAGTTTCTCCACAGATCTAGAATACCACATAAGTATTCCTCCTCAGCCTTCTTAAAAAATTACCCAAACAGTGTTTTATAATGTGCTCCTCGGCCTCCTTTTAATTCTGTACTCAATCTCAGAAAATATCACCAAAATATGATGGCTAAAGTGAGGATGAAACTGTGTATTTATAGTGTTTTTCGCTCATCAAAGTGAAGGGGCACATCTCTGGATTAGGTCGACATGAATCTGTGAGTGTAGGTCGGCTGGCTAAAAAATATATATTTTTCTAAAATTAATTTCAATAGCTCACAAAATACTAGGAGTTTCAGTACAAATAAGGGCTCATTGGAAAGCTAAAATTATGCTCTAAAGGATGGTGAAGGTCTCACAAAGAAATTCTACCTCTAAGATGGTGAAACATATTTTTCTTTGTGATTGTCCTTAAATTTTATGCATAAAAAGTTTGGGACAACATGAGGAATTTTTGGGACAACATGTCTTCTTCATTCTTTGATTTCTTCATTGTTATCAATGTCATCATAGGATCATAGAGTCATTATGTAGGAGTGCAACATTCATGTAGCATCATGTATCAACAATGTCATCATATACTAGTGCAGTGATATGTCATAGTGCAACCTTCATTAATTTGTCAAAAGCTCCAAAGGAGTCTTCCAATTATGTGAAATTGTGGTCATTCTTCAAGAGTATGACTTCATCACGTGTATGACTTCATCAATTATATTTCTCCACTTCAAAGGCTTGTATATTGGCACCTATGGTATAGATCACCAATCAAGGCAAATGATTGACACTCGGCAACATTATAGTTAGTTCAAGGACTTGTTCGGGCAAGACTTCTTCATTAGTGGCTTGACATCTTCATTGATGGCATCGTTATCAACCAAGAGTTATGACATCATCATCTGGAACCAAGCATCTCACGAATATTTCAGTCAAGGTCATATTGACATCAATGACAACCTTGATTAACAATCTCCCCCTTTGTCATTGATGGCAATATTCTTGCCCTTCCAACATTCTCTCCCCCTTTGTCATTAATGGAAAACGGGGTGCCCAAGTACTCCCCCTATCAAGCTGCTTCTTGTTGCTTCATGCTGCTCCCCCTATCATGGTACTCCTTCAGGAAATTTTGTGGATGACTGATGTGTTTTCATCTCTTCATGTGATGAACCATATCCCCCTTCCTATATAAGCTCCTCTATCTCATGAAGGATTGCTCGCCTTGTGTGATAAAATAGAAGACATCATCGTAATATCATGATTTTTTCAATGGAGTTACTTTCGAGGGATGATTTATCAAGATTGTTTATGTGTAACTCATCAAGGATTTCATAGGGCCTATTCATGGATAGCTTCTGCAAGAATGCTCAGGAATATCAAAAATCCCCCTAACTGTATGCATGGTCTCCTTTTAAGCAGAGTCTTGTCATCAAATACCTGGAATATCAAGGATGACTTTAGCAAATCAACAACATGTGTTGTTGGCTGGAGTGCTCAAAAGACTTCCGGATTCAACTTGCCTCCTTCTCCATACTTGTGTAACTTTTTTCTTTGGCATGGTTCTAGCTTGTGTAGAGGCCCAAGTCAAGTTACAATCACGTGCCATATGTCCAATGTTATGGCAATTGAAGCACTATATCTTGTTCATGAATAAGAAATCATGACTTCTTCTTGCAAAATTTCTTCTAGGAGAATGACGGGGACCATTATAATTGTCTTTGTGATATGCCCTACAATATTTTGCCATGTGCCCAAAGTTTGTACAAGAATAACAATAACCAAAAAATATACTTTGGTACCTGGAGGATGGATATTGCCTTGATTTCATTCCAAAGTCATTCTGCCTTGGGGTCCTATGATGATATCCATTACCTCTTGCATCCTTGAAACCATCAAAATAATTTCTTGAAGTAGGGTTTCTTCCAATGTCATCTTGTCTCATGCTTTTGCTGGAACTGGGGGCATCAATATTTCTTCCAAGCTTTTCCACATCCTTGTTGTTTGAAGCATTAGGGTTTCCATCACTTTTGTTTGAGGGTTCACTTGAATAACCAAGACCTGATTTATCAAGGGGGGATCTTTGATGACTTAGGATTTCATATAGGGTTTGAGAACTCTTCAAGTTATTATTCAACAAGTCAACTTCCTTTTAAAGAGAGGAAATTTCTCCTTTCAACTTTTCACAATCTTCATCTTTCATGAGTAGCTGCTTCTTCATTTCTTCCATCATCCTTGTTGCTTCGTGTGCTTCAATTTTAAGGGAGATGATATTTGATTTCATTATGAAGATTTCTTCATTCTCCTTTGCTAGACTGCTCACCATTTCTTCTTTTATTCTTTTCACTTCACATGTTTCGGCCTTGAGAAGATTGATGTCTGATTTTAGTTTGAATATTTCTTCATCCTTTTCTTCTAGTTGGAATATCATGGTATTTCTCTCCTTTTCTGCTTCATCAACTTGTCCTTCTATGAATGCCAAAGTTTCCATCACCTTCTCGGCTCCTTGCGCTTGTTTCCTTGCTTCTTCTAGTTGAGATCTAAGAGAGGAGACCTCTTCCTTGTATTGACCAATCTCTGCTTCAAGATTGTTCAAGATCTTAACTCTTTGTTCAGGGTGGCTTGTCAAAGTTTCTTCCCTTTTATTTTCCTTATCCAATTTATTTGTCATAAATATGATTTCTTCATGATGATTTCTATTGTTTTCATGAAATTCCTCCTTAATTTTGGTGAGCTCCTCATCTCTTTATTGTACTTGAAGCTTGCGAAGGTCAACTTCCTTCCTTGTCTTGTGGTCACCATCTTGTGATCTCTTCTTAAGTTACTCATTTTCCTTTTTTAAACTGTTAATCTCTTCCATGGCATCTATAAGCTTAGTCTGGAGATCTTCTTCAAAGTCTTCTTTTTTTTCTTCTTCTTCTAGGTCTTCTTTGGCCTTGATGTCATCATTCTTATTTTTAACTTGCTTGATGGGTTTTGGATTTCCTTCTTGCTTTCCATCATATTTTAGACTAGAGGTCATGGTCAATGCTCCTTTTGAGTGAATATCATGAAGTTTGTCCCATATGCCTTTTGCTGACGAACATTTTTCCAAATTGGCCTTCATAGAATCAGGTAGCCCATTCAAGATTTCTTTCATTTCTCTTGTATTATACTCCTTGGATTCTCCTTCCATCATGCTATTAGTAATCATCGATTTCCAAACTTCAATGCCTTGAGTCTTTAAGAAATTAGTCATTCTTGCCTCCCATATATCAAAGTTTCCATTGAACAATGGGGCCTTTGTAAATTGACTGACTTCAATTTCGATGGTTGAGGTAGACACAACTTTAGGAGGATTGGAGAATTTCTTCCCTGGATTTTCCATTTGTGTTCTAAGGATCAAACTTCAAGCTGTTAGGCTTTGAGTGAATGTACTGGCTCTGAAACCAATTGTTGGAAATACTGAGAGGGGGGTGAATCAATATTTCTTTTCACTTGTTAATTTTACCAATTAGATCACTTATATTTAGAACACAAAATGAACAATGATGGAATAGATAATTTTATTAATTTATTCTTTACAATAAGTAAAGTACAATAAGGATATAGGGCTCCAACCCTAGATGAAGACTCCAATCTTCCATGTTGCAACCTGTATTGTGCGAAGCACCAACTTGGTCTTTCCAAGGCTCCAACCTTGTCAATTTTGAGGCACCAACCTCAAGGGCTCCAACCCTATATCTGGTACAAGCTCCAACTTGGTCTCTTGAGGACTCCTATCCTCTTGGGCTCCAACCCTATCTTCCAAGGAAACAACCTTGTCAATTATGAGGCACCAACCTCAAGGGATCCAACCCTATATTTGGTACAGGCTCCAACTTGGTCTCTTGAGGACTCCTAACCTCTAGGGCTCCAACCCTATCTTCCAAGGCACCAACCTTGTCAATTCCGAGGCACGAAACTCAAGGGCTCCAATCCTCAACTTCACTTTGTCAAAATATCTTTGGTTATTCTGCACGGCTCCTAAAGTATTCTTCAACAAGCTTTGACACACTTAGAGTCCATGTCACATCATCAATGACAAAATTTTCTTGTTAGAATATGTCACCACTGCTCTTCATAGTACCCAAACAATTTATCCAAGTTACCTCATGATGGATTCATCAATGCATCATCGTCTTCTAAGATCACTCAAGGCTTCTCAACAAAATATCTTCGATTTGGAACCTTCTTCAAGGTCAACCAATGTCCTCAAGAATGTCTCCACAATTTGCTTCTACAAGTGTCTTTAATAGGTATGAACACCAAATCTTTAACAAGTTACTTCAACAAGACTTCACGTCTTCAAGATGTTTTCAAATGGATCCAAGATCAACTCTAAGTCTTCAACACTTCAAGAATATGTCTTTCAATTCCTTTGTAATCCCTTAGAGAAAAGGTAGAGGACTGTCTGATTTTCTAGGCAGTGATCCAAGCCTCTAAAAACTGTTTCCAAATATTTCTTCAAATTCTGGTTCTAGTCTTCACAAGTCTTGCACAAGAAATGACTTCCAAAAATGTCACTCAAGTTTGCTTCTGGTTTGCAATACCTACTCCAAAAAAATTCTTCACCAGTTGCTTTAAAAGTAGACAAAAATATCTCTTAATTATGCTTTGTAAAATTCTTCAAATGCAACTTCATATAATTTCAGAAAACACCCTCTAGAATTTCTTAAAAAAACACTTGACAACTGCTCCAAGTATGCTCTAAATAGTGCCCAATAAGCTGCTCTCAAAATATCTCAAGAACAATGCTCATAAGATTCAACGATGCCAGAAAAAAAGCTCTAAACTATGTATCACATGTCTATAATGTTTTATGCACTGATCTGAACTGCCTGCAGATCTGTCCTCAAATAGAAAACTCTTAACAGCACTATTCTGAACCCACAAACTACCATAGATGTTTTCCAAATTTTGAGCCTTCAACGAGCTTTAAATAGTTACTTAAGTCTGATCTAACTCGAGCTCTATCCTAACTCTACTCCACAATTCTGAAGTCTCCTGCAATGTAGTTTCTCCACAGATCCAGAATACCACAAAAGTATTCCTCCTCAGCCTTCTTAAAAAATTACCCAAACAATGTTTTATAATGTGCTCCTCGGCCTCCTTTTAATTCTGTACTCAATCTCAGAAAAGATCACCAAAATCTGATGGCTAAAATGAGGATGAAGCTGTGTATTTATAGTGTTTTCCGCTCATCAAAGGGAAGGGGCACGTATCTGGATTATGCCGACATGAATATGTGAATGTAGGTCGGTTGGCTAAAAAAATATGTTTTTCTAAGCTTAAAAATTAAATATCTCACAAACTACTAGGAGTTTCGGGACAAATAAGGGCTCATTGGAAAGCTAAAATTATGCTCTAAAGGATGGTGAAGGTCTCACAAAGAAATTCTGCCTCTAAGATGGTGAAACATATTTTTCTTTGTGACTGTCCTTAAATTTTATGCATAAAAAGTTTGGGACATCATGAGGAATGTTTGGGATAGCATGTCTTCTTCATTATTTGATTTCTTCATTGTTAACAATGTCATCATAGGATCATAGAGTCATTAGGTAGGAGTGCAACATTCATGTAGCATCATGTATCAACAATGTCATCATATACTAGTGCAGTGATATGTCATAGTGCAGCCTTCATTAATTTGTCAAAGCTCCAAAGCAGTCTTCCAATTATGTGAAATTGTGGTCATTCTTCAAGAGTATGACATCAACACGTGTATGACTTCATCAATTATAGTTCTCCACTTCGAAGGCTTGTATATTGGAACCTATGGTCTAGATCACCAATCAAGGCACATGATTGACACTCGGTAACATTATAGTTAGTTCAAGGACTTGTTCGGGCAAGACTTCTTCATTAGTGGCTTGACATCTTCATTGATGGCATCGTTATCAACCAAGAGTTATGACATCATCATCTGGAACCAGGCATCTCAAGAATATTTTAGTCAAGGTCATATTGACATCAATGACAACCTTGATTAACAAGGCAAAGAGGATTGGGTAAAAAACACTGTATAGCATGAATGCATTACAAAATACATTTACAACCACTCATGGGTATTGATCATAATGAGGAAAAACACTGGGGGCAAAGAGCTTGTTAGGCCTGCCATTACGAGATTTGCAACACACTTCCTCAGGTTGCAATGTCTCAATTCTCAAGAGAAAAACCTGCAGAAAATGTTTTCTTCTGATTATTGGACCGAATCCCGGTGGGCTCGTAGACAAGATGGAAAAGACACCAAAAATAAAGTCTTTGACAATTATTTTGGAAAAGGTCTTCAAATATGGTAAAAATTACTGAGCCCCTTGTTAAGGTGCTAAGGATGGTGGATTCGGAAAAGATGGCAATGGGATACATTTATGAGGCTATGGATCAAGAAAAGGAGCAGATACGGGAGGTTTAGAGGGACAAGTTAGCTAAATATGCCCAGATATGGGAGATCATTGATAACAGATGGAACAATCAACTCCATCGTCCTATACATGCAGTTGGGTATTTTTTGAACCCAAAGTATTATTATAAAGCTCAGCTAGGAGATTAGCAGGATAGGGAGGTCAGATCTGGATTGATTGATTGCTTGGAGCACATGGTCCCTATCCGTGCAGACCTTTTAGAAACACATAAACAACTTACTCTTTTTAGTATGGCAGCTGGTACCTTTGGAAAGAACTTGGCGAAAATGGCAAGAGATGTGGATCAACCAGGTAAGTAATTCCAATTTGTTTTTATTTTCAAGTTAAATTGTTTGAAATAAGTAATGAAATGAACTATGTTACAAATGAATGTCTTTTGATTTGCAACACATTGGTGGGAGTCATTTGGCGGCCAATGTCCTCAATTGAAAAAGTTTGCAATTTGAATCCTCAGCCAAACTTGCAGTGCTTCAGGTTGTGAGCGCAATTGGTTTGTTTTTGAGCACATACACACAAAGAAGAGAAACCGTTTGGAACATAAATGGTTAAATGATCTTGTGTTTGTGCAATAAAACCTTCACTTGAGGCAGAACCAACTGATGAACAAAACACCTGATCTAGATCCCATTGTGTTGGATGATATTGATCTAACATCAGAATGGGTGGAGGAGATCGAAGATCCAGTGTTTGAGGCAGATTTTGATTTTGATGCAGCATTAGCGGGGGGTGAATTTGAAGCAGATTTGGTGGTGCCATTAGACGGAGACCCAGGATTGGTAGCTGCATCAAGGAAAGGAAAACAACCAATGGAAGGCACTAGTCATGCAACTCTAGTAACTCGTGCTTCCATTAGGTCCACTTCTATTGTTATTGGTGGCAGTGGTATTCAGGTTGCAGATGAGCCTGAGATTGAGGCATCCTCAGACTCTGATCCAGATGATGTCTATGCAACTGCCAATGTTGATCTTGTGTCTAGTAGTGGTGATGAATTTGATGATTGATCATGATTCATGTGTAGTCTTTTATTACGCCAATGGCCTCATAGCTTGTAGAATTGTTTTTGTAATTTATGGGCCATTTGGAGCCTCATTTCTTATGTATTTTTCGATGATATGTATTGCAATCGTTGCCATTTTGATATATTCACCTTTGCATGGTATATAAATGAGCAAACTTTTCATATTTTGTCTCTATTGGCTTGGAATCATGGTTGCAAATCTTAAAAATAGTTTTTTTTTATTAAAAAATAATTATTTAATGTGTTTTTTTAAAAATCAGTTCGTTTAGACCTGACCAGTACCGGTTAGACTGGTTTCAGTCCGGTTACTAGCTCATTAGGTCCACTGGTCCTGTCATCGGTTCCAGTTTTTAATACTATGAGTCAGACACATGCAAGCGATGTACTATGGGAAAATATGTAAAGACCACCTTTCATGAGAAGGAAAGCCGAGCTTTGGGGATCCTTGAGAGAGTTCACACAGACGTGTGTGGTCATTTCTCTGTTGCTTCAACAAAAAAACATAAGTACTATGTAATCTTTGTTGATGAATTTTATCGTAAGTGTTGGATCTTCTTCAAGCAGAAGTAAGATTATACATTCTCTAAGTTGTCTGAGTTTAAAGCACTGGTGGAGAAAGAGTCGGGGAAGAAAATGAAGGCTCTTAGGAGTGATAATGGTGGAGAATACATCTCTAACGAATTCAAGAACTTCTGCAGCAAAGAAGGAATTCAAAGAGAACTCATAGCGCCTCATAACCCACAACAGAATGGGGTTGCAGAGAGAAAGAATAGAACGATCGTGGGTGCAACACGAGTGATGTTGCATGATCAAGGCCTACTGATGCATCTGTGGGCGGAAGCATGCAACACAACGGTACATGTACAAAACCGTTGTCCTCATAGAGTACTTGGCATGAGTACACCTGAAGAGGCTTTCACTGGTAAGAAACCTGATGTTTCACACTTTAAGATTTTAACACTGTTACCGATGAAATAGGTAACCGCACTGTTACCTACTTTTTTTTAGTAGCATAAAAAGCACCCGATTTTGAAAAGTGGTGATGCAGAATCACCCCTTTTTTTGTGCACATTTTTGACACTCTAATATTTTTATTTATGAAGTATGAATATTTGTTTTCAAATGTTAGTGATTTTCATGCTAATTTTGAAACGTATTGATGCAGCATCAACTTTTTTTTTTTTAGAGTGGTGATTTTCATGCTAATTATGATACGTATTGATGCAACATCAACCTTTTTTTTAGAGTGGTGATTTTCATGTTGGTAATAAAACACAAAACTTAGATAAAAAAAAATATATAAAAACAATAAAAAAACTAATAAAAATGTAAAAAAAAACAAAATTAACTCGTAAAAATAAAAAATTTAAATAAAAATAAATTAAAAAAAACAAAAGAAAAAACAAAAATATTCGAAAATTACATCAAAAGAAATGACAAAATTTGAAAAAAAAAACACATAATTTAAAGAAAAAAAACAAAAATTAACCAAAAAAATAAAAAAACATCAAAAACATTTTTTTCTAAGTTATTAAAAAAACCATATAATTTAAAAAAATAAAAATAAAATAGAAAATTTAAAAATAATTTAAATTACAAAATTAAAATTTAGATTAAAAAAACAAAATAAAAAAAGAAAAAATTAAATTTAAAATTTAAAATTAAAAAATAATAATAATAAGAAAAAAAATACAAATTTTAAAATTAACAAAAAAACAAATTAAAAAAAAAACAAAATTTAAAATTGAAAAAGAAAATTAAAATAAAAAAACTATCATTAAAATACAAAAAAAATGAAAAAAACCACATGCAAATAATTAAAAAACAAATATCCATAAATTTACTCTTTTTTTTTTTTTTTTTTTTTAAATGAAACAATTTATAAAATTTAAAAATGAAAAACTAAATAAACTAAAAGATTAAAAAAAAAATTTAAATTAAATCAAAATTTAATAAATTTAATAAATAAATTTTAAATTTTAAAAAATAATTAATCTAAAATATTAAATTAAAAAAAAAAAAACAAAAGAAATTAAAACAAATTAATTTTAAAATAAAAAAAGTGAAATAAAAAAAAAATAATTTCAAATTTTTTGAATTAAAAAAAAAATTAAAAAAAAAATCAAATTAAAAAAAAAATATTAAAAATTAAAAGAAGAAGAAGAAGAAGAAGATTTTTTTGATCATGGTGGCGTCGCCAATCGGCCTCTCGCCCAGGTGGTAGCGCAGGCCAGCCGCTTGGCAGGCGGGGAGGCTGCATGCAACCCCCCGCCCGCCGAGCAGCCGACCTCCGCCGCCACTTGAGCGAGAGGCCGGAATCCTGCCCAGCTGCCGGCCTCCGCCGCCACCTGGGCGGGAGGCCGATTTCGGGAATCGCCCTCCCGCGGCGGGAGGCCGATTCCCGGAATCACCCTCCCACGGCGGGAGGCCGCCCGCCGCAGGAGGGCGATTCTAGGAATCGCCCTCCCGCGGCAGGAGTCTGATTCCGGGAATCGCCCTCCCATGGCAGGAGGCCGATTCCGGGAATCGCCCTCGCGCCGCAGGAGGGCGATTCTCGGAATCGGCCTCGCGCCGCGGGAGGGCGATTCCCGGAATCGGCCTCCCGCCCAGGTGGCGGCGGAGGTCGGCGGCTGCATGCAACCTGCCCGCCCGCCCAGCGACCGGCCTCCTCCGCCACCTGGGCGGGAGGTCGATTGGCGACGCCACCACTTTTTTTTTTTTTTTTTTAATATTTTTATTTTTATTTATTTTTATTTTTTTAATTCTTTTTTATTTTTAATATTTTTTTTAATTTTTTTAAAAAAATTTTTGTATTTTTTTTTGGTTTTTTTGGTTTTTTGTTTTTTTAAAATTTTTTTTTTTAACTTCAAAAAATTTAAAATTATTATTTTTTAATTTAATTTCTGTATTTGAATTTTTTTTTTTTTTTTTTTTTTTTTTAATTTTTTTTAAAAATTTTGATTAAAATTTGTATCTTTTTTTTTTAAATTTATTTAATTGTGTTTTTTTTTTTTCATTTTTTTTTTTTTTAAATTATTAAATTTTATGTTTAGTTTTTTCATTTAATTTTTTAAAATTTAATAAATTATATATATATATATATATATATATATATATATATATATATATATATATATATATTTAATTTATTTGAATTTAATATATATTTTTAAATTTTTTATTTTTTTATTATTATTATTTAATTACATAAAATTATTATATTTTTTTTTATTTCAATTAAAATTGTGTATTTAAAATTAGATTTAAAAAAAAAAAATTAAATTAGACTTAATATTTTCAAATTAATTTGTTTTTTATTTAATATATATATATTATTTATTTTTTTTTTTTAATTTTTAATTGATTTTTAAAGTTTTTAAACTTTTTATTTTAACAATGTTTTTTTTTTTTTTTTTTTCTCTTTATATTTAAAATTTATTTGTTTATTCATTTATTTATTAAAATTTAATATTTTTCTTTTTTTTAAATTTAATTTGTTATTTTAATATTAACATATTTTTTTTAAATTTAATAAAATCTAATATACATATTTTTAATTTAAGTTCATATATATATATATATATATTTGATTTTTTATAATTTAAATTTAATTTATTTTTAATTTTTTTTTTTTTAATAATTTTTTTTTTAAAGTTAATATTTTTATTGTATTTTATTTTTCATTTTTAACTAATTTTTCATTTTTTTAATAATGTATTTTTTTTTTTAAATTTTTATTTTAAAGTTTTAAATTTATTAAAATTTAATATATTTCTTTAAATTTAATTTTTTATTTTAAAATTAATTAATTAATTATTATTATTATTATTTTTAAATTTAATAAACATTTTATTTTTCTTTTTAAAATTTAATTTCTATATTTTACTTTTTATAAATTTTTTATTTATTTATTTTTATTTATTTTTTATTTATTTTTTATTTTTTAATATTTTTATTTTGTTTTTATTTTTATTTTTTTATTTCTATATATTTTGAAATTTTAATCTTTAAATTTTTATTTTTTATTTTTTTCTTAAATTTTAGATTTTTTTAATGTTTGAATTAAAATTTTTATTTTGTTTTTATTTATATTTTCTTATTCCTATATATTTTTAAATTTTAAGCTTTAAAATGTTTTTATTTTTTAAATTTATTTTTTTCTTAAATTTTAGGTTTATTTTAATGTTTGAATTTTAAAAATTAAAAAATATTATTTCTATTTTTAAAAATGTCAAAAATATGACACCACTTTTTTTTTTGTTATTCCATTATCAACTGGCTTTGTTTTGAGGGTGTTTTTTCAATCATTTTTTCAAGAAACAATTTCGTTTTTAGCATAATTTTATAAAATGTTGAAATTTGACCTTCAGAAAAAACCAAGTGCATTCTGGAATACACTATTTTTGTTTTTGGGGTGTTTTTTCATGTTTTTTGAGTCTTTTTGGGCTAGAGTTCTCGTTTTGAGGTCAGGTTACCTATTTCATCGGTAACATTGTTTTTTTGGCTCATATTTTTATGTGCATGTGACCAAGGACATTGGGAAGAAGATGGAACCAACAGCTAAGGTTGGAATTTTTGTGGGGTACACTGAAACACCCCATAATTATCATGTGTATTTTCTAAATAATAGAGTGACTGTTGTGCGATGGGATATAAAATTTGATGAGGAGAAAGCCATTCGGTTGTCCCTTGAGAGGGAGTTGGACTTGCATGCAGAGGAGGAACTATTGGTTCCCAAGGATGCATCTCAAGATGTAGATTAGCCACATGAGGAGGTTCATGGAGTCTAGGAAAACAATCATGCAAAGCCATCCATCAGAAATGGCAGAAGGCGCACCACGGAAGCTGATAGATTGAGTCTTGATGCTGCAGCGAATGTAGGAGCCCCTACTTCACAGCGTAGACAGAGACAATCTTCTGACCGATTTACTAGATACATGGCTCTTATGAGAAAATGTATTGTGACTGAACCATCTTCCTTTCAGGAAGCAGTGAAACAACCAACTTGGGTTGGTGCAATGGTTGAGGAGTGTTGTATCTTAAGAGACAATTTCTTGGCCGTGAAAAGGAATCAGTGCTTAAGACATTTTTTAACAATGTGTCACATAAGTAATTGGTCTTCGTTCAATCCCTTTGGAAACTCATTCTTTAAAACTCTTAATAATCTAGTATAATGAAATACTCTACAATGGCATTAACTGTTGATATCCGAATGGAAAAGAAGAACTGCAGAAGAAACTCAAAGTGATGTGCTATAACACAGAATCTACCACTTTAAACTTCAGAATGAATTTATGGATAGAAAGGAAACTCAAAATAATATGCTGTAAACAAAGAATCTATTACTTTTAAGTTCCATAGAGAATTTATGAAGGGAGAGGAGTTGGAGTGAAAGAGTGTAAATTAAGGTTATTTTTAATCTTACTCACATATGTAATTAAGAGATCGACAACTACTTTATTTCGCTTCATTCGAGGAAGAAGGGACACAAAATGGCATAGGAAAAACGAATCACCATCAATAGTTGCAGGAAACTTGATGCTTCTTTCATTAATTCCTTAGAAAAGTAAGTACCAAAGTTTTAGTCTTCCAGAGGTCCAAAACTCGGAACCCCTATTGTTTCTTTCTGTCTTGTTTAAATACATCAAAAAATGTTCATAACTGCTAGAATTTCTTAAAATACTTCGACTACCTAAACTGTTAAAAATACTTATTACATTGCAATTGAGGACATCACTATATCTTCGATCTTAACAAACAAAGAAAACAAATTAAACTTGAAACATTATTCTTTTTGCTAAATCTCATTTGTTACTGATGCGTCTCCTTGAAGTGTTGATGTGTCTCCTTGACAGATCAAACATCCTTTCCTTGCATTTCTTCCGGAGTTCAATATTTGTCTTTTCTTCTTGTTGTCATGTATTTTCTATTTCTTATGTGGTATTCGAACAGTCCTGCAATGACGCCTCTTTTCCCGACTTGACCTAGATGTTGCGTTTCCAACAGTGCCACTATATGCTCCTTTTGCCTGACTCTTCCTATGCCTCTGTGTTCCAAACAATGTTATCATGTCCCCTTCTGCCTGAATCTGCCTCTTCTACTCATGCCCGCAACGTTCAGTCTTCCATTTATTTACAAGGCGCCACTGCATACAACACTGTTCTACACAAGGTCGGGTGTTACTCGAGTCTATTGCCCACGTTCACGTTTCTTTATAAAACAACACAACTATAAATAATCTTGGACTTTAAATAAATTTGAATTAACCTTTGAATGGCAGCACATCTGACTTTCCATTGCATTTTGACTTTCCTTGCTGCTCCGTTATAAGCCTCCTCTTACCTCTGATGCGATTTATCAAAGGAAAGGTACTTACTTCCAGATTTGAAATCCTTTGCAATTTAACTCTGAAACTACATTGCATCTGCTTTCGGCCTTTATAACATATTCCTTAGCACCATTCCTACTGAGCTTTGCGATTGCGACGTGTGATATGCGATAGAGGGAGGGATGACGTGGCAATTGGAGGTGGGGCCGATCGCAAATCGCAAGTGGCAATATGAAACTTTGTCGCACTTCGCCTTTTGACCTTTATAACATATTCCTTAGCGCCATTACTCCTGACCTTGCAATGTACGATGTACGATTGGAGCATATTAAATTATCTTTCTGAGCTGCATTGCATTCGACCCTTGTCGCAGTTCGCATTTCGGCCTTTATAACATGTTCCTTAGCTCCATTCCTCCTAAGCTTGTAATGTGCAATGTACGATAAAGGTAGGGATGACGTGGAGGTGGGGAAAATCACAAATCACAATCGACAATGTAAAACTTATCGCAAATCGCATATCGACGTTCATAACATAGTTCATGAGCGCCATTCCTCCCAAGCTTTGTGATTGCGATTTGCGATATGCGGGCAAACCTTCCACATGCGACTGCGATTAAGCCTCCGAACACTGTTCTGCACGTATATTTGCATGACTCGACCCTAACCTGTGTGAAATGTTCTGAATGCATCAATCGACCCGAGTCTTGAACTTATCTGCACGTGAATAAGCCCGATTTGACCTGCCTTCACATCTCCGCACATAATGTCAATGCACCAACATATAAATAAAAAATTCTTTTTTCGGTATACAAATTTTTTACATTTTCTAACATGTATGTTTTTTTTTGGTGTTTTGAGAAATATTTCAAAAGTAAATGCAAATGAGCCACAACATCTGGCTCCACCTGGGGATAGTGTTTTTTTCCACGAAAGCAATAAGAACCACAGATTAGTGCCTTATCCATCAGGCATGGAGTCAAAAATTGCTTGGTGACATATGAATAATTAGAAATCCGGTATTTACAATGGTGGAATGATGACTTTTAATGCTCAAAACAATTCTTCAAATACTGCCCATTCAAAGGTAGCTGTAGATATTCTCCATCTAATTCTTCTAGGATGAAAGTATTGTTTGATCTGGCTTCAGAAATTCTGTACAGACCATACCAGAGAGGGTCAAACTTACCATGCTTTCCTTTATCCTCCCTTCTGGTGTCCCATATTAATACTAAATCTCCTGCTTGGAAGAGGATTTCTTTTGGTTTTTTGTCAAATATGGACTTCATCTTTGCTTGATAAGAAATCGAGTTATCTCTAACTTTGTTTTGTTTTCACTTGATTCATTCACTTTGTTCAATCTTCTCACTAGAGCATTAGGTTCTTCCTGAGATTCTTGAAGGAAAGCAATCACTGGATTGAGAAACTGAGTAGGAAATAGTGCCCAAGTTCCGTAAACCAATTCATAGGGCGACTTTCCAATAGACCTAATGGTGGTTACTCGGACTGCCCAAAGAGAAAACTTCAACTTTGAATCCTAGTCTTTCTGATTTTCAGTGACTGCTTTCTTCAAAATTCTAACTATAAATTAATGAATCGAGAAAAAATAAATACCTGAACGTTATCAGTTACAATCTTGACTGGGCAACCAAACCTACTGAAGATGTTCTCCTCCAGAAACTTCATCACCACTTGGTCATTTGCTTTCTTGGTGGGGATTGCTTCAACTCACTTTGTGAAGTAATCAGTGGCAGTTAGAATCCATTTTAACTGCCCACTTGATGGTGGATTGATCTCTCCAATAAAATTCAGTCCCCATTTCCTGAAGGGCTCTTCTATGAATACATGGATAAGAGGTAATGGAGCAAGTATTTTGTTCTCAACAAACAATTGACATTTCTGACAACTTCTGACCAATCTATGTATATATACAAATAGGGTGGGCCAATAGAAACCCGACTTGAGGATTTTATGGGCTGTGACCTTCTAAATATAATGTCCTCCACAGATACTTTCATGATATTCCTTGATAACCTCGATGGATTCACCTTCAGTTAAACACAATAGCAAAATACCAGCAGGATCTTTCCAGTACAGCTTTGCTTCTACTATAACATATGGCTGAGATTTAAGCTTGAGAGCTCTGTATTTTGTTCTATTCAGTGAAGATGGGCAAGAAAAGAAACACAGGTAATGAAAAACATCTTTATAACAATTCAAACACAAAAATTTGTATTGAATACCTGTTTTGGGCTTATTTTGACCTTCTTCGTTGTCAGCTCCATCCACTGGTGCCAAGAGGTTAATTCCCAATGCTTGAAAATTTGTTTATGTTAGAAAATTTTCTAAACCCTGTCCTTTGATTAACTTGGTGGGTTTAATTTCCAAATCATACTCCTGGGTTTTAGCTATCCATTTTCCTCTTTTTCCTTCAACATCACATTGAACCAGCACGTCCTTGACAAAAAAATTAGGTACATAAGAAGTTATTTGGGATTTTAGCACATAAGTTCGAAAGGCTCCGAGTGATTTGACCAATGCATACACTTATTTCTCCAAAATGTTATATTTGAGCTCAACATCTCTAAGAACTTTGTTGAATAATTCCATTGACTGTTCCTTACTATCCTCATTTTTCTGCAATAACACAACAACAATAGTAGTGAGGGAAGCAAATGAAAATATTTAAAATAAATTTTGATAATCAAGACTTATTAAAACAAGAGCTTCCTGGAGTGCTTCTTTTATTCTGGAAAATTCTTCTCTTGCTTCTTTATCCCACCTTACTTCTACATTTTTCTTCAACATGTCAGTTATATTTCTCACAATCTCAACATAATTTGGTACAAATCTTCTCAGAAAGTTTATTTTTCCCAAAAATATTTAAATATCTTTCTTGCTTTTGGGTAAAGGAATGGTCTGAATTGCCTCCACCCTTGCTGGATCAATATTTACCCCTTGTTTTGAAACTATGTGACCCAATAATTTACCTTCCTCCAAGGCAAACAAAGATTTTTTGGGATTTAGTGACAGACCATACTTCCTGCACTTTTCAAAACTTCTTTGCAGATGTTCCAGGTGTTCATCACCTGATTGTGAAAAAATAGTTACATCATCCAAATATATAACCACATACTTGTATCTAACAAACAGTATGTCCATGGCCCTCTGAAAAGTTTCACCTGCATTCATAAGGCCAAATGGCATCCTTGAATACATGAAGGTGCCCTAAGGGGTTGTGAAAGCTGTCTTTTTCTGATCTTCCTGATCCACTGCCACTTGAATATATCCAGGGAATCCATCAACCATAGACATCCTGTAAGCTCCTGCCACCTTATGTAAGACATAATCCATTTTAGGTAAAGGATAATTATCCTTTAGAGATGCTCTGTTAAAATTCCTGAAGTCCACACACAATCTTATCTCTCCATTTTTCTTTCTCACAGGAACGAGATTAGAAACCCAATCAGAATATCTGAGAGGGACTATAATTTTTTCTTGCAACAATTTCTTCACTTCCTTTTCAATTGGAGCTAACAGTAATGGATTAATCTGTCTGAGCTTTTGTTTGTGTGGTTTGATTCCATATTTCAATGAAATCTTATGTTGTATTATGTTTTTATCATACATTTTCAAGTCTTCATATGACCAAGAAAACACATCCATATACTTTTTAAGGAGATCAATATATATATTTTTATAATTTTTGGGAACACCTTTGAAAAATTTCACCATTTTTGGCTCCTGCTAAGTTCCCAGATTACAATCTTCCATCTCTTCCTCTTGATGTATTTTCTTTGAATTAACAACAACATCATTTGAATCAAACAATATCTCAAGAGGAACCAAACCTTGAGGGAGTACATTATCTTTCAACTGAATAATCTTTTGATCACCTATTGAATTTTTGAAATGTATTACCTCTGTTTTTTTCTCTATTTTTTCTTCTCCTTGGTCTATCTCAACATATTCAAAGTTTCCAATAATTGTCAAGAAATGATTTATCTGCTCATCGTCTTCAAACACCTGCCAATGTTTCACATTATCGGGAATAGAGGGTCTATTTCTAATTTCAATCTCGTACCTTAACCTTGGATTCATAGATGGCTTGAAGGTGCTAGCTGCAACTGCTAAAGAATCTGCCAATCTATTCTCCTCCCTCAGAAGAAGATTGAAGACTTCAAAATAGTTCTCTATCATATCCCAAACTTCATTCCTATATCATCTTAATCTCAGATTCTTGGTTTGAAAATGATTTTTAATTTGTCTTATTATCAATTTAGAGTCACCAAAAATTGAAATACACTAAATTCCCATCTGTTTAGAAACTTGAAGGCTAATGATCAAGGCCTCATACTCAGCTACATTGTTTGTTGAATCAAACTCTAACTTGAAGGAAAAAGGCACGAGGTTACCTTCTGGAGATATCAGCAAGAATCCAGCTCCTGCGCCTTCCTTGGAGTAGGCACCATCAAAGTAGCATTTCCAAACCTTTTTTGAGTGTAACTTAATATTTACAACTACTGAAGTGAGCTACTTCCCCGTGTCTTCAACAAATTCTGCATCTTCATGCAACATGAAACATGAAATATCTTATGTTTCTCGACTATAAATAGGGGAATTTCCTACATCTTTCTTTGTAGTGGTATCCATGAACCTTGTTTCCCTATACAATATCCTTTCTTCCCCATTAAAAACAAGAATGATAGCATAAGTGAAATATAATTTTAGAACACCTCTCGAATTTTCTCCCCAAGATCTTGACAGGAGCATTCCAAACATGGCTGGAATGTTAGCAACAACTACATCCATGCCTATACTGTTTGCTGGAATTTGTGCCAAATAAACTACTGCATCTTTAATTAACCCAACACATTTCACCGTTTTGGAATCAAATGAATACAAATCCCTATAAGTTTTGGTAATCTACAAGTTTAGTTCCTTCATAACAGACAATGGCATGATATTATGGGATGCACCTGAGTCCAGCATACAATTATGGAGCGTAATATCATGAAGCAATAAAGAAATATAAAATGGTGGAACGGAATGGTCTACTTCTTATACATGAGGACCAAAGGTGACCACTGTATTTTCTTCTTGTAAGTTCACAGTGTCACTTACATGTTCAATCTGTGTGAGATTAATAAATTCTGAAATTTCTTTCTTGTAAACTAGTATTTTAGCTAATTGTAGAAGAGGTACCTAAATTTTTACCTTCTCCAACTCTTTTGTCAAACTGAAAGCATGAGTTTGTTTAACATTCTTTTTAGGTTCTTATTCACTCTTTCTAGAATTTTCCGCTTGTTCGGGTAAAAGAACAACTCTGTCCAAAATATTAGCATCAACTGATTTCCTCTGGGAAGGTTCACCCTGCTACACATCTATTCTATTAACTGTATTTACAGGTTGCTTTCCATTACTGACTTGTTTTACAGGGTCATTTTGTTGTGGAGTCACCTTTGGAGGAGGAATAGAATCTTATTGTTCACCTTCATTATCCTGCACTCTAGATCTCTTTCTAGACCTTAAATCATACCTTTTATGTAACTCAGCTTGCATGAAATATGTGAATTGCCTACAGTATTCATCCATTTAATCTTGATCAAAAGATACTTCACCTTCATCATATTATCCCTCAAAATATTCCTCTTCATCACCTTCTATTGTGTACATAGTAGATATCTGATCTTCAGCTTCCTTTTGGTCATATTTTGCTGACTCTGTGGGTGTTGCTTCTATATACAATGGTGCTTGAACTTGGTCTTCATGTTTTCTTTCCCTCTGCAAAATTTTCAAGGGCTGTCTTTTGAATTGAGGGTTAAATCCTCCTCGGTTTTTTTGTACTTGTCTTTGGGAGTTTTTTCTTTCCAATTCCATCTTAACTAGCTTATTTGACAAAATTTTTTATCACCTTTGTCATATCTTCAATTATTTGATCTTGTGATGATTCTTATTTTGCTTTCTCCTTCTCTTGGAATGGATGTTTCCCTTTTGCCTTCCACGCTGCAGTCATATTAGCTTCAATTTCTAAATCATCTATTTGTATCTGCTCTAGAGTAGGGGATCTCCTTTCTCTAAGTGTGAAACTAAAATCGGCTTTAAAATCCCCATCAAAAACTACCTTTGCTCCAATAGGAGGGGGTTCATTTATACAGGCAAACTGTTATACAATTTATTGAACCTTTTAATAAAATCTAATATATTCTCATATGGTTTTCTTTTGATTGCATTGAATTCTGTTAGTGAATATCCATGATCCCTTTTTTCACCCCATCTCTGAGTGAATTTATTTTCCAGTTCTTCTCATGTATTAATAGAATGATTTGGAAATCCCTTAAACCACTTTCATACCTCTCCATCCAAATACTGAACAAAAAGTCTCATTAAAACATCAAGATGTTCTACATTCAGATTTTCAGCAAAATTACAAAACACAAGCAAGTGTTTTTTTGCAGTTATTTCATCTTCTCCAGTAAAACATGGGAGTAATTTAAGATACTCTTGAGGCATTGCATTCATTGGTTGAGGAAGATTAAGTGGAGCATATATGTTCAACAAAAAGGTTGGTCCTACCATGTTTGCACCTTGATTGGTTATTCCTTGGTTAGATGCATTCGATGAACCTGCTGTGAAAATGAACGGAGGTGAAAAATGTGCCCAGAAATTACAGCATTAATTTCTGCCGTACGACCTCCTCTTTTTGCGTGTAGAACAATATTAAATGCCACTATATGACCTCCTAGGAATGTGTGCAGGCTGTCTTAAATGCTGTGTATGGAAATCTGCCTCGGTTTTTGTGCCAGCAATCAGCTATAGGCTGTACGACTTGCCTAGAAATGTGTGCAGCAAAAACAAAAACCTCTCCCTCAAAATCTGTGCCAAAAAAATGGCGAGGCCTCCTTGGAAATCATGCCCAAGTCTGCTGTACGGATTCTGCATTGGAAACCGTGTCAAATCTTCCTTGAATTGAGTGCAAACTCTGCTGTACGAAATTGCTGAAATACTACCTTGGAATGTGTGCCAAGCTGCTGCCTCCTTCACCTCACTGCTGAGAAATCTCCCTTGCTCTCTTGCTCTCTTTGTCTATATCTGCTCATGAAAGAATGAATGACCTTTTCCTCCTTTTCCTCCTTTAACCTAACCCTAAGTGACTTTTGGGGAATCCCTAAATCCAATGGCTGAAATAGATTTAGATCTAGGGCTGAGATTAAATGCTCATTTAAATCTCACTTTCTATTTTTAAATTCACCCCACTTTAATAAAGACCCTCTTAGTCATTTATTTCCAAAGTCACTTTTCCTTTCTAATTTTACATTGAATTTATTAAAGTCACTTTAAAATTAGACTTTAGTAAATTTATCACTTAAAGTCAATTTTAAATTAGATTTGACTTTATAAAATTATAAAGTCACTTTTCCCTAGGCCAAAGATCAAAGCCTTAGGGAACCACCTGTCCTCCGGTAACCAAATTTCAACACTCCCTCTTACCGAGGAAGGTGTTGCTCACCACACCCATCTTGTCTCTGAAGTAGACATGCTTGCCCCGTGGTAAGGCTTTGGTAAGAATATCTGTAACCTGCTCATCAGTGGGAATATACTCAAGCTTCACAACTCCCTTCTAAACATAGTATTTGATGAAATGATATTTGATCCCGATATGCTTTGACCTATCATGAAATAATGGATTCTCTGTGAGTTTAATGCAACTCTGATTATCATAGTAAATCACTGAAGGTCTCAAAGGCTGACCAAATAAGCCAAACAACATCTTGCGAAGCCAAATGGCCTCACAACTAGCTAGACTGGCTGCCATATACTCTGCTTCCACTGAACTCAATGCTATTGATTGCTGCTTTCGGCTGAACCATGACACCACTGCTGAACCCAACCCAAAACAACACCTTGAAGTGCTCTTCCTATTGGAAGCACAACTTGCCCAATCAGAATCAGTGTAAAATGCCAATCTCACTCCATCCCCCTGCCTGTAGTCCAGACCATAATCCACTGTCCCCTGTAAGTACCGCAAAATGTGTTTTGCAGCCACCCAGTGAACCTTCCTAGGCTCACACATAAACTGACTCATCGTGTTGACTGCAAAACAAATATCTGGCCTAGTGTTGACCAAATACATCAAGGAACCAATCAGATGTCTGTACAATGTGGGATCCACCAACTCGGAATCCGAAGCATGGAGCTTCTTCCAGTTGGTGATCATCGGTGTCGACATGGGTTTACAATCCTCCATGTGGAATCTGCCAAGGGTGTCCACAATATACTTCCCCTGCCCTAGGAAGAAATTCCCCTCCTCCTGCCACACCTCCAAACCCAAAAAGTAATGCATCAAGCCGTTGTCCTTCATCTCAAACTTTTCCGCAAGATCTCTCTTGCAGTGCTCTATGAGTCTCTCTGCACTCGTAATGACCAAGTCATCCACATACAACACCAGAATGAGAGGTTCCTCACCTATCACAATATAGTAAAGGTTTGGATCTGCCTCAATCTTTGTGAAACCCATCTCTTGCAAGTATGTATCTATCCTAGAGTACCAAGCTCTGGGAGCTTGCTTCAGGCCATAAAGGGCCTTCTTCAGTCTGCACACATGGGACTCCTTCCCATGCACCTCAAAGCCTTATGGCTGCTCAATGTACACCTCCTCCTGTATGAAGCCATTGAGAAATGCTATCTGGTGGATCTTCCAACCCATCTCTGCTGCTATCGATATAATGGAGCAGATCGAAATATATCGAGCCACGGGAGCGAAGGTCTCCTCATAATCAACTCCTTCTACCTAGGAGAACCCTCTAGCCACAAACCTCTCTTTGAATTTCTCAATGTTGCCATCTGCAGCATGCTTTACCTTGTAAAGCCATCTGGAAGTAACCACGGATTTTCCCTCAGGCCTCGGCACCACCTCCCAAACATCATTCTTCATGATAGAAGAATACTCCTTCTGCATGGCCTCTCTCCAGACCTGCTGGCTAGCTGCCTCCTCATAGCTAGAAGGCTCAAAGTCAAGGATGTTGGTAGCCATTTCCATATAGCTACAAAACCTCTCAGGTGGTCTGCTCTCTTTGACCGGCCTCTTAGGCCCAGCAACAGATGTGGCCTCTCTCAAGGTGTCCTGAAGCCACTTAGGCTTCCTCTTCCCTGAGCACACTTCTCCCACTGGAGAATGAAACTCCTCCTCCTCATCATCATCAGGAGCCTGAAATCCTGAATGTTTGTCTGCTGTCCTCTTGCCTGCACCTGAACCTGTAGATGCTGAAGTACCTTGTGAACTGTCCATCAGTGGACTCCCTAGTGAACTGCTCTGCGGACTGCTTTGCATGCTGCCCGAAGCACCACCCCTCTGACTCTGTGAGCCCCTGCTCACTGACGAACCTGAAATCGTCATATATGTACCTCCGGATCCTCTTGATCCTTGCCCACTGGATCCCTGTGACTGACTCAGCTGTTGCTGAGGGTCTGGCTGATCTATATACTCTAACTCCCGTGACCTCCTAAAGGCCTTGTCCTCCTCGAACTTCACATCCTGCTTGACAACAACTCTCCTATGTGCGGGAATATAAATCCGAAAGGCCTTTGAGGTCTCACTGTAGCCCACAAAGATACCCTTCTCTGCGGTGGGCTCTAGTTTGGTCCTCTTCTCCTTGGGTATGTAGGAGTATGTAATACACCCAAAGATACGAAGATGACCAATATCAGGCTTCTTCCCAGAAAAAGCCTCCTCCGGAGTCATGTGCCCCAAGGCACGATGCAGACTCCTGTTCTGCAAGTAAACAGCTGTGTTGCAGGCCTCTGCCCACAAAAACAATGGCAACCCATGATCATGTAACATGGCTTTGGCAGCCCCTCCGATGGATCTGTTCTTCCTCTCCGCAACCCCGTTCTGCTGGGGGTTGTAAGGAACAGTGAGCTCCCTCCTAATGCCTGCCTCCGCACAATAGTCAACAAACTCTCCAAGGGTGTACTCTCCTCCATTGTCGACCTCAGGGACTTGATCTTCCGACCTGTCTGTGTCTCCACAAGAGCTCTGAACTCCTGAAACCGCTTGAAGACCTCACTCTTGGTCTTCAAGAAATAAATCCAGGTCCTCCTGGAGTGATCATCAATGAATAACACATAGTACTCATATCCACTCAAGGAAACATGAGACATCCAACCGCTCACATCGGAATGAATCAAATCAAGTATCCCAGTCGCTCTGCTGTCACTGCTGGGAAAAGGGGATTTGGAAAACTTGCCCATCGCACATCCTCTGCAAGTATCAAAGTGATCAGTACTGAAATCTGGCACACCTGTAGTGATCTCCCGCAAAGTCCTCAAGGCTCCATGATACATATGCCCCATCCTATGGTGCCAAATATCACACAACTCAGAACTGCTAGCTCTACTGTTAGTACTACTGTTCAATGCCAAAAGGGGTTGAAATGCAAACTTGTACACTTTTGCATGGCGTACACCTATCACTCTAGCTAAATCAGCTGGAGCGCCCCTGGGATATATCAACACTTGTCCTCCCATGAATAGTATCTCATATCCTCTATCCTCCAAAGCTGAGAAAAATATGAGGTTCTTCCTCATCCCTGGCACATAAAGAACATTTGACACCTTCAAGGGAGGTTTGGGTTCCCTATGAAATGTCAGTGTTCCCACACCGACTGCTCTAACAACTCTGTCATCACCAAGTACTACCTCTATATCAGTGCCACTCTCTGAAAGCTCTGAGAAGTATTCACGGACTCCTGTCATATGACGTGAAGCCCCACTGTCCACATACCAAATACCCAAAGATGCTCCGCTAGTCGAGGGAAATGCATGCTCCCTTTGAACCTCTGTGGCAGGTGATCCTGCACTAGAGGACTCACACGCAATGAACCCAAACTCCCGGTCAAAGCGATCTGTAAAGTCCTCAACCTTTGCTGATGCTGCCATGCTCTGGTTCTTCCCCTTCTTCTTCTTCTTCTCCGGACACACAACTGCATAGTGTCCCATCTTTTGACAATTCCAACACTTCACCTTGGAATAGTCCTTCTGTGTGTTACCCTGTTTACCTTTACCTTTGCCTTTGCCCCCACCACTTCTTGTGGAAGCTTGCTTCTTTCCTTTGCCTTTCTTGCCTCCTGCCAAGAGTGCTACATCCTCATCCTGCTCAACTGGCTTGGTTGCCCCAAGATGAACCTTCTTGATCTCTGTCTGAATGCAGTAATCCCAAAACCTCTCTCATGTGGGAAGGGTCTCACGTGCACAAACCCCATCAGCAAAGTTCATCCATGAACTGGGGAGGCCATTCACTGCAATCTGTACCAACTCAGTGGGTGGAATGGCCTCTCCAACTGCTGCCAACTCATCTCTCATATTAGTAATCTTTGTGAGATATCCAACTGCACTATCAGTCTTACCCATCTTAATGGTCTTCAGCTTCTTCTTCAGGACCATTTTCCGGTTCTCATTGGTACTCTGGTAGAGATTGGTCAATGCTGTCCACATCTCATGAGAATTTCTGTTTCCTCTCACATGAGGAATGCAATGGTATTTGATTCCATCTAGAATCAGTCTCTTACCCTTGTTGTTCTTTCTATTATATGCTTCCAACTGAACAACATCACTGGGCACAACAACAGGGTTCTGTGCGGTATGCACCATGATGTCCCGGACTTCTGCCTCCTCAAAGATACTTTGCATTCTCTCCTTCCAAACGCTGTAATTGGTATGCCCATCCAACCTATCCTCCACCCTCAATCCCAATGACATCCTGGTATCCTAAAAACTAGAAAATAGCACTGTTGTAGTAAAGATAAAAATTCTGTGTGAAAAATCAGCTTGCTGGAATTTTCTGAGTGAAAAATCAGCAGACTGTATTTTTCTTCTTGCTGTCCCAGACTGCACTTTCAGCACTCAAGCTTTGATACCATGTAGAAATTTCTTGAATTTCCCACCCTGGTTTTCAGTTTCACCTTATTTCTCCTTTTTGTTAAATGCCTTTTCCCATATCCTTACATTCAACAACAGGAAAATAATTTTTTTTTGCTGAAAACACAAATTCTGGAAAATTTACAGAATGCTGGAAAATGCAGAAATAAAAATCAGCAGATACAAACAGCCATTCAACACATTATAACACAGTGATTTTTGGTCAAGGTGACCCTGGAAAAACCCCCTAAAACTCTTGGGGAAAACCAGTTCGAAAGCTCCTTCTTATTTCTAAAAAATGCTTTTTATAGTGAGAGAAATATTCAGAAAAATCAACAAGTAAAATTTTACAACTTATCTCGTTTTCCATGCTTTACCACCACCTCGAAAAACTTGCAAACAGTAAAACTGAACCAGAAATAAATGCTATACGGATTTCCTTGGAAAACGTGCCCAAAAATTATAGCATTAATTTTTGCTGTACGACCTCCTCTTTTTGTGTTCAGAACATCATTAAATGCTGCTGTACGATCTCCTAGGAATGCGTGTAGGCTGTATTAAATGTTGTGTACGAAAATCTGCCTCGATTTTTGTGCCAGTAATCAGCTACAGGCTGTACGACCTTCCTAGAAATGTGTGCAGCAAAAACAGAAACCTCTCCCTCGAAATCTGTGCCCAGAAAATGGTACGGCCTCCTTGGAAATCGTGCCCAAGTCTGCTGTACAGATTCTGCCTTGGAAACCATGTCAAATCTTCCTTGAACTGAGTGCAAACTCTGCTGTACAGACTTGCTGAAATACTACCTTGGAATGTGTGCCAAGCTGCTGCCTCCTTCTCCTCACTGCTCAAAAATCTCCCTTGCTCTCTTGCTCTCTTTCTCTCAATCTGCTCATGAAAGAATGAATGAACTTTTCCTCATTTTCCTCCTTTAACCTAACCCTAAGTGACTTTTGGGGAATCCCTAAATCCAATGGCTGAAACAGATTTAGATCTAGGGCTAAGATTAAATGCTCATTTATATCTCACTTTCTATTTTTTAATTCACCCCACTTTAATAAAGACCCACTTAGTCATTTATTTCCAAAGTCGCTTTTCCTTTTTAATTTTACATTGAATTTATTAAAGTCACTTTAAAATTAGACTTTAGTAACTTTATCACTTAAAGTCACTTTTAAATTAGATTTGACTTTATAAAATTATAAAGTCACTTTAGGAGAAAAAATTAAATTCTTTTGGACACTTTTCCCTAGGCCAAAGATCAAAGCCTTAGGGAACCACCTGTCCTCTGGTAACAAAATTTCAACAAATGGAAAAGGGTCCAGCAATTGGAGTTTGTTGAGTTTGAGTAAAAGTAAAATAAACAAACTCAAAGGAGTGTTCTTCCAACTTAGGTTCTTGAAAATAAATTGGTGTGAAGGGTGAATCTTGTTCCAAGAAAGGAAGTACTTTAGAGATATATTCAAACAAAGGATTACTAGACCTACTATCAGGAGCGGACAATGTAGGACTAGGTGTTGAGGGGGTTTTGGGTTTCCGAACCCTTTTCGAAACCAATCTTTCAGGGTCTGAAAAAGCAGGGACCTTCTGCTGTGAGGTATCTGACCTCGTGTGAGGTCTTTTGCGAGCCAAAATTCTGAGAATAACAAACACAACCAAATATTTCCTCCACATTGAACAACCAGAGGAAATAATGTGAAAACCCAGGGAAAATAAACTTCGTCTCTTTGTCCCTGGACACGACGCCAGAAAATGTTGTATCTTAAGAGACAATTCCTTGCTGTGTAAAGGAATCAGTGCTTAAGACATTTTTTAACAATGTGTCACAAAAGTAATTATATCAGGTGGTCTTCGTTCAATCCATTTGGAAACTAGTTCTTTAAAACTCTTAATAATCTGGTATAATGAAAGACTCTACAATGGAATTAACTGCTGATACCCAAATGGAAAATAAGAACTACAGAATAAACTCAAAGTGATATGTTGTAACACAGAATCTACCACTTTAAACTTCAGAATGAATTTATGGATAGAGAGAAAACTCAAAATAATATGTTGTAAATACATAATCTATTACTTTTAAGTTCCATAGAGAATTTGTGAAGGGAGAGGATATTGAGTGAAGGAGAGAAAATTAAGGTTATTTAACTCTAACTCACATATGTAATCAAGAGACAGGTAGCTACTTTACTTCACTTCATTCCAGGAAGAAGGGACACAAAATGGCACAGGTAAAACGAATCACCATCAATAGTTGTAGGAAACTTGATGCTTATTTCTTTAATTCCTCATAAAAGTAAGTACTAAAGCTTTAGTCTTCCAGAGGTCCAAAACTCATAACCCCTATTCTTCCTTTATGTCTTGCTTAAATAAATCAAAAAACAATTCGTAACTGCTAGAATTTCTTGAACTACTTTGACTACCTAAACTGTTAAAACTACTTATTACATTGCAATTGAGGACATCACTATAGCTTCGATCTTAACAAACAAAGAAAACAAATTAAACATTAAATATTATTCTTTTTGTTGAATCTCATTTGTTGCTAATGCATCTCCCTGACATATCGGACATCCTTGCCTTGCATTTCTTCCACAGTTCAATATTTGTCTTTTCTGCTTGCTGTCATGTATTTTCTGTTTCTGATGTGGTATTTGAACAGTTCTGTATTGACGCCTCTTTGCCCGACTTGACCTAGCTGTTGCATTTCCAACAGTGCCACATATGCTTTGTTTTCCTGACTCTGCCTATGCCTCTGCGTTTCAAACAATGTTATCATGTCCCCTTCTGCCCGACTCTGCCTCTTCTGGTCGTGCTTGCAGAATTCAGTATTCCATTTATTTACAAGGCGCCACTGCATACAACACTGTTCTGCACGAGGTCGAGCGTTACCCGAGTCTACTTCCCGCGTTCACATTTCTTCATAAAATAACATAACTAAAAATAATCCTGGACTTTAAATAAATTTGAATTAACCTTTGAATGAAATTGTGTCAGCATTTTCATTGCATTTTGGCTTTCCTTGTTGCTCCATTATAAGCCTCCTCTTACCTCTGATGTTATTTCTCAAAGGAAAGGTCCTTACTTCCAGATTTGAAATCCTTTGCAATTTAACTATGAAACTACATTACATCTGCCCCTTATCGCATTTCAGCCTTTATAACATATTCCTTAGCACCATTCCTCCTGAGCTTTGTGATTTCGACGTGCGATATGCGATAAAGGGAGGGATGATGTGGCAGGTGGAGGTGGGGCTGATCGCAAATCGCAAGAAGAAATATGAAACCTTGTCGCACTTCGCCTTTTGGCCTTTATAACATATTCCTTAGTGCCATTCCTCCTAATCTTGTGATGTGCGATGTGCCATTGGAACATATTAAATTATAGTTCTGAGCTGCATTGCGTCCAACCCTTGTCACACTTCGCATTTCAGCCTTTATAACATGTTCCTTAGAGCCATTCCTCCTGAGCTTACGATGTGCGATGTGTGATAAAGGTAGGGATGACGTGGAGGTGGGGACAATCACGAATCGCAATCAGAAATGTAAAAATTATCGCAAATCGCATATCAGCGTTAATAACATAGTTTGTGAGTACCATTCCTCCTAAGCTTTGCGATTGCGATTTGCGATATATGGGCAGGCCTTCCACATGCGACTGTAATTAAGCCTCTGAACACTGTTATGCATGTATATTTGCACGAATCGACCCTGACCTGTGTGCAATGTTCTGAACGCATCTATTGGCCCGAGTCTTGAACTGCTTTGCATGCGAATAAGCCCGACTCGACCCACCTTCACATCTCCGCACATAATGTCAATACACCAACGTATAAATCAAAAATTCTTTTTCGGTATACACAAATTTTACATTTTCTAACATATATGTTTTTTTTTTTTATGTTTTGAGAAATATTTCAAAAGTAAATGCAAGTGAGCCACAACAAGGAGTATGACTCCATTGTCAAGAACAATGCATGGGAGATAGTCCCAAGACCGGTCGACAAATCAATGGTTGGATCGAGATGGATCTACAAGGTAAAGAAAGCTGCTGATGGGTGTGTGGAGAAATACAAGGCCATATTTGTGGCCCGAGGACTCTCCCAGATCGAGGGGATAGATTATGATGAGAATTTTTCACCTGTTGTAAGGTACTCTTCCATAAGATCCATCCTTGCACTCTCATTGTAGATGGGCTGGTGCATTCATCAGATGGATGTGAAAATTGCGTTTCTCAATGGGATCATTGAGGAAGAGGTGTACATAGAGCAGCCTGAAGGTTTTGAGATCTTCAACAATGAGTCACATGTGTGCCAACTCAAAATATCACTGTATGGGCTGAAGCAAGCACCCCGTTATTAGTACACTTGGATAGACAAATATTTCATCGGACTGGGCTTCACCAAAAGTGAAGTAGATGAAAACCTGTACCAGATTGTGGTTGAGGGTAAGCTATTGATCATTTTTCTTTATGTTGATGATCTAATTTTGACTGGTGATGAGAAACTAATACACTCATGCAAGGAAGATCTTGCAAGGGAGTTCGAAATAAAGAACATGAGACTCATTCATTATTTCCTTAGATTGGAAATATGGCAGCGGGATGGTGAATTTTTTTTGTCTCAAGGCAAGTATGTAAAGGAGATATTGGGTAAGTTTAACATGGAGAGTTGCAAACCCATGGATACGCCTCTTCTAGGAAATTGGAGGAAAGAGGATGCTACTTTTGGAGTAGTGGATGCTACTGTCTACAGGAAATTAGTGGGTTCACTAATGTATTTGGTGAACATGAGACCGAACATTTTCTATGCAGTTAACTAGATGATTCAAGCTATGGTTAAGCCTACCAAGCTCTTTTGGAAGGTGGGGCAACATGTCCTGAGATACCTGAGGGGCACATCAGAGTATGCTTTATGGTACATAGAGACATAGGGAGTGAAGCTTCAAGGCTTCACGGATGCAGATTGGGCGGGTAGTCCATCATACATAAAGAGCACATCAGGAGGGATCTTTAGCATAAGATTGGCAACAGTTTCCTGATACAACAGGAAAAAAGATCTGTGGCACTTAGTTCAGTGGAAGTGGAATATATGGCAACAAGTCAAGTTGCATGTGAGGCTATCTGGATGAGAAAGATCTTGGTTGGTTTGTTTGGTTCTCAGATGGATTCGACAATGATTCATTGTGATAATCAGAGTTGCATTAAACTCTCGATTAATCCTGTATTTCATGATAGGTCCAATCATATAGATATCCGGTACCATCATGTCAGAGATTGTGTGTAGATAAGGATAATGTTGCTTCAGTACATTCCCACGGAAGATCAGGATGCAGATATTATGACGAAAGCACTCACCAGGAGAAAATTTGAATACCATAGAGACAAGATTGGGGTGAAGGATAATCCCTTTCTTGTTGAGAGGGAGTGTTGAGATTCAACAAGAAAATTTCAGCACCCATGCCTAGTTTCATTAAGCACCCAAACTAGGGTGGAGCCCACAGTGCTATTTTCGGGTGCGTGACTATTCTGGTTATCCCTCAATTAAGATGGAAAATAAAATTTAATCTATTCTCAATGTAAACTTGAAATAGTTAACTGAGAGTGATAAACTCAGTTAGCTAGTGGATTTCAAGTTAGAGGTATTTGGTGAGGCATGTCGAGTAATTCTAGTTGTAACATTGTTCGAAGTGCAGTGGTGCATTAGTTAATGCAGGTTGTAATCAATTTAACTCAGTTAAGTGAGTTAACATTAGTTGTGATAATTTTAATTGAAGATGTAGTAGTGAGAGATCAAGTGAATTAAATATTAATTAATTAACAATCAGTGATCTCACATGCAACTGAGGGTTTACTATTATTAGCTGCATGCATGTCAGCTCCAGTGGAGACCTACTTGAGTTCTAGGTGAAAGGGAAGTTGAATATTAGTTGTAGGATTATTGGGTTGCACATATGCAACCAAACACCCATTGGAGTGTCCATGATACTTTCAAAGTCAAGGAAGGCAAGAATTCCTATCTTTTAGGGACTTCATCCATCAGGGATTGCGCAAGTAAGGCATGTTGTCTGGAGGTTGAGAATTGGCTATGTGTTGGTCAATTTTTCTTATGAAAATGTGAGACAATTAGCTGAGTTCTGGAGGGCTCTTGTGAGAAGAGTTTTGTATGTAATCGTTTCATGATCCATGCTTAATATACAATAGAAGATAGTGGGGTTTTTAGCTGTAAGATTTCCCTGGGAAATTATCTGTGTTGTGGTTGATTTGATTCTTCTTCATGTTCATGTGATTAGTGATTGTGTTTTTAATTTCGAAAAATATTTGTAGAAGCGATTCAGTATTTAACTTTAGTACATTTTTCTATTGGGTGAATCCAAGATATACATGAATGTTATATAATTTCTACACTCGTGAGAAATATGGTTTCCGGAATTCCGGAAATTAGATTTGATCATGATGGTGTTTGCTAAGGATGCCCAAGTGGAAAGCAAGTGAAGGGACCATTTCCTTCAAGAAAAAGTAGAATCGGTCAGGTATTGCATCTTGTACATTTTGATTTATGTATACCAATGCCTATAACTTCTCTTGGTGGTTTCTTGTATTATATTATCTTTGTGGATGATTTTTCTTGCAAAAATTGGATTTATTTTCTGAAAAATAAAAGTCAAGATTTTAACATGTTCAAAGATTACAAAGCTCTAGCAAAAAAACGAAATGGAAAGCAGAAAAAAATTTCATTGACAGAACAATGGAGGAGAGTTCGCTTCCAGTGACTTCATTGGCTTCTGCAAAGAAGTTGGAATCAGAAAAGAGACCACTGTACCATATAACCCAGAACAAAATGGTGTGGCCGAGAGAAAGAATAGAACTATCATGGAAGCGATCAAAGCTATGTGGGATGATCATAAATTGCCAAAGTTTCTATGGACAGAAGATGCATACAAAATTGTCTATGTCCAAAATAGATCTCTTCACTATGCCCTAAACAACAAAACTCCTAAAGAAATATTTATTTTCAAGAAGCCCGAAGTTGGGTACTTGAGGATCTTTGGCTATCCTGTCTACTTCCATGTCCCAAAAGAGAAATGAACAAGTTGGAAGCTTCAGGTAAGAAAGGTAGGTTTGTTGGTTATCGTGAGAATTCTAAAGCTTACAAAATATACGTACTTTGTCAAAGAAATATAGAATTTAGCATGGATGTAACATTTGATGAAGATGAAACTCTTGGAAAAACAAGAGACACTCCTCTTCCTCCTGCTAATGTGGATATTCAAGATGATGTATTTGAAATACAGGAAGACATTGAAGCTAAAATTGATCTTGCTGATGAACCCATGGATCCTTTGGATCCTCCTGGATGTGTTCCTCCTTCTAAAAGGAGACCTTTATGGCTCCGTGACACTTTTCAAGATGTTGATAAACATGTTGGCCCCAAATTAACTTTCAGAGAAAGCATGAAACCTTTCTAGTTCCAAGGATATATTATAGCCATGAAAAACATTATTCAAGCTGAACCGTGCACTTTTGAAGACGTTGTAAAGGCCCAAGTGTGGAAATATGTATTGGATGAATAATATGAATCCATCATTCATAATGATGTACACGAAGTGGTTCCAAGAACCCAAGGTAAATCTATTGTATCTTCTAAATGGTTGTATAAAATTAGACATGGTGCTAATGACAATATTGCAAAATATAAAGCTAGATTTGTGGCTAGAGGTTTTGGTGAGATGCAACTCCCAAGGGCTGCCCTAATTTACTTTATCAACCCGAGGTTCATACAAACTTGGAGGTGACAATGCTATATACACAACAACTGCAATCTGTTCATGTCATCCTTTTTTGCTTTTCGAAAGGGTGCTATTTCTTAAACAATGATAAGGACTAGAAAGTAAATTGCTGGAAGGAAATGACAAAAAGGAAACTAAACTAAATTGCTGAAAAGAAATGACAAGAATGAAACTAATTTAATTTGCAGAAATGAAATGGCAGAAAGGAAACTAATTTAACTTGCTGAAAAAAGATGGCAGAAATGAAACTAATTCTAAACCACACTTAACTTGGCCAAACGGCTAAATGCACTCTATTTATCCTATGGTCTATCTAACATGCTTCTACCCATGCAACTAAGCTATCCATGACTTAATCCTAATTTAAAAAGTTTTTATTTTGCAGCTTGTATGAAAGAGAAAGGATGAAGAGGCTAATGGAGGGCTTAACACATGAAACAGGACTTAGGAAAGGAAAGTGGGGGTTTAAAATTTATTATAGTGCAGAAATGGATTTGGAGTGGAATGAATTGAAAAGTGCGATGGAGGAAAAAATTGCGATATGCGATATCGTAATCACAACTTCGTAAAGTTGGAGCGGTAAGTGTTAAAGAAAAAAACAAAAAAAAAAACGCGATTTTCAATGTGCGATGCAGAGTGGTGAAGTGGAGGTGGGGCCGATATCGCAATCGAAATATCGCAGAACTGGAGTGGTAAGTGTTAAAGAAGGAAAAAAAAGGTTACGATGAGCGACCTGTGATGCGGAACCAATATCGCATTGGCATTTGGAAGTGATGTGTGTTAAAGGAAATGGGGAAATGTTACGGTTTGCGAAGTGCGATGTATGGTAGCGGGAGATTCGAGGAGTAAGGGCGGAAGTTGAGTTTTTTTGGTGTTTTTGAATTGTTTCTGTGAGGTACCGAAATGCGATTGTGATATTTCGCAATCTGGGTTTGGAAGCAAAAAGTGTTAATGAGAATCACATGGAAGTATGATTTACAATGTGACGGAGTTCAGAATCGACGTTTGGAGCGGTAGGTCTCAAGGAAAAGGGAAAAGGTTGTGGTGAGCGATTTTCAATGTGGCGAATATCGCAATCGGCATCAGGAAGTGGTAAGTGTTAATGGAAGAAGTAAACTAAACACTGCGATTTGCGAATTGTGATGTACGGTATCGAGAAGTTCTAGGATCAAGGGATGAAGTTCGAATTCCAATGGTTTTCAAGCGTTTTGCATTAAGAAGGTAAGAAAATTGTGAATAAGAAAAGACAAAGGAATGAGGCGGGCTGAAGGGTTTTTTAAGTTTTTTTGGGAATAAAAGGTTGGTGCAACAGTAAAAAGAAGCAAAAAATATGAGGGAATGGAGGCGAACTAGTAGTGATTAGAAGTGTAACACACTTGCAAATTCATGCACAAAAAAAAGACAAAAATGCGCGATAAAAATAATGAAAGAGAGAGTCAGACATGGTAATGCAATTTCTTCCCTAAACTCTAACAAAAAGCAATTTTTGGCATGTGGGAAGGTTTACCCTACTCGAAATCTATTGACAGAGATGAGAGGGGGAGGCTTGACCACAACTTTTGATGTTTTTCCTCTATTCTACTACTCACAAGAAAATGAACTACAACAACACGCTGGAAGCAAAACTAAACAACAATGAAACTATTAAAATCAGAACTAATTTAATGATAGAAACAAAACTAGCTTAATGGTAGAAAGGAAAAGATAGTAACAACAAAGAAGCTGAGGCACATGGATTGGGCCGTAACCCACGAGCCTAGCTCTATGAAACTTAAATCAGTCGAATGAAATCAATCTACTCATTTCATAAAAGAATAACCTCATACATCCCTGCAAGTTTGATCACTGAGTAAAATAAAATGCTCAATAGATTGCAACAAAGTTTCAAGTAGAATCGACTAATTGAATAACTCCTCTTAGCTCTAGCTTTTCTCTATTTATTGTACAGGGCAGCTACCAACAACTCCCTAGAAAATAGTGATTGAGTCCATTTGACTCCGACTAAACAAATATTGAGTACTTGGATGCCTCTAAAATTCGAATTGCTAGAGAGAATCCTTGGGGATCCTTTGGCTGCCTTTGGAATTCGAATTGCTGGAGAGAATCCTTTGGGATCCTTTGGATGCCTTTGAGAGTTAAGGAGGGTGGAAATTCCTCCAATAATTTATCCTTGCTGTCTCCTCCAAGTATTTATGATAAAATCCTTATAAAAATGCTTATTAAATCTTGATTTTCTTCACTCAACCTCATATTAGACACTCAGAGTATGTTATCCTTAATCACCACCTATACTAGCATCATAAAACCAAATAATAATGAAAATGCAAGAAAAAGAGATCTAAGAAGGAAAAAAGGTGACCATTAACCCCTCCAAATATGTCTAATTATGGATCTCATCATCACCCCCCTACTGAATGGTTGCTCATCCTCTGAGAAACTAATCCTTCTCCTCAATTTGCTTCAAGGCTTTGATAGCCCCCCCGATTTCTTAAGGAAGAAGTGTGGGAGTACCCCCAAGGGGATAAAATCCATTATTATTTTCTGTGTTAGGTCCCTATATTACTATTATAGTCCCTTATTTTTGTTAGTGTAACCCCCTTATTGTTATTATTGTGCCCTTAAATTATTATTGTTAGGTCAGCTAGGATCACATTGTGGCCCCATGGACTCCTATATATAGAAAGGAGGTTTCGTAATTTGTATCATCCAAGAATTGTTCATTCATGTAATTTATTGGAGGTTTCTCCCTAGAAGTGGCTTATTTCTAAGGCGTTGATATCTCTTTATTCTATTTCTGGAGCTGGTTTCACAACATTTGGTATCAGAGCTTTGGATTCTAGGGTTTCACTGCTCCAAACAGGTCATCGTGGAATTTTCGCTATAACTTTTTTTCTACGAAGGTTCAAAAGCTGAAATTTTTAGAGTGCGAAGCCGAAATACTGAGGAACATCGTCGCAAATATTCAGAGCTTGGTTCACAATATTTTTGGAGATATGATATGTGGAAGTTAGGACTTTTTGTAGGTTCCTGAATTTAACCTAAACAGGTCATCACGATATTTGCGCTATAACTTTTTTTATTTGAATTTTCAGAAGCTGAAATTTTTAGAGAGTGAAGCGGAAGTCTTGATGAACATTGTAACAAAATTTCAGAGCTTGGTTTGCAACATTTTTGGAGATATGATCTGTGGAAGTTAGGTCTTTTTCAGGGTCCCGAATTTCATCTCAAAGAGGTTATTGTGAGAAAATCTTCATAACTCTCTCTCTGAGCATCGGATTGGAATGATGTAAAAAGTAGCCACAAGAAAATAGACTGCAGTTTCTTGTCTATCAATTCTAGAGCCAAAGGAGGAAACATTGACACGTGGAAAGTCATATAAGTTCGATCTACTGAACCAGTCCATAATTGGGTCATTGTGGGATATTGGACATAACTTTGCCTTGAAGAATCCAAATCAGGTAAGAAATGTGATATTTGAAAGAAGCTTCAGAGGGCTACTAAAAGGCCGAATTTCAGATATTGAGGATCTGCAATTACAGATATAATTCAATTTCAATATGGAGCTCTTCAAAAGCAAGTAAAAGGTGTGTATTTTTGTTTTCCTGAATTGCATAAGTCTTGCTTGAAGAATCAAGTTGAATTGATTCCAAGGGAATATTGTAGAATATATATCAGTATTAGATTCTAAAATGGCCCCTAAAAATAATTCAACAGCCATTAAGCCTTTAGAAGGCTCTACTATGAATCATGAAGACAAATAATGGCAACATGACATATCAAATTTACAAGAGCAAGTGCAACAAATTTTGCTCTCGCAAAGAGCAACAAAAAATGACATGGACGTTTTGAAGAAAGGAATGGAATCTAAGATGGATGGTTTGAAGAATGGCATGGAAGCTAAGATAGATGGCATGGAAGCTGACATGGAATATAAGATGGATGACATGGAAGCTAAGACCGATGAAATAATGGAAAACATGAAGAATGATCTAAAAGCAGACATGGAATGTTTGAAAAAGTTGATACAAAAAATGTTTCTTAATGGTGAAAAGATAGTAGAGGAAACTCATGATGAGAACAAAATAAATGATAATCGTGATTTCATAAACTCTAATGTTGGTGGGAAGAACCACCATATTCCAAAAATGGATATGAGGAAGTTTGATGGAAAGGATCCTGTAACATGGATACTACAGATGGAGCAATATTTTGATCTCCATAACGTGCAAAACACACAAAAGGTACGAATTGAAACTTTACATTTAGAAAAAAATACATTTATATGGTATCGATGGCTTTGCTCCCGTAAAAGAATTGTCACTTGGTCAATTTTTACGGAAGAAATGATAGCACATTATGAGGATACGAAGAGCAACACCTTCTTTAGCCAATTGATAAATCTCAAACAAAAGGGTTTAGTGGGGCAGCACATTGAGGACTTCCAAAAATTGAATATAAGGGTAACTGATATTCCAGAGGAACACAGGATTGATCTCTTCATAGGCACTTTAAAGGATAACATCCAACATGAACCTGATTCATTGGAGAAGGCATTCAGGTTGGCAAGAAAAATTGAATGTAAAATTATGGCGACAAGGAAGCTTACCACTCACTTCTATAAAGAAGGAAGTGTTGCTATGCCTAGATTTCCACAACCTACAAGGTTGACACCACAACAATTGGAAGAAAAAAGAGCAAAAGGGCTTTGCTACAGTTGTGATAGCAAATACACTAAAGGTCATAAGTGTGCTGAGAAGAAATTATTTTACATAGATTGTGAAGACGAAGAAGAAAATGAAAAAGAAGAGGATATACACGAGGAACCAACCCTAGAAGGGGAAGAAATGAGTCCGACCATATCATGTAATGCATTGGCAGGAATTACCACTCCTCAAACTCTCAAGATAGAAGGACATATCAAGAAGAAAAAGGTAATAGTGTTGATTGATTCAGGTAGTACCCATAATTTTATTCATTGTAAGGTAGCCAAAGAATTGAATTGTTTCCTATACCCAGCACCAGAATGTCAAGTGATGGTTGCAAATGGAGGAACTATAAATTTCTCTGGAAAATGCCATAATATCAAGCTAACCATGGGGGAATATGTATTGAATAGTCCAATGCTTTCCATTCCTATGGGAGGTACTGATGTTGTATTAGGAGTACAATGGTTACAATCTTTGGGGATGGTAGTTTTTAATTTTCAAGAACTTTTCTTGAAATTTTTTTCAAAAGGAAAGGAAGTCGAATTACGGGGTATTGCAGGGAAGCTGAGAAATATAATAAGCTCTAATGTCATGATGAAGCTTCTAAAGAAATAAAAACGAGGCATAATTGCACAATTATGCTCACTAGAAGTTCCAACATCAAAATCATCTATTTCTGCAGATCTCCAAAAAGACTTGGATAATCATTCCAAGGTTTTTGAAACTCCCAAAGGAATCCTACCTATTCGTGATCATGATCATGCTATTCATTTGATTCCAAGAAGTGTTCCTCCAAACATCAGGCCTTATAGATATCCTTATGTCCAAAAGAGTGAAATTGAACGTACGATTGAAAAAATGTTAGAGGCAGGTATAATTCAACCTAGTCAAAGTTCTTTCTCTGCTCCTGTAGTATTGGTACACAAGAAGGATGGATCATGATGCATGTGTCCGGATTATAGGGAGATCAATAAGCTCACCATTAAATATAAATTTCTGATTCCTGTGATTGATGAATTATTGGATGAATTACATGGAGAAATTTATTTTACCAAGTTGGATCTTCGTTCAGGATATCATCAAATTAGAATGAAGACTGAAGAAATTATGAAAACAACATTTCGAACTCATGAGGGTCATTATGAATTTTTGGTCATGCCTTTTGGCCTTACCAATGCACCTTCTACATTTCAAGGGTTGATGAATTCCATTTTCAAACCCTTCCTTAGAAAATTTGTGCTAGTATTTTTTGATGATATACTAAACTACAACAAGTCTTAGAAGGATCATGTTCAACATGTTGATAGGGTGCTCAAACTATTGCAGGAGAAACAATTGTATGCAAAAAATCCAAATGTTTCTTTGGAGTAAAAGAGGTGAAATATCTGGGTCATATTGTATCTCACGAGGGTGTTAAGGTAGACCCTAACAAAATTAAAGCCATTAAGGAATGGAAAGTTCCCACAACCATAAAGCAGTTGTGAGGATTTCTCGAGTTAACAGGGTATTATCGCAATTTTTTTAAGAATTATGGGAGAATAGAAGTACCTCTAACAACATTATTGAATAAATATGCATTTTCATAGACTCCTGAAGCAACTAAGGCCTTTGAGCGTCTTAAAGGGGCAATGTGCCTAGCACTGGTCTTAGCTACGCTAGACTTCACAAAAACCTTTATTGTGGAATGTGATGCCTCAGGAAATGGAATTGGTGTTGTTTTAATGAAAGAAGGAAGACCCATTGCTTTTGAAAGTCATCCAATCAAAGGAAAGTATTTACAGAAACCTATTTATGAGAAGGAAATGTTAGCAATACTGCATGCACTAAAGAAATGGAGAACTTACCTAATGGGAAGACACTTCAAGGAAAAAACTGATCATGATAGTCTTAAACACTTTTTGGAACAAAGACTATCTTCAAAAGAGCAGCAAAAATGGGTCACAAAGATGTTGGGTTATGACTTTGAAATAATCTACAAAAAAGGAAAGCTTAATGTTGTTGCAGATGCACTCTCAAGAAAAAATGAAGAGGTGGAAGCATTGCTTTGTGCCATTTCTATTATCCAACCAGATTGGATAACTGAAGCAAGAGATGAATGGAAGAAGGACAAAGATGTATGGACACTCATTCAAAAGTTGCGGCAAGATCCTAGTACATCTGATACATTTAGTTGGAAAAATGATTCCTTATGGTACAAAGATCGCTTATATCTTTGTAAGAATTCCCAACTAAAACAAAATATTCTTTTGGAATTGCACACTTCTACTTTAGGAGGACACTCGGGATTTTTAAAAACTTACCACAGGGTGAAGAAAGAATTTTTTTGGGATGGCCTTAAATCTGATATTCAAAATTTTGTGGCGGAATGTTTGGTTTGCCAGCAGAATAAAGTGGAAACAATTAAGACCCCGGGACCTCTACAACCTTTATCCATTCCAAGTCAACGTTGGGAGGAGATTTCAATGGATTTTATCACAGGTTTACCTAAGTACGAAGGAAAGAGTGTCATCATGGTGGTAGTTGATAGACTTACCAAGTATGCACACTTTTGTGCATTATCTCATCCATTTAAAGCAAGTACGATTGCTACTACATTTATGGACAGAATTCAAAAGCTACATGGAAGCCCAAGGGTTATTGTGAGCGACAGAGATCCCATTTTTACTGGAAATTTTTGGACGGAGTTATTTTCTTGTTTGGGTACTCAATTAGCTCATAGCTCATCTTATCATCCTCAATCTGATGGTCAAGCTGAGATAGTAAATAAATGTTTGGAAGGATATCTTCGTTGTTTTGTATCTGATAAACAAACACAATGGGTCAAGTGGTTACCTCTTGCTGAATGGTGGTATAACACTTCCTTCCATACTGCAGCAAAAATGACCCCATCTATGGCACTTTATGGATATCATCCACCATCCATCACATCATCTTTAAGAGAAAATTCTAAGGTTCAAGCAGTGGAAGATCACATCGAGCATCAACAAGAAGTTCTCCAACTCTTAAAGGACAACTTGAATTTGGCACAAAATCGAATGAAACAACAGGTAGATCAACATCACAGCGAGAGAAGTTTTGATGTAGGAGACTGGGTATTTTTATGACTACAACCATACAAACAAATGTCCCTCAAGCAAGCTAAGAAGGATAATAAATTATCGCCAAAGTACTATGGTCCTTACAAGGTGTTGCAAAATATTGGTACTATGGCATACAAATTGGAGCTTCCTGCTTCTTCATGAGTGCATTCAATTTTCCATGTTTCATGCTTAAAGAAGGTTATAGGTGAAAATATTCCAGTTCAAACAATATTTCCAGAACTTGATGAGGAAGGAAAAATCATATTGGAACCTGAAGCGGTCACAGAAACAAGAACTTGACAACTACGGAATCGATCATTTTCAAAGTATCTCATCAAGTGGAAGAGCCATGGTTTCTTGGGAGCGGGAGCGCCATTTTCAAAATCTCCCAATCTGGAGCGTTTAAAAAAACATGTAGAATGTCAAAAAAAGCATGTAGAATGATCAATTAGACATAAAAAACATAAAAACATAGATTGAATCATATAAAATCATTCATCTAGAAGTTATAATCTTCATCAACCGCGCCCACAAGTTGGAAGCATACAACATATTGACTCTTGAGTCTCATGAATCATCAATCTGAAGGTTTCAAGCTTTCAAAATTCAATATCTAACATTTATCATCATTGATATATAGCATTTATCATCATTGATTTCAAATTTAAATATCTAACATTTATCATCATTGATATATATCATAATTCATTTATCATCATCGATTCATTGATTTCAAAATTCAATATACATTTATCATCTTTGATATATAACATTTATTATAATTGATTCATTGATTTCAAATTTCAATATATAACATTTATCATCATTGATATATATCACTTATCATCATTTATTCATTGATTTCAAAATTCAATAGATAAAATTTATCATCATTGATATATAACATTTATCATCATTGATTCATTGATCACCATATAAATTTCATGAAGCATCATATTCATAATTCATAATGACTTGTAAACTTATAAATGCCAACTTCAAAGTTTCACATTTCAAATTCAAAATTCAAACTTAAATTGTCATTAAATATATGAAAGAGTCAAGTTTCAACTGTTCAACTGTCAACAATTATAAAAGATAAAAACTACTAGAAAAAAGAAAAGACTTGTAAACAACAACTATATTTTTATCTATTGGCTAGCCCCTTGCCATGCCCACGAGAAATGTATAATTTGTGCGATCCATGAGGAAATGATGGTCTTCTAGTACTCTTAGGAGTACCACATCCACGAACATGACTATAAGGTGGAGGCTAAATCTGCAAAGGAACAATAGTTGGATTTCGAGAACTAGCACTGGCACTGGCACTGGCACTGGCACTGACACCTACACTACTACTGGATGGTAGGACTGGCCCTGTGTGTGGCGATGCTGCTGATGCTTCATCATCATCCCTAAATATTTCTGCTTCCAATTCTTCCATATGTACCGTGCCGTCCTCCAAATTATCATCCTCTGGGTTGTTGTCCCAGACTCTGTATGATTGATCCTCATATGCCCGATCACAATAATGACTCAACAACCTCAAATTGTAATGCACATAAACCAAGATTTCAACTCGGTTTTCATTCAGCCTGTTTCTTCTCACATTATGTATGAAGCTATAGGTGCTCCAACACCTCTCTGCAGAAGAAGTATTCACAACCTATGAGAGAACGTTTTTTGCCAACTTTGGAAAAATTCCCATGCGGCCATATGCTTCCCACCATGTGAGAGCATCAAATCTGTCTCTGTCTTCCATTGCATGGAAAGAACCAAAGTTAGCAGTGCACCTGAAGTATTTGCCTAATTCAAGGCGCAATCTAGCACACTCCTCCCTGTCGGGTACCAACTTGTCTAATGCCTTCATGTACCCCTCTTGTACCTCTAGATCTGTGTGAGGTTTGATCCTAACCCCACCTCCAAGTGCAGGTTGGCCCAACCAAGATGGAGAGTAGTATTTTGGCATAAGGATATATGCCAAGGCATGTAGTGTACCATTGAATTTATTCCACTTTGCACACACACAGTCAAGAATCATAGCATACAAGTTGGGATCATTATCCTTAACAACAAATTTTATTTGGCCCAACATGCTGTCCATCTGCTCATAAACCTCCCCAATCACTAGTTTATCTGTATCTGCAAACTGAATCATGTGATATACGCCCCAAATAGATCCTAAAAGTCCTTAACTAGCTGCGACTTTCCTCCTTAGAACAGAGCTCGGTTTATTGTTCAAATTCCTGTACTTATCTACAACCTCAAATAACGATATTATGCCACAAACACAATATCAAAAACCTAGAATAATCCTTATCTGTGTGGCACCCTTCCTCTCTAGCTTGGATATGCAAAAACAAAAAACAACCTTTCAAAACTGCCCAGATTTCCCTTCAAGGCCTGTGGTTATCTCTCTGTGGTATACTCAATCAAATAATTAAAAAACAGAATTAGCCCAACACTTATTTTTCTTGTTTCCTCAACTTCTTTCTTCTTGTGTGTTTCTGAACCTTTTATCTGCAATCTTCATCTATTTTTTTTTGTCAAATGAATGGTTCAACTCTCCTTTTTATATGAGTTTGACGTTGAATTGAAAGGACACGTCTGTCTGAAAATAGGCCGACATGAAGGCAAAGATAGGTTGATTCACTGCTAAGGTTAATTTTTCTAGACTTAAAAATTCCATATCTCCTCAACCGCTGGGTGTTTCGGGGCAAGTAAAGTCTCATTAGAATGGGAAAAATATACTCTACAAGATGGTATAGGACCCATGTTGATAGGATGCCTCCAAGGTGGTAATTTTTTTTTTTTTTTTTTTGTGACTGTCCTTAATTTTTGTGTGCAGGAGGTGAATAGGATAGCATGCCTTTTCCACTGCCCGGATTCCCATTTGTTTGGCTTATCAATCATAGGATCATAGTGTCATCATGTAGGACATCCATGTCATCATGATAGTATCCAACATCATCCGAAGGTATAGATCATATAATCAATAATAGTGTAGTAACATGTCATAGTGCAGCATCATTAGGAGAACTTCAAAATAGTCTTCCAACCATCAAATGATATCTTCCATGTTATCATATAGTCTTTCAACCTTCATCAAGTGCCATCATAAATTGTGGTCATTCATTTAGTGTATGACTCCATATGTCATCAAGGGTTAAGGTCTAGATCATCAAGGCACATGCAACATTATAGATAGTTCAAGGACTTCCTAGGACTTCTTCATTAGTGGTTTGACATCTTCATCGGTTGACCTCTTCATTGATGGCATCCTTGTCAAAAAAGAGTCATGAAATCATCATATGGTATTAGGCATCTCAATGATATTGACATCTCGGTCAATGCCATATTGACATCAATGACAACCTTGAGTAACAATCTCCCCCTTTGTCATTGATGGAAATATTCTTGCAATTCCAATATTCTCTCCCCTTTTGACATCAATGGCAAACGGGATGCTCAAGTACTCCCCCTGTCGAGCTTATTTTTTTCTTCATCAATAGTAATTCTTCCTAGGTATATTACTCCCCTTGTCATGGTGCTATTCCTTCTTTCAATGTGGTCGATGATAGACGTGTCTACATTTCTTCAATTGAGTTTCTCTCGAGAGATGATCTATCAAAGGATGATTTTCCATGTGTGACTCATCAAGGATTTCATGGGGCCCATTCACGGATAGCTTTTGCAAAAAAAATCAAGAATCACAGACTCCCCCTAAATGTATGCATGGTCTCATTTTGGCAGAGTTTCATTATCAATCACTTGGAATATTAAGGATGACTTCATCAAGTCAACAACATGTGTTGTTGGTTGGAGTGTTCAAAATATTTTCAGAGGCAATTTGCTTCCTTCTCCATACTTGTGTAACTTTCTTCTCTAGCTTGGTTGCCATAGTTTTAGCTTGTTCAGGGACCCAAGTCAAGTTACATTCATGAGCCATATGTCCAATTTTATGGCAATTGAAGCATTCCATTATGCTCATAAATGAGGATGCATGATTTCTTCTTGAAAAGCTGCTTCTAGGAGATTGATGGGGACCATTAAATTTTCCCTTGTGGTATGCCCTAAAATCATTTTCCATATTCCCAAAGTTTGTACAAGAATAGAAATAACCAAAAAATATACTTTGGTACCTGGGAGATGAAGAGTTCCTTGAAGTAGTTCTGAAGTCTTTTTGCCTTGGAATTATTTGATGATATTCATTTCCTTTTGTATTTTTGACATCATCTGTAAATATCCTTGGAGTAGCGTTTCTTCTAATGTCATCTTGACTCTTTCCTTTGATGGAACTGGGAGTATCATTTCTTCTTGGCTTCCTCACATCCTTGTTGTTTGAAGCATTATCATTCTTGCTTGAGGGTTCACCTGCATAGCCAAGACCTGATTTATCAAGGGGGGATATTTGATGACTTAGGATGTCATCTAGGGTTTGATAACTCTTCAAGTTCTTATTCAGCAAGTCAACTTCCTTTTTAAGAGAGACAATTTCTCCTTTCAATTTTTCACAATCCTCATCTTTCATGACTAGTTGGTTCTTCATTTCTTCCATCATCCTTGTTTCTTTGTGTGCTTTGTTTTTAAGGGAGATGATAGTTGATTTCATTATGAAGACTTCTTCATTCTTCTTTGATAGACTGCTCTCCATTTCTTCTTTTATTCCTGTACCTTCACATGTTTCGGCCTTGAGAATATTTATGTCTGATTTTAGTTTGAAGATTTCTTCATCCTTTTCTTCTAGTTGGCATATCATGGTGTTTCTCTCATTTTCAGCTTCATCAACTTGTCCTTCTATGAATGCCAAAGTTTCCATCACCTTCTCGTTTCCTTGTGCTTGTTTCCTTGCTTATTCTAGTTGAGATCTAAGAGAGGAGACCTCTTCCTTGTATTGACCAATATTTTCTTCAAGATTGTTCAAGCTCTTAAGTATTTGTTCAAGGTGGCTTGACAAATCTTCTTCCCTTTTATTTTCCTTATCCAATTGATTTGTCATAGATATGAATTCTTCATGATTCTTTCTTTTGTTTTTATGAAATTCCTCCTTAAGTTTGGCGAGCTCCTCATCTATTTCTTGTACTTGAAGCTTGACAAAGTCAACTTCCTTCTTTGTCTTGTCTTAGTTACCATCTTGCGCTTTCTTCTTAAGTTCCTCATTTTCATTTTTCAAATTGTTAATCTCTTCCATGGAAGCCATAAGTTTATTCAGGAGATCTTCTTCAAAGTCTTCTTTGTTCTCTTCATCTTCTAGGTCTTCTTTAGCCTTGTTGTCATCTCTCTTATCTTCAGCTTCGTTGATGGATTATGGAATTCTTTCTTGTTTTTCATCATATTCTTGACTAGAGATAATTGTCAATGCTAATTTTGAGTGAAGATCATGAAGTTTTTCCCATATGAATTTTGCTGATGAACATCTTTCAAAATTGGCCTTCACAGAATTTGGTAACCCATTCAAAATATCCTTCATTGATCTTGTATTGTACTCCTTGGATTCTTCGTCCATCGTGTCATTAGTAATCACTGATTTCCAAACTTCAATTCCTTGAGTCTTCAAGAAATTCCTCATTCTTGCCCCCCATATATCAAAATTTCCATTGAACAATGGAGCCTTCGCAAATTGATTGACTTCAATTTTGATGGTTGAGGAAGACACATCTTTAGGAGGATTGGAGAATTTCTTCCTTGGTTTTCCCATTTGTGTTCTAATGATCAACCTTCAAGATGTTAGGCTTTGAGTGAAGGTACTGGCTCTGATACCAATTGTTGGAAATACTGAGAGGGGGGGGGGGGGGTGAATCAATATTTCTTCCAATGGTTATTTTTACCAGTTAGATCACTTATATTTAGAACAAAAATGAACAATAAGAATAAATTATTTTATTAAAATTCATAAATTAAGTACAATATTTGTGTAGGGCTCCAACCCTAGATAAAGACACCAATCTTCAATCTCCCAGGCTCCAACCTGTATTATGCCAAGCACCGACTTGGAATTCCCAAGGCTCCAACCTTGTCAGTTTGAGGCACCAACCTCTAGGGCTCCAACCCTATCTCTGGTATAAGTTCCGACCTGGTTTCTTGAGGACTCCAATCCTCTAGGGCTCCAACCCTATCTTCCAAGGTACCAACCTTGTCTCTATGAGGCTCCAACCTCTTGGCTTCCAACCCTCAACTTCACTTTGTCAAAATATGTTTGGTTATTATTCACGGCTCCCAAAGTCTTATTCAATGATCCATGTAAATATTAAACTATCCCCTCACTTAGTCTCCATGTCACATCATCAATGAAAATACTTGTATTCTCATGAATGTATCTCCATTGCTCTTCATATCACCCAAACACTTTCTCCAAGGTCACCTCATGATGACATTAGCAATGCGTCATGGTCTCCAAGGATCTCCACGAATCTTCAAAGTCAGCTCCTAGGTCAAGGATGTATACTCTAGGACTTCTCCAAAAAATATCTCCAAGAGGGATTCAATTATCTATCACGATGTTAACCAATGTCTCCAAGAATGCCTCCAAGATTGTCTTCAACAATCCTTCGCAACAAGATGTCTTAATAAGTTGCTCTAAGATACTCTCAATACAATATTTAAGATGAATTCCCAAGATATGATAATTAAAAAGATCCCCAAGACTTCTTCAAATTCACTTCAAGATATATTCCAATTTTTCACCAAAAATATTCTTAAGGACTGCCCAAAATAATTCCCAATATATTGCTCTCAATGTAATAGATCCAAAATTGCTAGAAGAATTCATTGGTGCTTTTCAACAATGTCTTAAAGATGCTCCAGTCATACTACTCCAAGATCCGATAATGAAGTTTCTCTTCCCTAACACAAGATTTTGATGATATTTCTCCTTCAAAGTTTTCCCTCTAGAGTCTGCTTCAACTATGTTTTCAAGGGATACAAAGTGTCTTTGATATTCTTCAAAAATTTTCGTAAGGGTTGTTTCAACAATGATGTCTTTTATGATGCTCCAACTTCATTTCAAAGTCTGCCACTTTTGTCTCTAACTCTCGTTTAGTGTACACTGTTGTTACTTTGGCTGCGTGGTAGGTTTTCCACAGAATTCTGATATACGTCCCAAACAACTCCTAAAAGTCCTTAACTAGCTACGACTTTCCTCCTTAGAACAGAGCTCGGTTTATTGTTAAAAATCCTGTACTTATCTGCAACCTCAAATAACAATATTATGCTACAAACACAATATAAAATAACCTAGAACAATCTTGATCTCTGTGGTACCCTTCCTCTCTAGCTTGGATTTGCAAAAACAAAAAAAAAAACTTTCAAAATTGCCCAAATTTCCCTTCAAGGCTTGCAGTTATCTCTCTGTTGTATACTCAATCAAATAATTAAAAAAAAAAATCAGCCCAACACTTATTTTTCTTGTTTCCTCAACTTCTTTCTTCTTCTGTGTTTCTGAACCTTTTATCTGCAATCTTCACCAATTTTTTTTTGTCAAATGAATGGTTCAACTCTCATTTTTATATGAGTTTGACGTTGAATTGAAAGGACACGTCTTTCTAAAGGTATGCTGACATGAAGGCAAAGATAGGTCAGCTCACTGCTAAGGTTAATTTTTCTAGACTTAAAAATTTCATATCTCCTTAACCACTGGCCTGTGTTTCGGGGCAAGTAAAGGCTCATTAGAATGGGAAAAATATACTCTACAAGATAGTATAGGACCCATGTTGATAGGATGCCTCCAAGGTGGTAAAAACAATTTTTTTTTGTGACTGTCCTTAATTTTTGTGTGCAGGAGGTGAATAGGACATCATGCCTTTTCCACTGCTTGGATTCCCTTTTGTTTGGCTTATCAATCATAGGATCATAGTTTCATCATGTAGGACATCCATGTCATCATGAAGGTATAGATCATATAATCAATAATAGTGCAGTAACATGTCATAGTGCAACATTATTAGGAGAACTTCAAAATAGTCTTCCAACCATCAAATGATATCTTCCATGTTATCATCTAGTCTTTTAACCTTCATCAAGTGCCATCATAAATTATGGTCATTAATTTAGTGTATTACTCCATATGTCATCAAGGGTTAAGGTCTAGATCATCAAGGCACATGCAACATTATAACTAGTTCAAGGAATTCTTAGGACTTCTTCATTAGTGGTTTGACATCTTCATGGGTTGACCTCTTCATTGATGTCATCCTTGTCAAAAAATAGTCATGACATCATCATCTAGTATTAGTCATCTCAAAAATATTGACATCTCGGTCAATGCCATATTAACATCAATGACAACCTTAATTAACAATGATGTCATTATTAAATTTCTTGAGACCAATATCCTTTCTAGATTTGGCTGTCCTAGAAAAATTATTATTGACAATGAAAAAACTTTTAAATCCAAGAAAATGATTGAGTTCTGTAATAAATACCACATTACTTTGGGACATTCAACAACTTATTAACCTCAGGGTAATGGGTTGGCTGATCCCTCAAATAAGAGTCTGGTAAATATCATTAAAAATTTGTTGGAAGACAATAAGAAATCTTGGCACAATAAGTTGGTTAATGCACTTTGAGATGACATAATTACTACAAATAAATCAATTGGTATGTCCCCATACCAATTGGTCTATTGAATGGATGCTCTGTTTCCATCATCTTTAGGAGTACCAATCATGAAGATAATTCAAGAATTATAGGTTGAGCCAAATGACATACAAATAAGAATCAATCAAACCGTTCAGTTGTAGTAGTCAAGGGAGGAGGTCTACAAAAAAACTCAAGTAATTCAGGAAAATGTCAAAATTATTTTTGACAAAAGGACTAAAGCAGATGACTTCAACATTGGAGAAATTTCTAAGGTGGGATTCTAGGAGAGAAGACAAAGGTAAATATGGTAAATTTGATAACCTTTGGAAAGGGCCATACATTATTTACGCTTTCAGGGGAAATAATGCATTCTTCCTCAAGGACTTGGATGGAGCAGAGTTACCTGGTGGTCCCGTCAATTGCAGGATTCCAAAGCACTACTTTTATTAGCATAAATATTTTTATTACATCATTGTAAATATCACAGTCTATATTGATTTGATTGGATAACTTGCTGATTGGAGTTGAAGCTCACATAGAAGGCCTTAAGAACTGATTGACAATCTACCATAAGTACCTTAACAACAAAATAAATTAGATGTAGACATTACAGACATTGGATACTCAAGGCTACTGATCATATGTTCTTGAAACTTCACATGGAGAAGTGCCATCCCCAGCTAGAGCCACTGTTAGGGTCCTATATTTTATAGGATCTCAAGGTGATTGAGTATGTCATATTTGTAACTTTACATTGTAAATTATTTTCAAGTTGCAAATGATTTCCGAAAAAAGGTATATATAAAAGAAAATCAAAAGAGGGTATGTCAAAAAGAAAAAGGATATGAAGAAAAAGACAAAAAGACAGAAAATTGAAAAAATAATAAAAAGAGAATAAAACCCCATAAAAGGAAAATAGAAATAATACTAAAAGTGTTGCAATTTAAATGCCACTACTATTAAATTAGTTTCCTTTATGTTAAAATCCAATAAAATTGTGTGCAAATTGTCTTAAATGCCACAATGAATAGAGTTTTTGTTCCAATCATACAGCTTAATCAGGATGGAACAATTGTGAATTTCATGTTAATTAGGTTAGTGAATAAATATATGTCATACAATTTAATCTTGAAAAATCAGTAGTTAGGTATAAAATGAGATTGATTCAACAATCTAATCAGAATAAATGGGGAAATAAGTGATAGAGTAGGTTATATATATATATATATATATATATATATATATATATATATAAGGATATGTGGGTTTTCTAGCTTAAATGAACCCTAAGGAAAGAAGATGAAAAAATGTTAGCTTAGAAAAAAAATTGAAAATCAAAGGGTAGGCAGAAATGTATTATGGCTGTGAAAAGCATGAAAATATTTATCCTAAGATTTTAACTTACAAAGTTATTTCATGCATATAAAAAGGCAAAGGAATAATTTTTTTATCCCAATTCTAAAAGGTTCGGCATATGAAAACAAAAATTTGGCTCATTATCCCATTATCTTAAGTTTTCACCTTTATCGAACCCTCCACTACCTAACAGAAAATACCATCGCTGCACGTTAACCTACCATCGCATCTCCACTCATCCGATCTCCCACTCTTACATCCAACAACCTTTATTACTTTTCGCCCCCCCTCTCCATCTGAACTTTACCGTCGGGGGGGGGTTGAAAAAAGTGGTTTTGTGTTTCGAGCCCATGCTAATGTGGTGCCTTCCCATCATTTCACACCCCCCTCTTGCTTAAACCGCTTACTGCTTTGGACCCCCTCCGAAAAGTAGTTTCTCCATCGTATAAAAATTTCCAATTCTCCCGTTGAGCGCTCATCATATCACGCCACCTAGACCATACCGTTTCCAATTGAATGCTTTCCCGTGGTAATACAACCATTGATGAATTTATTTCATCGCTAACCATTAATCCAACGGTTTCACGTTACTCTCAACAAGAAAACGATCAAACTGTGTATAAATCAATGTCTGATCAAATTTTAATGCTTTACCTCACCATTTTTTATGCTTTGTACATGTTCGTTGCAGGTTGACAGAACGCCAGAACAACTAGTCCGATCACTGTCAAAGTAATCTCTGCAATTGTCGCATCTTGTTCCTAATCTCAGATATTTTTTGCAGTCTTGACCCCCATTTGGCTATCAGAAACCCTCATTCAATCTAAAAACCTAATCCAACCATGCCTCCTAAGAAGAAGGGACAGGAAGAACCTATAAATCCACTGCTCCATCCCCCTGTTGACCTTGATCACCTACCTTTGGCGGACAGGGATTATAAAATCCATGAAACTGTATGTGAGTTTGAGTTATTCGAAATGTACTTCTGGCTTGAAGACAAATTCATTGACAAGTCTGATGATATTGGAATGTGGGAGTCCAATTTTCCCCACTACATATTTCCCCACACCCACAGTGCCTGTGAATTCATCAGGAAGTGTAAAATTTTTTATGTACCCATCTAGAGAGCTATTATAGCCCCTACAGGAGATATTTTAATTACCATAACTGCTCAATCCGTAGACCAAATGATGTAGGCCCCTATCACAGAAAATGAAAATCCTTTCTCTCAAGAAGCACTCACTGAATTATATCAGAAGCTGGAATTTTCAAAAGGGGCTAAAACCCTTGAGCTTTTTATGGCTAAAGATGCCCAACTACCCAATAATAATCCTCCCTATTCATCTTCCATTTTCCTTGATAGAGTCAAACAAATCATTACAATTATCTCCTACCTCTTAGGTTACTACTCAGATCAATGGGTAGATGAGGCCATTATATGATTCCTTTCCATTTTCTCCAAAAATTCTAAGCCTTCCATCTTATTCAACTTTAGCCAGTTCCTTGTAGATTCCATCCATGAAAAATTTGTCAAATTCCAAACTGAAGAAGTGTTTATATATGCCTTTGTTTGAGTATATATGTTTTTATATTTTTAGGGAGACAGGTTCAAGTTTGCATTGTAGAAGTTGGAAATCAACAATCTGTCATCTTCTCGACCACAATGGTAATGAAGGAGAAAAAACAATACTCATACAAACAGTTCATAGAACTATTTTTACATTTAGCACTCAGTCTTCTAAGCAATAATTCAGAGCCAAGAATCAATTAATAAATCAGTAAAATTTTTCAATTATCATACCAAACCAAAAGAGGAGACTGGTGTCTATACCAAAATTATATAGAATTAAGGATCTATGGATGTGAGCTTGCCCCATATAAGCTCCAAAAATTCCTCACAATGAGGAATTTTGCTTTAAAATACACCAGGAAAATGCTCAATGTCTATGAGCTCCATTTTGTGTATGCAAAGAAAAAATATCAATTAAGGATCAAAACACAGATAGGGCCCTTCATTTGTAACAACAGAGAAATAGGGGAGGAAGAAGACACATTTTCGAAAGAAATGCAATTCAACCTCAGTTTTGCATGGTCATATGATCCATTAGGTACCTTCTCCAAGCTAAGGGTAGAGAACAAATCTACACCTTACATTCATACCCATAGACCAGAGATTGAGAGGTACATGAACCAACTAGAATGGACTGAGAACACTCTACAAGAGTCTGAGGAACAATTGGTTTTAACTTCAACATCACAGAATCTTGTCCCACAAGAGAAAGTAGGAAAAAGGATGAGATAATAAGATTCACCTTCAGTGACTGACACTTCCAGCAAATAGTTAAAAATCGTGTACAGGAAGAGGAATAAGCTCAATCCCAAGGTAAACCCAAGAAAGGATTCAGAGCAGGAAGTCATCATCATCACCAAAGAGACAGCTACTTCCTCACAAGTAGGTGGTCAGACCACACTCTCTCCTACCACCTCTACAGCTTCACAAGATCAACAACAAGCTATTCAAAATAGTACAATTGTCATAGAGGAGAAAGAGAATAACATATTTGATACATTCAAAGAGATTAAATTGAAAAATGAAGTTTTGAAGACTGGTACATATAATCAGTTCTTGAAGCAGACTTCCAGCTCTTAGAGTAGACTGCTGTCATCCTTTGACTCTGAGAAAAAAAAAATGCAGATGGCTTTTCTCCAAGCACAAATTCCACGGCCCAAGAAAATAGCAGATTATAAAAATACTGAATTTGAATTTGATATTAAAGACATACATCCCATTGATCAAATGGAGATGCATAAACATACAGGTGAAATGATTACATCTACACTCACTAAAAATTCTATGAGTTTGTCCAAGTTGCAAGTTTCTTTAGCAAATATCCAGTCACAACTCAAGATGGAAAAAGTATATTCTTTAGCCAAGGATTCAAGGATTAAGTCTTTGGAAGACTTAGTAATCAAAGTTGGATATGATCCCTCCAATATTAGAGCTGCAGAAGAGGTGATTAAAAAGAAAAAAACTGACATAGAAGCATTAAGGAAGTATCTTAAAATGCCAGAAACCAGGGACCCCTTGACCAAAGAAATTGAAGAGGCACAATCCTAGAAATATGACATGATGAAGCTCATCATGGAGCATAATTCTCAACTGAGGCAGATGGAATCTGAGATGGAAAGTATGATAAAGGAAAAAGAGTAGGCTGTCAAAATTTCATTGGTTACTTTGGAGACTGTACCCCTTACATCCATTCCTACAACCACACCTTTTACAACAAGGACAAAAGATGGAGCTGAACAAATCACCAAAGCAGTGAAAAATCTGTCAATTGAGACAGAAGAAATAAAGAAGCTTCAGGACCAAGTGAAATTGTTGCAGGATCAAAAGTCTAGGAGTGAGAGCTCACATGCAGTTGAAGCCAAGAGAGCACAAAAGTTATTATAAAGATTTCAAAAGTCTGAGAGGGAGTCATCTATTGGAAATTCCTTGGGCCAAGTCAAAGAGATAATTTGGAAAAATATCATTGAGTCCATCAATGAAATCAGGCCCCGCATACAGATCATATTTGAGCAGAAAGAATTGATACATAAAGCCAATGATGCCATCAAAACTATCAAGAAGATCTTGGAGACAAGACAACTGTTTCCAACAACATCATAAAATTCATTAACTCCAAGAACAGGTATGAGTTAGATGACTTAGGAGTGGAAGAGAAGACAAAAAAAAATTTGTAGGTAAAGAAATTTCTTACAAAGAGAAACCTGATTGTACAGATGGAAGAAAAATGTCACAACTTAGAGATAGATGTAAACATGTTTTTAAGTAGGATTGAACCTTTAAATCAGAAATGTCTTCCTTCCATGTTTGTAATCAATGAAACATTAATGAACATAGAGGATTATGTAAAGAAGTTGAATGAAATTTCCAGGGACACAACTAAGTTTTCAAATATCAGAAGCACTACGATAGGGAAAGCATTCTTGGAGGCATTGGCTCATGACCTTTTCATCCAGCACGAGATAAACCACGTTTTTGTGGTAAAACCAACTTTTGCTAAGTATACCGAAGTGGATGAAATCTATAGGAAGGTGATCAAATTAACTATCCCAGAAGAAGATCGATGGGAAAAGTTAGCTGAGTTCCAAGAGTAAAAGCTAACAAAGAACAATCATCTGCAACTAGCACATGGGACATCACATCAACGAGCATTACAGCCAGTGCAACCTACAAATAGGCCTACTCATCAACTAATTCCTTGAAATTAGTGCTAGAATTCCAGATCACCCACATAGAGCCTATTTTTTGTTACAGTTAGAGTTTATTGTTAGATTTAGACTAATAATACATTGTCTATTGAGAAAACATTAATTGTAATCAATATTGTAATATTATAGTATAAATAATTCATTGTTTGAAGTATTAGATGTTGATTTCTGAACATATTTTCCTACTATGCAATTGTAAATCCCAATTTTTTGTTGGAGCATCAATAATACAAAGAATTCTTTCAGGATTCATGTGGTGTAATTACTGGTGAAGTGTTTCTATTGTTTCTATGTTTTCCACTGTTATTTCCTTACTCTGTTTATTATAATTCTTAGTTGTAAAATAGAAAGTGTGATGAATAGGACATGTTATTTAAAACACCTTATTCTGGCTTCTTTTACAATTTAAATGTTTTCTACTTGAAGTCAGATTAAAAAATACTTAAATGATTTTCAGTCTCAACTGAAATTCACTTTTCTTGCACATCCATATTCATTTAAAAATTTAAAAGAATCCGGTAAATGCAACCTAGCTTGCCCTGTTTTAACTATTTTAAAAATTGATGCAAAATCTAGTTTTATGTTTTGACTCCATTTCCCAATGGGAAAATAAATATTTAATCAACCAAATCAATCAAAATCAAACAAAAACCAAGTACTGTCATAAATAATGTAATACATATTCAAAAAAAATTTAAATCTTAAAGAGATATCCCTCTCTGAAGCTGGCAGGGCTAGATCCCAGCTTCCAAAGTGGTTTTGATGATGTCCTCTGTGTTTATTCTACCAATCTTAAAAATTACAGAAAGATAATAGTTCTAAGGCTTTAACCTTGTCACTTTGAGGTACCGACCTATAGAGCTCCAACCCTATCTATGGTATAGGCTCCAACCTGGTCTCTTTGAGGACTCCTATCCTCTAGGGCTCCAAGCCTTTGCTTTGATTCTTCAAGATGAGTTTATGATTCTTCACGACTTCGAATATCTTCTGCAATGAGCCCTGACAAAGTCTTCACGTCCATCTTAAAAACTGCCTTCACTTTGTCTTCAAGTCACTTCATCAATGACAACCTTGTATTTTTAGAATTTTTCACCACTGCTCTTCATATTACCCAAAACAAAGATCTCAAAAGTTACTTCATGAGGGCTCCAATACAACATCATGTCTCCTAGGGTGCCTTCAAAATGTCAGCTGCAAGGTATGTCTTCACAAATCTTCAATTGTTTCAAATTCTCTTCCAAACTTCCTTCAAGGATGCTTCAAGATATTCAATAAGGTTCCCCAAGACTTCTTTAGAGTCTCTTCAATAAGCTACACCAAGCCTGCTCTAGCAACTGCTCCAAGAATCTCCATGAAATTCAAGGCTCCAAAATAGCCTTTTAATATTTTTCTCCAACTTCAAGTCTAGTATGTTGCTTCAAGATGTCTTTGAAAAATACTTATAGACTCCTCACAAGATGTTTTTGACCTGTTCCAAAAAGGTTCCCAAATATTTATTCAATTAGTCAACAAGAGGTCCTTACACTATCACAAGTGGCTTCCAAGATGCTTCAAGGATGTTTGCTATACAAAATGCTTCAAGGTCCGCTCATAACATATTACCAAGACTTTCATGTCTTCTATTTTTTAATGTAATCTTCAGGTAAATGGGCTTCACAAGATCTGCAAAGTATCGTGCTTCCAACCTTCCAAAGAATATGTTTCCAAGGTCACTAATTCACTGGTCCAAAATGAAAATTGTCTTTGTGAAAGTTTTATCCCTTTACAGGTTTGAAAACAATATGTTCTCTACAAATCAAGTTGTAGATGGTCTCCACATGCCTGCAAGGAAGAGACACAACAGGTTCAAAAATAATTCATACATTCTTCACTGTTCTCAGCTATAAATACATTTTAATCTTCAGAATTAAGATTTAGTTTTTATAAGTCTCCAAAAAATCCAAAATATTGACTTCAATAAAGGTCTAAGGTACTGAGGTTTCTATTTCAAAGTCCAAGGCACTTAGGTATCACTTAATACAACCGAGCCACAAGTTTTTTTGCTGTAATCTGGTCACTTGAAAACCTATCCGAGCCTTTAAAAATAGGTCTGTGTCTCCTTTAGACATGTCCGAGTCTCCTATAGTATAGTTCAGTCCTTTAGAAAGTGATTCGAGCTTCAATATGAGGCTGTCCACAAGCTAACACTTCGTATTCTTCAATAGTCCCCTTAACCGAGCACCTGTAGGCATGTTTTAATATATATATATATATATATATATATATATATATATATATATATAATGCCCAAAAAAGTGATCTTAAAAGTCCTCCTCGACCTTATTTTTGAACTATTCTTCCTGTGGTATATCTCTATAATTTATATTCACCGAAATTGCATGACTGAAATGAGGAAGAAACTATGTATTTATAGTGTTTTTCGTTTGTCAAAGTGAAGGGGCATGTCTCTGGAGTAGGCCGACATGAGTAGGCTAGCACAGGTCAGCTCAAGGACATATTTATTTCTTAACTTGAAAATTTATATCTCCCAAACCACTTGGAGTTTTGGGCCAAGTAATAGCTCATTGGAAAGGAAAAAATTTGCTCTAAAAGATGGCATATGTATCAAATTGAGAGGCTGTCTCTAAGATAGCAAAAACATTTTTTAATGTGACTGGTCATTAATTAGTGTAGACTTTGAGGTATGGCAGATAGGCTTCTCTTGTTAGGCTTCTTCATTGTTTTACACCTCCATAATATGACCATGGTAGGACATCAACAATGAGTGTATTACATAATGGCACAATGATATGTTATAGGCAATATCATTAGGAAGGTCTCTTTCAATCATCAATCACATCATCACTTAGTATTCCAATATTCATCAAACACAATCATTAAGTGTGGTCATATAAGAGTATAACATCATCACAAGTATGGCTTCATCAAGTATAGTTCTTCACATCACGGGCTTGTACTTAGGGACTAGATCACCAATTAGACACTTGGAAACTTATTAGGGCAAGTCATCATCATCTAGAACCAGGCATCTCAAGAATACTGACATCTCAGCCAAAGCCATATTGACATCAATGACAACCTTGATTAACAGATCCTTAGATGTGTGAGATCCTTGTCATGTGTTGACAAGTGGACCCCCCTAAGTGTGTATAGGGTGATGGATGTATCTCCCCTATGATGATTCTTCTTTATTATATTGTAACATCATTGTTCCAAAGCATATATAGTAGAGACCCTTGTATCAAAAAAGAAATTCCTCCCTAGCTCAGAGGGAGTGCTGAAAATTGGCAACTATGGGATGAATTTCCTTGAATAAAATTTCATTTATGAGCTTTCTAAAGTTACTTTCTAAAAATATAAATCCATGTCTATCTTTGTAACCATGACCTTTTAAAAATACTAAATCACCTTCCATCAATTCATAATATTATATATATGATGGAAAATCACTTAAATTGTCCTTAATCAATCTCAATTGTTTAATTTTTAACTGAATCATCAATATTATTATTATTATTACTATTATCCTCTTTATGATATTATTATATTATTATTAAAAATAAATTCAAGTCTCTCAGTAATGAGACTCAATCATGTCATATGTAACTCCCTTCAATTAATGCATATGTTACCGTCTCTCTCATAATGGATTCATTCCTCTCTCTTTAATGCTTTTATGCACCTCTTATACTCTCTTACACACTTTAATGACTCGTTATAAAAATATTCCTCTTACACCTCTTTAATGCATAAGTTACACTTCTCTCCTAAATGCATAAGTTATGCTCCTCTCCTTTATGGCATACATTACACTCCTATTTTGGAAAATGTAAGTCCTCCCCAAGGCATGGGAGTTACTGCCTCATGAATTCGACCTACTTGCTCTTCCTATATATTTTTTCCTTTCATCTTCACTTGATACACTTACTTGTGCTTGTGAAAGGATAATTCGAACTTGAGAAAGAGAGAGTTGGAGAGTCTAGAGGAAGATTGAGAGAGAGAGAGAGAGAGAGAGAGTTGAATAGAAAGAGCATATATTGGAGAGTCAAAGTAATTCAATGTTTACATCAACTACTGCTATTAGAGATATTCTTAAGATTTGGGTGAAATTCTTCATTCTCTCATTGTACTTTGTATCTTTGCTGAAAAAGTGATTTTTAATAGAAGAATAATCTGGTTGTGATTTCCCCTTGTGGGTTTTTCCCTGGTCATTGACCTAACTTCTTTGTATCTCATTGAGTTCTTGGTTTTCTTCCATTGTGCATATGGTTTATGTGGTTTTTGTTCTATCTAAAATTACTTAACTTATTTTGTACCATAAAGAAGTTCTGGATTTAATTTATTGTAACATAATAGAACATCAAAATTTCAACACAGATGAATTATGCAAGCAATCTATTTTGTGAGATTGATCACTTGTGGAGAAAACATTGAATTGAATTGAGAGAAATGATTGTAGTCATTGTTCAATTACAACATGAAACAAATAGTTTCTTTTTACTGTTTCAATTACCCACTATCCCAACAAGGACTTGGATTAGATCTTACGGCTTGTGGTTGACTATTTGTATGAAATTTATGTTCATTTGTAGGCCTATTTTTTACGTGGAGTACACAGGCTCATTATTAGAAATAAAACAGACACAGACACAGACACACACACACACATATTCTTAATAAACTTAATGATGGTTTTTTACGATGAGGGTCCCTAGCTTATATACTACCATGTGTACCTTTTTGGGAAAGGACATGATTTTATGATCGTGCCCTTCCATCTAATTACACTAAATAATTTTTACATAACAATACCTCCCTCTTGAAAAGATTCTTTGTCCTCAAAGCATACATAATGATGGGTGTTTTTGGTGAAATGATTCTGTCTCCCAAGAGGCTTCTTCCTCTGGTAGATTCTTCCATTTGATAAGGTATTATTTAATTACTTGTGAACGTAACTTCTTCTCCTTGGTGGTGATGATTCCCTCTGGTTCTAGAATGACTTTGCCTTCATCATCTAACATTGGCAGATTAGTTTGTGTTGATTGGTGTTTGTCCAATTCCTATTTAAGACAAGATACATGAAAAACATTGTGAAATCGACTATTATTAGGAAGGCTTAATGTATATGCTGCTTGGCTGATATTTTTGTTGATCTGGTACAGTCCGTAGAATTAAAGTGCCAACTTTTTTTTATCCTTCTGCTTTAGGGATACTTGTTTGTAAGGTTGAAGCTTAACAAATACACACTCTGCAACTTCAAATTCTCTTTCCGATCTATATTGGTTGGCTTGCTATTTCATGCAATTCCTTGCAATACTTAGATTTTATTTCAATGCTTGAAGGATTTTTTGGGTCTCTTCCAACTGGTCTTTAACTACTGGAACTCTAGTTTCAGTGAAGAAAAATTCCTTCCATTTAGGAGGTTCATAGCCGTACAAAGCTTGAAATGGGGTCATTTTTTCCGAAGTGTGATATATTGAATTGTACCACCACTTAGCAAGGTGTAACCACTGAGCCCACTTATTTTTCTTATCTGTTGCATAACAATGAAGGTAAGATTCTAAGAATTTATTGGAAATCTCAGTTTGTCTGTCTGTTTGAGGAGGATATGCTGAAATCATGTTGAGATATGTCCCAACATGTTTGAAGAGTTCCTTCCAGGAATTCCCTTTAAATTTGGAATCTCTATCACTAACAATGAATTTGGGAAAACCATGTAATTTGTAGAAATTTTTACAAAACATCTCAACGATCTCTTTAGCTAAATATGATTTCTTCATCCCTATGAAGTGTGCATATTTTGTGAGTCTATCGACTATTATGAGAATTTTCTCCTTTCCGTTTGACATGGGTAATCCCTCAATAAAATCCATTGGTACTTCTTCCCACTTTTGATTAGGAATATTCAAGTGATGGAGTAGGGTAGGCCAGGGGTCTTAACACTTACACTTTTATTATTTTGGCATTGATCACATTCTGCTACATATTTTTGAATGTCATTACTCATTCCTTTCCTGAAAAAAAAAATGATGTGCGTTATAGTAGGTTTTAAAGAAACCTAGATGTCTAGATGACATTGAGTCATGGGACTCTTTGAGAAATTTGGCTTTAAATTTAGAATTTGGACATAGGTAAATTATCCCCTTGTACCACAAAATATCATTTTTCCATTAAAATCTTGAATTATAAGGAGGGTTATTGATTATAACACTTGTTTCTAGATCTTTTGTATACTCACTTCGAGTTTCATTAATCCACTATGGGACAGCAACTAAAATTTCAAGTAATGACGATTATTAATATTTCCTAGACAAGGAATCAACTACTACGTTGTCCTTCCCTTTCTTATGTAATATATCCATGTGGAAGGCAACAGATTTTTCGATCCCCTTTTTTTGTTCTGTAGATAGCATCTTCTACTCAAGGAGGCACTGAAGAATATTATGGTATGTTCATATTAATAACTTACTTCCCAATAGATATTTTCTCCACTTGGCTAATGCGTGCATAATGGCGAGCATTTCCTTGTTATATGTGAACTTGAGACATTCTTTCTTATTGAGCTTCCTACTTTCAAACACGATTGGGTGACCATCCTACATTAATACTGATCTTATGCCAAAAGCTGAAGCATCACATTCAATTACAAACAATTTTGAAAAGTCTGGAGTTTCCAATACAAGTGCATCAGACATAATTCTCTTAAAGTCTTCAAAAAAAATTTCTCCTTCATCATCCCATCAAAATTAATTATTTGTTAGAAGGTTCGTTAGGGGTGCGGTTACATGGGAATAGTTTTTAATAAACTTTCGATAGTACCCAATCAACCTTAAAAATCCTTTTAACTTGGAGATGTTAACTTGTTTGGGTCATTCTTGTATAACCTTGATTTTATTATGATCTACTTTTTCTCCTTCCTTGGATATTATTTGTCTAAGATGCACTTTGACATTTTTGCATAGAATTGATGTTCTTCTAATATAGTGAGAACTTGCTCCAAATGTTGTAAATGCTCCTTCCATGTTTTGCTATAGATTAGAATATTGTCAAAGAACACTATCACAAACTTCCTTAGATACATACAAAATAACTCATTAATGGTGGCTTGGAAGGTTGACAGAGCATTAGTTAATCCGAAGGGCATTACCTTATATTCATAATGACCTTTATGTGTCTGAAAAGAAGTGTTCGCTATGTCCTCTAGCCTTATTATGATCTAGTAGTATCTTGATCTCAAGTCCAATTTTGAAAAGTATTGGGCTCCATGAAGTTCATCTAGCATTTCATCTATGAAGGGGATCATAAACTTATTCTAAATCGTTACCTTGGTCAGTCCTCAATAATCTACACAGTCTAAAGGACCCATCCTTTTAGACTAAAAACACTGGAGAAACATATGTAATTCTAATTTTTGTAATGATTCCACACTTTAAAACATCTTGGACTTATCTTTCGATTTCAGTTTTTTGGTGGCGTGGATACTTGTACAACTTGATGTTGATAGGGTTTGACCCTGATTTGACTTCGATTATGTGCTCAATTTCTCTTTCAGGAAACATATTCATTGGGAGATATTGGAACACCTTTTTGTGTTTTTGGATTAGTTTTTGAACTTCAGGTGATAGTTCTGGAACTTTTGGTGTTTCATTGCTAGCCAATCTTGAGGCCAACATCTCCATATGATGACACTTCATGACATATGTTGGTTCTCCTTTCTGGATCAACTTAAACATATGGTATGATGATACAATTTGATTCTCAAGGGGCTGGAACCCATATAGCTTGTATTTCTACCCCTCCCATTTAAATTTTATAAATTTCTTTTGATGGTTGGCAGAGTAAGTGCCAAGGGTTTGTAGCTTGTTAACCACTCTGTGTCAACGACCCCATAGTATTACACCCCTTCTTTTGCAAAAGGGATCCATCATGTTCGAGTGTTCGTGCCATTCAGACTTCATCATCAACTGAAAATTTTATGAATATGTCAGCACATTTTTCATATGTAAAATGTAAATAATCTTAGTATGGCCATGTCTATGTGTAACAACGTAGGTAAACCTATGGTTTTGAAAATGATTTATGTTCTAGGAGGTTTTTTGTCTCACTGATTCATCTGTGTCTCTAGACACAAATGATCGACAAAGTTTTTCCCTCCACTCTTACACAAAGCTAAAGTGGATTTTGTTGCTAAGATCTTAGGCGAGTCCTCCTGTTTTTACTTAAGTTTATATAAAAGTGATTTGGCTAGATTGTTTTATTATAAGTCACTTGGTCTACTCGATTATATTTTGTGTCATAGAAAAGGGAATTTTGTTTGAGGGTATATAACAAACGATTCCCCCCCCTTCATATATTAAAATGTAAAGTCTTGATGTAAAATATATTTAGTGCATGGTCCCTCATAATTAGACACCATGGCTAAGTATCAATGGGTTGGAAAAATAATTAATCCCATCACAAAAAAATTAATTAATTTTTCTGGCATAATTAAATTAAAAATCCTAAGCCAAAAATTTAATTAATTTTATGTCCTAGTTACATTTAAAATTCTCTGGGTCTTAAAAATTATTTTTTTAAAGTTCTTGGGGCAAGGGAATATTGAAAATTTTAAGAAATATTGAACCCTTGGACTTTGAGAGTTACGTCAAAGCCAAAATTTTGAGGTAATTAACTCAAAATTATTATTTTTGAGTTAATTAAAAAAGAATTAAATGAAAAATTCGAAATTCATCAAAAAATAAATAATTTCGACAGAAGAGATTAAAACATAATAAAATATTTTTCAACGATTGAGATTGCTTTGACGGGGATCAAGAAAACTAGTCGTTGGAGAATTTGTCTAAAAATTAGAGATAAGTGTGAGTCTATTTTTCCATTCGATCTTTGAATTGTGGACTAAGCTCTCAAGCTCTCTTGTATATTTCCTAGAAATGCAAAAGTATTTGGGGTTTTCAACTTGCGGTAGTTTTCCTCTTCATGAATCTATGGTAACATCATTTTAATTTCTGAAAATATTATTTGAAACTCACAAATCAATAGCTCTCTTAGAATAATCTGAATACATGTACCTTATTCATTTTGTTGGATCTAGGATAACTTTTTAAATTTTTATTGAATTAGTAGGTATCGCTATTTCTTCCGGAATTTGTTGTTATTTTATTTCTTTACCTGGTTTGATGGTTGATCTAGTGTTTGCAGGAGATCTATAAGGTTTTCATTGAGAATTTGGGGATAGTCCACCATTGGAACATCCAAATCTCATCATATATTTTCTGAAGAGCCTACCTCATACTAACTTCAAGATTTATCTAAAGATTAAATTTATGCATGAAGTTTTTGGGCTTGCACCTTTTTAAAAAACCAAAATATTTTAAATATTTTGTGGAAAATTTGATAGATCTGGCTAGTAAGAGCCTTAGGGCTTCAGATCTAGGATGGATTTGGACTCATTCTCTTCATATCTGACAGATACACAACCCTTGTGCATAGATCTGTAGATATTTTGTATGGATCTGACTCGATTTTCTAACTTGGGTTTCTGGGGTTTTGTTTAGTTTTTGTATATATTGGATTTTTGTGCTTTTGGTTTTGTTTGTGCAGGTATAGAATTTAGGTTTTTCAAGTAAGTTTCAGGATCTGAGATAGATCTAGGCCATGGAGGGAAATATCTTGTTGCAAAATAAATTTTGTTTGCAGGGAAATTTTTAGTCATTGAGGTTTGATTTCAGATCTGGAAATTTTTGTTTTTGGGCAAATAATTTTCAATTTTTTTTTAAGGGTTTCGATTTTCAAACCCTCCTTGCTACCCACGTTTTCCTCCATATCCTTGTCGCCATCTTGATCTCCTCGCTGCTCGAGCCTACTGATCCTCTTCTGAGTATGTTTTTCATGCTCCCTCGAGCCTCCTTCGTGCTCTTGCAGCCCATGCCCTCTTCTCATCTACGTGCATTCCCTTTGTTTCCATCCCCTCAAAAGATTCTCCTCTTCATGTTCCCTCCTCGCAGCCTTGCATGCTTCGTCCCTCACATCCATAGCTGCGTCCCTCTTCTGTGTCCCTTTGTTTGCTGTTGGCTGCCCGAGATACCTCATCGGCCCTTCCCATCTGCTGCCATTTATCTGCTCTGCATCCTTCCCCACTGAATACCTCCTCTCGCTACCCTGATCCCCTTCTCCATCGTTCTCCTCAGCCCTGCTCCTGCCGCCTTCCATTCTTCCTTGATCCTGCTCGTTGGCCTTCCTCTAAACCAAAACACAAAGCAATCAATAAATTTATGATTTTAGTTTGTAAAGTTTGATTTTAATATTTTTGATTTAGCTTTAAGCCCTCATAAAAAATAAATAAATTTAATTAACTTTTAAAAGATTAAAAAAATAATTTTTTTAATAACTTTTAAAATATTTTAAAAAAATTAAAATTTTAATTAACCCTTGAAAAAAATTAAAAAATCATTTTTTTAAAAACTATTAACATTAGTTTCATTTTAAAAATTATTTTAATTATTTTGTATGATATATAAATTTTTGAAAGTCAAATTATTTTTTGAAGTTAGCTTTTCGACCATAGCGATTTTTGGCCCCTTCATGATGTGTTAATTATTTTTTTGGGCTTGAGAACATTTTATTATGGAAATTTATAAATCACTATAGTCAAAGGATTTTTTTTTTAATACCTAAAGTTTGACTATAGGAGAGTAATTTTTCTGGATTCGAGTCATTTAAGAAAATAATATTTTTTACTTCCAGAATAATTTGAAGAAGTATTTTAACATCCAAATTTCATAGTATTTCATGATTATTAATTAGTGAAATTTAAATGCTTACCTATGAAGCTATGAATTTAAAGGCATTAATCATAAGATTGTTTACAAAGATGACCATTAATAATATTATTAATCATAAAAAAACTCATGATCCAGCTATTACATTAACTAAGTTGACCTTTGATCTCCACGTGTCATGAAAAACCTTCAAACCTAGAAACGTAGCAAAATTTCTCAAAAAACGCAGCAACAATTTTTGCAGAAACTCAACAAAACTTTGGAGTGTAGGAATTTACAGGGTAAGTTCCACTACAAGGAAAAGACCCTCTAGCGGATGTTTTTGAGGAAAAACAAAGAAAAATACCCCATACATCTGTTTCTAGCGGAGGTTACTAGAGGAGGTTGGCGGGCAGAGGGTTTTGAGGGTGTTTTCCTATCAGTGCTCTTATCGTTAAAACTCGCTCCGGTGCTCTCAAAAAAATAAAGCACCGCTGTGGAAAAAATAATTGGCACACCGGACACCGTGCACTCCGTCCACACCCGCCCGGTGCATCATAATATAATAGAGCACCGGTGCCTCACAACTCGTCCGCACCAGTGCATTATAAAACACAACGCCAACACCGAAACCACCTGGTGCGGTAGATAGAAACCGCACTGGTGCATCATAAAAAAGGCACCAAAACACAAACTGACCAGTGCGTTTGTAGCAAATAGTGCAGGTGCGCCTATAAAAAACGCGCACCGGTAAAGGGTTAAATTAAAAAAATATTTACGACAAAAACTTGGATTTTTCAGTTTTCCAGTGCTCCTGAGCTATCAATGACCGGTGCGCATGATACCATAGAACGCACTGGTGCACACTGAACATTGGCACATAGGACAGCGTGCGTGAAGTACACACACCGCTGGGGCATCCAATTACTATAACGCACTGGGGCATCAATACTCTTCCGCGCCGGTGCATCATAAAACACCACACCAAAACAGAAAGGAGCCGGTGCGTTCTTCTCTAAGAGCACGGGTGCGCTACAAACCGCACGCACTGGAATAATGTTATATATTAAAAAAAAAATTTAAGGCCAAAAAACTGGTGCTTTGCGACTATTATGCACTGGTGCTTTACCATTACGCCGCCCCAGTGCATCATCAAATTTTCGTGCCGAAACTGAAACATCCCGGTGCGTGGTTAGGGAAATGCCCCAGTGTGTTATAAACAACGTGCCAAAATTGATACCGCCTAGTGCGGTTTTATTTAACCACATCGACGCGCTTATAAAATCCCGCACACCGAAATAGGGTTAATTAAAAAACAAAATTTACAACCAAAAAACTTCATTATTCACTTTCCTCAGTGCTCCAGAGCTCTCAAGCCCCAGTGCTATTTCTTTATTTCTAAGCTGCCCTGACATCGATGCTCTCATTGCACCCATTGCATGCACTGCTGCTCTGCATTGGCCACCAATCTCTAGCTTGCATTTTGAAAAACAGTGGGAAAATTTTATTTTCCAAATTTTACAGCCAATATGCCTCCTTGACGGCAAAATGTACAGGTATTTTTCTAGTTTTTCTATAATTAAGCCTTTTAGTGGATTAGAAATTGAAATAAACTTAAAAATAACCATTAAAAAAGAAAAAAAAATATTTGTCGCGCGGTGCGCTTGAGCTGTTTGGTTTGCACTAGATAGCGGTGCTACCTGTAAAATTTACAGGCAGAACCGCTACCGGTGCTAATGGTAACCGCACCATTTCCGGGACGGTGTCGAAAGGCACCCCAAATAATTTTAAACTAAAAATAAAAAAGAAAAAAGGTTGTGCGCTCATTTATCCAGGCACACCGATGACCCCAGCAATCATAGTGCGGTGCGTTGACTTCATTTTCCGCCCCGGTTTATGTCAACACACCGCATTTTGCATTCCGATAGGGTCAACGGTGCGGCTGGGTAAAAGACCGCACCGTCAACTATGTCATTGTCACGAAGTCGGTGCGCTGACGTGACTATATGCGTCGAGGCGTATATTTTAGTCAGCGCACCGCTATTCTGAATTATATACAGTCCATGGTGCTTGAAAAATAGACATCTGCACCGAATTCGGTGCGGTCTATTTCATTAGGGGCCCTGGGGATGATGCGCTAAAATATTATGGCGCACCGACACCGGTGCGTGACTATTTTTATGGAGCACCAACTTTTATGTTTGTTTTTTTTTCAAAAAAAATTATATATGTATATTTATAAATACATTTCTGTTTTAATAATTTTTTTTATTTAATATGGCAATGATTTAGAGAGAACAGGAGCAACAGAAGCAACAACAAGCAGAGCAGTATGACATGATTCGCCAATGGGAGGTGAGAGAGAGGGAGAGAGATGGATGCCCTCACCCTATTAATGCAGATACCCAGGAGATCCTTAAGCAGCTAGGCATCCTCAAGTTCTATGAGGAGGTTATTTCCGGCCTAAAGGCCCATAATGTGCTTTTGAGACATCTTATCGGTAGGTGGAATGCCCACCAATAGGCTTTTCAGGTTGGTTCTAACCAGTGGTACACACCCACTAAGGAGGAAATTTATTTTATTACAGGACTATCGAGGAGAGGGGTGGATTTTCCCTCATTCCCAGACATGCCAGCTGGTTGTGTAGCAAGGAGTCAGTTAGTTTATTCCTAGAGATACATTGGAGCACATGTACTGTCTCCTTTAGAGTTTCAGGTACCTGGAGGTTAGTTACATATAGGTGATTTTGGTAGACAGGACGTGCAGTGCCTCTCTATTATCACTTTGATCATTTCGCACAACACCAGTGATGGGCAATGCATTAGTTTCTCGCTTTTATATTACGTTGATTCTTTAGTACAACAACCATGACTTGTCAGGTGGTCTGTGCACAAGCGGTTTGTACAACCTTAGATAGATGTCGTGCTTATGCACAAGGGAGGGTCAAATTCCCTTTTGCTTCATAGCTGTTTTGTTTATTTTTTGAGAGGTTTCCAGAGATGAGACCTAGTTTTGTTCGACAGCCTCGTAGGCCGATGTTCAAGGCCTGGATGCGCATGTGGGGGCAGATGATGCCCAAGAGGGGAGACACTATGTTTCCAATGAGGATATCACATGATTCGTTGGACTTACTAGCTAGTGTTGGAGGGCTGCATCCCTTCATTATGGTCCCATGTCCTTATGCTGGACTAGATTGGCGAGGGTGTCCCAACATCCTCTTCACTCTTGATGAGCTGCCAGATGATAGAGGTAATATTACTGTTTTATTTATATTTATTCTAACATGTTCTTTAACTTGTTTTTATTAAATTGTGTAATGAAATTGTCTAATTATTGTTGTGTACTTGTATATATTTTGCAGACATTGGCTCTTTTGATGGCAATGAGATGTCGAATCCACCACATGATCCAAGTGTCGATCCTGATGATTACGATCAAGAGATGGTTGATGCGCTGCCAAAAGATGAGGCCGATGGCATAGCAGAGAGACGTGTTGATCCTCATGTGCCTCATGATGCACCGGTACTACCTTTTGATAGGCATGGTCGAACTGAGACCAGATACTGGATGGAGTTGGGCAGCCAACTCCGTTGATTGATTTCAGATGCGGGCATCAGGCCCGCTCATTACAGAGAGATACAGGGTGATGATAGATTGTTATGGATGTGGAGAGGCATGCCACGTGACATGTACGACCTGATGCCGCATGTCGTAGGAGCTACGATAGTTATTACGCGATTGAGGAGGATTGTCCTTAGCTATAGGCGTAGTCGAGCTGCAGCACGTGATGGACAGTCTGCCAGCAACGACTCAGATGCATCTCGTGATCGTTCACCTCGCGACGCGCCTGATGATCAGCATGAGGCTCCACTGCCAGAATCTGACACTAGTCATCGTGGAAATGAGGCTAGACCATCGGCCACATCTAGTCAGCAGCCTATAGCATCCAACATGAGTACTAGTAACAATCATCATGAGCAGGCTGGACCATCGACCGCTAAGGTTGAAGTACTATTGAATGAGCAGGCCGCCTCCACTACTACTGCGCCTCATATTGATCATGTTGTACTACCACCAGTAGATGCATCGATCAGTACTAGTGATCATCATGATCATGAGCAGGCTAGTCGACCATCGACTGTCGAGGCCGCACCCAGCTTTATTGAGCAGGCCGCATCCACTTGTACTAGTGTTATTGATGTTGTTATACTACCACCAGTGCCTGATCCATGAAATTTATATTACAGTTGTATATTTTTAACATTATTGAGTTATATATGTATATATATGGTCCATGTATTTTATGTTCATTTTGAAGTTGTACGTAATTTTCATGTTGATGATCATCATGATGTGGCGCATATTATTATTCATGTTAGATATGTTCATTTATTGTTCAGCTTGCAGATAGATGTGTATATGTGATAGGTGCATGAGTTATTTGACATTATATTGAGATGTATATTTGATGTTTGTGTTGTGATGATGTTAATATATAATGTTAATTTGATGTTAATTGAATGTGTTTATTAGTCGAATATGATTTTTGTACGATGGTTATCATGACTGTGATGATGTTTATTAATTAATTTAATATTATTAAATGACCATGATATTTATTAAATATTATGTCGTGAATGTAATTGTAATTTAAATTTTAATTCTATGTAAAATTGTAAAATTGTATTTATATTTGTACTAATTGTAATTTTAAGTGTAATTGTATGTAAAATTTTAATTGTAATTGTAATTGTATGTAAATTTCACAAATTGTAATTATATTTGTAATTGTAATTTTAATTGAATTGTATGTAAAATATTTGTAAAATTGTAATTGTAATTGTAAATGTAATTCTATGTAAAATTGTAAATGTAATTGTATTTGTAACTATAATTTTAATTGAATTTTCTGTAAAATATTTGTAAAATTGTAATTGTAATTGTAAATGTAATTATATGTAAAATTGTAAATGTAATTGTATGTAAAATTAAAATTGTAATTGTAATTGTAATTCTAATTCATGTATGTGAAATTAATGTAAAATTGTAATTGTAATTTTAATTCTAATTGTAACTGTAATTTTAATTAATGTAATTGTATGTAAAATATTAATTTGTAAAATTTTAATTCTATTAATGTGAAAAATTTAATTGTATTAATGTGAAATGATTTTATTAAAATATTTAAATTTGTAAATTTGCAAATAATTGTAAAATAACAAATCTAGAATAATACGAATTTTTGTAACGTAAAGTTTAGAAAATAATGAAAATAAATTCATCTGCTTTATAATTATCATTATTTTATTATGATCTTACATATATAAAGTTTAGAAAATAATGAAAATAATGAAAATAATGAAAATAAATTTATGTACTTTATAATTATCATTATTTTATTATGATCTTACATACCAAAAAAAAAACAAAAAAACTTTAAAAATATTGGTGCGCTTATCATCCTAACAGGCCCCGGTGCATCGTATTAATACAACGCACCGGTGCGCCACATTTCCGCGCACCGGAAATGAATAAACACAAATAAAAAAAAACGCAACTCTATTTTGTTTAAGTTAAAAAAAGCGGCGATTTGAAAAATGGGCGGAAAAATATTTTTGAAAATCTAATTTGATAAAATAATTCTTTAAATACTAAGCACTTTTCATTATTTCACTATTTTTGTTAAAATTTTTTAGTCAGATTATTGCAGGAGACAGACCTGGAGCAAGAGAGCACGAGGGCACTGTGGATGGAAAAATATGTTCAAACAGAAGTATTCAGACAATCAGAAACCAAAACTTTGGTGATTCAAGCCCTTTATCATAGAATTTAAAACCATTCCGTGATTAAATTTAATTCTTTTTTTTACCTTTTTCTGCAGGTTTTTGTTTTTTCCTATAGTTTTATCCATTTTTACCCTAAACCCTTCATTTTTTTGTTTTTTCCCTTTCTTCTCCCTATTTCTGTGATTTCAGAATTAGGGTTTTTCATTTTAGATTGACGTCCAACCCACGGGACGACTTGCACAGTCGGATCCCCATCCATTCGGCCATTGCGTGAATTTTTGAAAAAATAGATTTTTCGTTATCAATGCGCCCTGCGTACGCCACTGCACTGGTGCTCTGTATTATTACAGCGCACCACGCAAGTTTTGTGTTGTAAAAAATTGAAAACATTTTTTTTAAATTCGTGCGCCAAATCTGAAATAGGGCACTAGTGCTCTCTTTAACTAGGAAAACATTGTACGATGTATTACACCATTTTTGCGGTGTGTTTATAATACCCCACACATCGTTAGGTATATTACGCTATTTTTGTGGTGCGTTTATAATACCAAATGCACCGTATGGTGAATTATATTGTTTTGCAGTGCGTTGTTAATATATCCACACACTGGCGGCAGTGCAGATTTCATGAAAGGCGCACCGGTGTCTCGAGATTTATTTTCTACTTGAAAAGTTGAGAATTTATTTATAAATATATTAATGAATGATATGCTACAAGTTTCAGATTGATAAAGAAATGACTGACAAGATATCAAGTAACAAAAATACTGTTAACACATCAAGAAAAGAAAAAAAGGCAAGTTCTTTGTAAATTCTTTATAAAAAATATTATTTTTGAACTATATGTAACTTTAACTAACATGTATTGTTTACTGTGTATCATGCAGAGCCACAAAATGACGAATCTCGATATGATTATTTCTGATCTACGACCATAAGAGCGTAAAAGTTTAATGAAAAAATTGCAAAAAGATGAATTAGGTGAATGAAATAATACTATCGATCCAATATGAGCTTCTTTTTTTAATTATCATTAATAATATACTTAAAATTATTAGATAACATGTGTCAAACAATCGACTAATTCAAATCTGTTTATTGTTCTACAGGGACCAACAACTCAGAAAAGGAATGTTGTTCTAAGAAAAGAAAAAAAATAAAACATGAAAATGAAAATGAATTGCTCCTTGGCTCATTTGGAGTGGTGCTAGAAGTTAACGAAAGGGGGAAATTTTTTTACAAAAGTTTGAGGGATCTAGTGGAACGAATACAACAATGTAATTCAAATGTAATATGTAATCATTGAATTTTTTGATCATTAGGTACAATAAATAAAAAATTTAGCATTAAATATTAATTTTCAAGAATTTTCTTGCAGAAAAGAAAATAAAATGGAACCCATTCAACACATAAAACAGGACGACAAGGAAGAAAATGGTTGATATCTAAGTTTGTGAGTAATTGTTACTTCCTTATAACAACTTAAATATATTTCATTTTTGTATTTTTTAAGTTGTTTTACAAAAATCATCATTGAATGTCTTCAAACAGGTGCTAAAATACAAAGAAGAACCATCAGATGAATTGATTGAAATTGGGTTAAATATGGGTTGTGAGTATATCTTGGCATATAAGAATTTAATTATGAAATTTGTAAGCATCTATCGATCTTGTTTTAATTGGCTTTGTCTATAATTAATAGAACAAAAACATCTTTTATATTAAATATATGATTTGTTATGGCGTATAAAACTTCCAGGAAACAAAGTATGGAACTGTGCCAACAGATGAAATTTTGAAAGATGGCATGGTACATGGTTTTGAAAGAATGTGTATAGTTTATGAGTCAATTGTTGCTATGGTACGTCATTTTTCTTTTCGATTTACATTGATGTATATTATTTAATATTGTAATTTTCATTATTCTCACCAATGTATATACACTCATTTCAGTTTATTTTTATGTTTGTAGATGGAAAGTGAAGAAGAAGAAAAAAATCGACGCCATGAACACAACATTCCTTAAAATAACCCAAGTCATGGAAGTAGCTCTAGCAGTGACAACAGTTCAAGCGAAGAATGATGATCACTATGTAATTTGGATATCAAAGCAAGGCATTTTATTTTTTGAAATGTCTGTGAAATCAAACATTTTGTTTAATGTAATGGACATAGTGTCCCAATTGAAGGACAAAGGGATACAAATAATTGTCCCATTTTGTATGATAAAGACTGTCTTATATATATATATAATCATAAAATATGTTTTAATTTATTCTATTGCGTTCTCCGTTGTCGTTCTCAAATGCATTAATAAAAATTTAATTCATATGAATATTTTTATAAGATTATATATATGTGTCGACTTTTGATGAATAATGAATTTAAAAAAACCACAATAATTCTGATATGATATAACAAATTAATCCAAATAGCACATTCAAATGTATTAATAAAAATGTAATTAATATGAATATTGTTATAAGATGTGTCGACTTTTGATGAATAATGAATTTAAAACAATAAAAATAATTGGATTATCAGAGGTGGATGCTTCTAAAAAAACAAAATGAAAACCGATGCATTTATGTGTCTATACGCACCGATGCGTTTATGATTCTATGGGCACCACACTAATACCGATTCGAGTTCTAAATATCGGTGCGTTTGTGTGATACTGCACACCGGGGCATTTATGTATCTATAAGCACCAGTGCATTTATAGATGCCATGTGCATCGCATGAATACCGATACCAATTATAAATCCCGGTTCTTTTCTATGGTACGGAGCACCGGTGCCTCATAAAGATACACGCATCGGTGCACTTATATGACCTATGGGCACCGCTCAAATCCCAAGACCAATTATAATGGTTCCGTGCATTATATCACCAACACCATGCCCAATGCTGTTGTTTTCCTTAACGGCCCGGTGCATTCTCCTTCGACCGCCCCGGTGCACTGTCTACGATATGCACCAGTGCGTTAAAACCTGATAAGATCACCGATGAAAAAACATCTGTAATAACCTCTGGCCACCCATTTCTTTTTAGTTGTGTTGAATTTCCGTTAAAAGCTCTGCCAAAACCTCTATTACCAGAAACAGATGTGTTAGCATATGTTTTTTTGACAATTTTGGCCAATTTTATAACACTAAAAACCTCCTTTATAACCTCCGCTAGAGGGTATTTTCCTTGTAGTGTTCCTTAGATCAAAAAACAAAGGTGACCTCTCACAAACAGATCAGAAATCAGTGCACCAGTATATCACATGTTTAAAACCCTTGAAGAGGGAAACAGTCCATGGCCTGAGCCAACGCAGCCACTTCAGGCAATTTATTAATATAAAAAGAAAAGCTACATATGTTTCTCTCATAAATGGTTACAAGACAAACAACCCTCCATGCACCAATCAGGTGTTAAGCCACAGGTCAAGTGTCATTAATACTGAGGAGAGAGTGAAGCGTCATATCACTACAAATTGTGACTGTCGGATTATAAGTTACAAATGTACATAGTAAAGAAACACACTTTACCTAACTCTACACTAGACCAAGTTATACTTAACTATTTCTTCTGTGTCGGAATATGCTAACATGTTCCTGAATTCAAATTAGGATTGGTAAGTCATGTTTGAACATTGTACTTTCTTATTTTACCTTAATGAAAGTGATTTTTCTATTGAAAAAAACACAACCAACATCTCACACACAATTTTCTACATTCCTTTCATACAACCCTTGTAACACCCTTTTTCGTTATTCGAATAACACCTCAGCAACCTTGTCTCATGCAACAACCTAGAAACATTTTTCTGCTCTCACAATTCTATTGCACATACCTATGCAACAACCAACAAATATTACAACTTACTCTACCAAATTCTGATTATTCAAATTATTCCTTTAAAGGAATTTTGGACTGATAATTTTTAATTTATCTTCAGTTATATTGCCTTTGATCTTTTTATGAGTCTTTAATTTTATGCTTGTCTTATTTATTTGAGTTTTCTAATTCTTCTCTTCAAGTCCTTGATACCAATACTGTTTTTTGAAACTCAACCTATGATTTTTCTGCTCGAATCTATTATTCCGGAAATTTAATAGGTTTTAGCTAGGATTTTCTTAGTTTTCCAGTCCTCCAAAATTGGATTAATTTTCAAAAAATACCTCTTAACAGGAAGTTCCACCAACACATTGCTAGACTAGATTTCGACTTGTTATTTCTAGAAAATCTACTAAATCTTCCTCTTACCTTTCTACTTCTCTCAACACTCCAAATTGCCAACTCATTCATGCTATTTAGCATTCTATTGTTTTGTTTATGTTTGGCTTAACTTCCAAACAATGACTAGATGTCACTTGCCAAAGTTGTCGACTGTTCAGGCCAAAGTCTTTGTGGCTTTATTAAAATGATTCCAACTCATCCATCCATGTTGCTGTTGGACTATATAAATCACTATGAAATGACTAAAAAACACACATTAATTATCAATCCAGGGACGTCTATTTATTCCAATAAGCGTTGGATTGTCTCTGTCGATACACCAACCAGAAGAAATTTCAAAGAAAAGAAATCGTTGCTGAAGTAAATGCTGGAAGTAAATCACTCATGCAGAATTAAAAGGATCTACAAGACTGGAATCACACTTCAATTAATCTATTCTAGTGTGGCACACAACAAGTGTCTCTAATATCATATGTGTAACAACATACAAAGTATTGAAATTGAAGTGGATATATTCACAGCTAAACATCATCAACAACACTCTACTAATACATAAACTAAAATACAAATACATACACACAACTACTTTAATCACTGCAATCCCTACTAAGAAGGAGGGCCCTTCCTCCCTAGCAGGACGCAAGTGGAGAAAGAAATTAATGAAAACTAAATTGAATAATGCATGTAACAAAAATAACAGGATAATATGTATTAATTTGAACACAATTACAGAGCCAAAATAATGTTGTTCTCTGCTAAGCTCTCAACCTCTAGGGCCAAGAACTATATAGTGGTTACATTATAAAATCAAGGGTAGATCAGTCATGAGAATTTTATGATTCTCATGCTGATCAAAATAGAACACATATAGTTATAACCACTTCCTAATAAAGTTTTGACTAAAAAATAAATTATTACAATCAAAGCTTCCCTTAGGATGTTAGCCCAAAAATACAATGCTAAACAACTTCTACAACTATCTTAATAGAATCACATAGTGTAATAGCCAGAGGACAGATTAGCAATGAGTGTTGATGAGATCCAGTCAACGGTAAAACTATATCAGCAGTTCACCAGTGGGTTTGTAACAACAGTTTTTCGGTGTGTCTGTAACAGCAAGGTGTAACAACATCACTTTGCTGTAAAAACACCCTCTTAACTGCTCTTGTGGACCTCGTACTCAGGATCTTTGGTGCTATAAATAACATCTGAAAAGACAACACAAATACCATCGATCTTCTCCAAACATTCACCATCAATTAGTCAAAAAAATGCATGATATATCATAATAATTGGTAAATTGGCAGAGTAATAAAAACAAGGTGAAACATCACAAATTAGGGTAGAAAGGTAGGAAAAAGAGGCAAAGATACTCCCATTGGTTATAGTCATGAGGAAAAATAGGGGAAACAAATGTATGATGAGTGTAAAAAACTGGCACCCAACAGTTGCTACCACCAAAATTCGTGCTACCAACTCGTTCTTTCGATGCACAACACTTTGTTGTATCCCAAAAGGAATTCACGACCCTTTTCTTATTTTAACAAATAATAGCTACATATCCAAAAAATTTGGCATTTAGGCCCTCTTTGCAAGCACCTTACATTTTTTCCTTGCCATAAGATTGTGTTCCCATGAACACCATCTTAGGCCCTAGGTGCTAAGCCCTTTCAAGCCTTACGTGGGCCAATTATCTATATAAATGGCTCCATGAAATTTCTTATGTTTCTACACAAAAAAATTAACGAAGGATTCCAGGCGCTAAAAAAAATATCCCAAGAGCCTTTGCGACTCTTTTATTATACCGCATGGCTCATTTCTATGCGAAATGATCCAAGAGACTGGTCCGAGCACTAAGCCTAGTACTCCCAAAACTTTGCGCATTTTTCTTCTGTCACGCCCCTTGTCTCTTAATTGCTGCATTGGACCTATGTGGGTGCCTATCCCATAGCTCCTCTATCCAAGCACATCCCTTTGTACCCTGTTTAAATATTATGGGATCCAATGAGCGGGATGAGATGTTAATGGGATTTTCCTGCTCTCATTCCTATTTGTCAGTGCTATGCCATCGTGTCCTGACCCTTGCTACGACTCGACGCTTCTGCTCCACTCACCACTAAAAATCTACTGAGCTCCATCTAGTAGGATGAGCTAGCCAATAGGGTCCACCTGAACTTCTTTTTATTTGCTTCCCTTATCCACCATTAACGCCTACATGTCAGAGCGACCGTTTCCCAACCACTTATCTGCAGATAAAAAAATAAACCACGGGGCTCCAACCTATGGGATGATGTTAGGATGACATCACCGATGCAATGTGTCAAACTATGTGTGGTATATGTGTTCACCAAAAAAGGGCCATTCAGGTTCCCAAAATTATTGAATATTCCTGTCATGTGTCTCGCTCCTATTGGATATGACGAATTCATCATTTGTTGTTGTCCGAGCCAATCACATGATACCACTTGTACTTGTCAGAGAGGAGAGAGAAAGTACTCCTTTAGTCCTGCTTTGTGACCTAATCCTTCTTTATTTAGATTTTTGACTTCCCGACCTTTTCATTTGTTTTTCCACCAAAATCCTCTGGATCAGCTCTCTACTGCAGTACATGTTCTATTTTACCTTACATGTTTTTCCTTCCAAGCTCACCCTGCATGGGATGAGATTGCAGAGTAGGCCTCCTGCTCTTACCTCTTCATTGGTTTCTCTATTGTGCCGCTGCATTTTCAAATTATGCCATGTATTGGTGTTAATAGGCTGACATGTAGCCTTGGAATCTATAACTTTATCGCCAGGTAATACACTGGTAAGGTGGGGGCCACCTGCTCTGTTAATCCTGATGCTACACATATGTGCACCATTTGCACATCTTCAGGGTACTCCCACCGGGGTGATATCGTTGAGTGGGCTCCACCCACTCAGTCCCCATTGGGTAGCGTGTAGCTGTTCTGCCATGCTATCCCAGCTACAACCGACGAGTCACTTAGAATTGAGCTATAATATGATTCCACTGGGGTGAACCCTCTGGGGTAAGCCCATCGAGCCAACCTATATTCAGGGCACCACCTCTGGCCAATAAATAACTTCTCCATTGTTGTCGTGTCTCTCCATGTTAGCATGTATCTCTCACTTAGAGGCTCCACTTGTCTTGGCACTTGTGCCAACTTTGGATGCGCACCAAAGGCCCTCCAAAACCTCTGCTAACTCTATTATTTTGGACTTGGTGTCACCAAAATTTGATTGGCTCTAACTTTTGAATGAGGAGGCCATTTTATACCTTCTATATACTGTTGGAAATATATTTATGATCTTTATCCATCTGGGTGGCTTACACCTTCATCTTAGATTATATGCTACTCCAGAATAGGCTCCAAAGCCTCTGCACATTTTTTTTCCACGATTTCCAGTACCTTTACTTTGGATTTTCATATGCCACCTTTTCCATTATATTTGCATCAATCATTGCCTTAGCCACCAATGACAAAATTTTACCATTGAAGTTGTCTTTGCCAATATTTTCCATTGCACTTGACATAAGTCATCTTTGCCATCAATGACAACACATTTCCAACATTTCTGACCCCATTTGCCAAGGAAATCATAAATGATGTCATGGAACATGAATGTTATTCTTTTACTGATGGTTTTTGAGGGTACAATAAACTACCTATAGCGAAAGAAGACCGAGAAAAAATGACATTTGTTACTGAGTTTGGCTCTTTTTCATATAGATTAATTCCTTTGGATTGAAGAATACACCAATAGTATTCTTAGGGATTTTTTTCAAATAATTACAAGAGTATATCTATAAAAAAATGGTAGTATATTTCAATGAATGGAAAATGTACACATTATCGAAAGATCACATTCAACGGTTAAGACTAATAATTTCCCAAAATATGTCATTAGATACACTTATCTTTGAATATTAAAAAAAAGAATCTTTGCAACAATTATTGGAATAATAGTAGGCCATGTTTTTTCAAAGGAGGGGGTTAAAGTAGAAATGGCGAAAATAAAGGTAATCTTAGATCCGAAGCCTCCTATAAATCAGAAACAAATAAAAAATTACTGGGACATATAGGAAATTATAAAAAATTCATTAGGAATTACTCTGACATCACGTTTCCAATCAAAGATCTTCTAAGGAAATATGTTCCTTTTATTTGGTCTAATGAATGCAATGAGTCTTTCCAATTGTTAAAAAATAAATTAGTTGAAGCACTAATCCTTAAGTTTCCCGACTGGTCCAAACAAGTCCACATACATGTAGATGCATCAAATGTTGTAGTTGGAGCAATCATAACACAACCTAACGAGGAATTGATTGACCATCCAAATTCGTACACCAATCGAAAACTTAAAAAAGTTGAACAAAACTATTCCATGATAGAATGTGAAGCTCTAGAAATGATTTTTGCATTACAAAAAAATTGAAACTATATCTTGGCAAACCCTTTCATATTTTACATTGATCACCAAGTGTTAAAATATATTTTAAATAAACCAATTCATCTAGGAAATGTTTTTCGATGATTTTTATTATTAGAATAATTCATATTTGAATCTATTATACAACCAATAAAAAACAATTTCCATCATGACAATCTATCTCGACTAGAGTCTCAAGAGGAACCGAACGATATGGATGATGACCTTCCAGATGTACATCTATTCATAATTGAAGTAGTTCCATCAGAATCTGCCTAAATTGCATAATTTTTACATACTGGAAAAGCGACTGACAGACTATAAAAAGAAAATAAAAAGGAACTTTCCATCAAATTAGCACCATACACACTAAATGGACATTTATATAAGATTGGAATTGATGAAGTAATTCGAAGATATGCTTTAGAACATGAAAGAGAAGCAATCTTTGTCGAAGCACACAAAGGGGGAGTCAGAGGACACTATCAAGGATAAATGGTTGCATGAAAAATAATGCAAGCAGGAATATGGCGGCAAGCATTATTCCATGATTTTTGACAATATGTAAAAAAATGTGATATATTACAGAGAACAAGATGTTCTCTATCGAAAAATCAAATGTTGTTTCACTAAGTTATTCCTTCGCTGCCTTTTGAGATATCGGTGATCGACTTTTTTGGACCATTCCCAAAAATAGGTAAGAGGCCAGGACAAAAATATATAATAACTGCAGTCAAACATCTAACAAAATGGGCAAACGCTGAGCCAGTGGAATCTTGCACTAAAAAATGAGTAGCCAAATATATATATATATATATATATATATATATATATATATATATATATATATATATATCTATGTATGTATGTATGTATGTATGAAAACATAGTAACACGATTCACCTACCCTTTATTTATTATCAACGATAGAGGAACACATTTTGTAAATGGCACAATCCAAGTATTAAAAAATAATTGTATGATCGAACATCGTAAGACTACACTGTATCATCCACAAGCCAACGATGTTGTTAGTCATTCAACAAAACATGGCATAAAGGCTTAATGAAAAATTGTAATGTCAACAGAGACGACTAGGATGATAAAGTTTTAGTGATTTTTTGGGCATATAGCACAACGTATAATAAATCAACATGAACAATTCCATTTAAAATTGTTTATGGACAAGAAGCAGTTTTATCATTCCACTTCTTGTCAAATGCACAGAGTGTGACGGCCATATTAAAATATAATACAAAGTTACAAGTGGAATGATTCAGAAAATTACACCAACAATATGTCAAAATGTATATGCTACTGTTCTGAACAATACCCACGTATACACATGATTTTCCTTAAACAAACTTGTGTACAAATCTTAAATCATTGGACCCTGAAACTAAATCAATGTTATTCTAAAACAATCTCTGAGTTACACACAAAACCACTGAATCATTCTGGAATAATCACAGAACCATCACAAATTTTTGAACCACATACATATAGTAGCATCATTACTACTCAACATATCAATCTACATTCAATTCAACTCCAATCATCACTGTTATGCCCAAATCATCATGTAAGACTTCATTTTTTCATTTTTTTTCTTTTCTTAGGCCTACTAGCTGCCTCAATGAGGTTTTTAGCTAGTAGGTTTGCCTAGGCCCCTCAAAGGAGCTTTTCACCTAAAATTTGTTTTTTCCTCTTATTTTTCTCCTTTTTCCAACACATTGACCGCCTCATGGAGGTTTTCAATCAATGAGCCCATATCAGGCACCTCAAAAGATGTTTTCACTCGAGACCTTATTCTCTTCCTCTTATTTTTCTCTTTTTCCATTTTTATTTCTTTTTTCTATCCTACTCTCCTTGGAAAAAAAAAATCTCTTTCAAGTGCAAGGATACTTCTAATGAAGACATGTGCACATCAATATTACAAATAAACTCATGCGTAGGCTCAGAATATATTCTTTGTCATGTACCTAAATGTGAGAGATCAAATTCTTTGACTGAGAGGAGATCAAAAATTGTTGAAGAAGAGTGTGTTATTGAAACTTAATGATTGTTTGGAACCATATTTCAATATAGTTGTGATGCCCTTGGTCCACTTGCACATGAAATCTCTTTCTATGTCCTCTTCTACAATGACATTCAAATATTCCTCTTGTTTATGATTTTTCACTTGAACACATGGAGGATATGATGGTAAAAATGAGGGAACCTTCTCAGTATTTGATTCTGATGTCTTCTCTCCATTAAGTGCAAACCCTGATTGTTTTATCTACTCATTTGAATATTCTTCTTCTGGATGTTGTCCTTCAATGACAAATTAATTTTTTTTTTTATGATAAATATTTTTAAGTATATGTCAATATTAATTAGTATTAAAATATTTTATTAATAACCCACATTGAAATTTTTTTTATATACAACATTAAAATGTTTTATTTTAATAATCTATAAGAGAATATATTTTTTTCAATACCTTTCTTGAACTAAGACGAATACTATTTAGATCAAGAGGATATGTTTGGAAGTGTTGTACCTCAACATTGTAAGTGGGCTTAGATACTTCCTTGTGTGGGTTTGGAAATGGTGGTACAGGTAGTTGAGTGGGAGTGGATCTTTGAGATGGATGTGGTTGTGGTGGAGGTGTATGGTAGAGATAACATGGAGTTGGGTATGGAGGATATTGAGAAAAATATTGAAGATATTGCAGAGTTTTCCCATAAGGTTCTTGCCAACCTTGTTTCCAAGATTGGTTTTGGGATTGAGATGGCCAAGTTTTCCAAGGAAATGGTGTGTTATAATTACTTTGAGATGGATATGCATAACCTTGAAATTTTGAATTAGTTTCTTCCATCATATCACGTTGACTAGGCTGCCATGGTCCTCTTTGAGCTACATAACATATCTTCTTTGGTGATTTACTTGCTCCATTGTCCTCTTGGTAAAATTCCCTCAACCTTGGTAATGATGGGAAATATGATTATATATGGAAAATAGAAACATCTGTATCTTTGTTTTGCTCATTTTGCATTCTTAACATTTTTATTTGTTCTCTTAGATTGCTAAGAATTTATGTTTTAAATTTATCAAGCAAATTTCCAAGTTCAGCTTGACTTACCAATGTTGATGCTGATTTACTTACTCTTGCCCTTCCTCTTGATATGCGCTTGCACGTTTCACAAATTTCTTCAAATGATAATTGGTATTCATATCCTCTACTCATGAGATCAAGGAGATCAATCCACTCATCACTAATTGTTCTAAGTAAGAGGGTTTTTAGTGTGTCAAATCCTAAATGATGTAATTTTTCCCTCTTAACATTATACATGAACCTTTCTATTAGATCCTCAAGACTCTCATATTATTTTTTATTCATTCTAAAGATTTATTCTTTAAGATCATGATCTTTATATTTGTCTAGAAATATATTTTGAATATCATTCCATGATCTTATTGAATTAGTACCTAAACTCATGAACCATTTAAGAGATCTATCCTTCAATTTTTCCAGAAACAATATCAACTTTTTAGTATCTAGTAAATAACCATAATATCTACAAAGTATTTCAAATTCAAAGAGCAAGGTTTCCGAATCCTCTGACCTCATACCATGGAAGTTGGGAAGGAAATATGGAGGGATGTCCTTCATAAGCACACTGAATTTAGTATCATGAATGGGAAATCCAAGAGGATCTTCTTCATTGTCATCATCTCCATCCATTTCTTCTACCTTCTTTGACACCTCTTCTTCTTCTACCTGTAAAAGTGGATGGCGATGTGGTTCTTACTACACCACATGATCAAATGGGGAGGGGGGGGTGAATGTTGGTGTTGGAGAAATTTTCATTTTATTTTGAATAAGAATGCTAATGCAATGCAATTTTCTATTTTTGAAATGAAATATGCTGAATGAAAATATTTTTGTTTGTGCAGAAAGAAAAGAAATGAATCAAATAGGGAAGAAAACAATGAATCCTTTGACACCTCCCCGGAAATGGCACCAAAAAGTGATGAGCCTCAGTATTGCAACAAGAATGTTGCAACCCCGAAGGCTACCAACTTTAATTATCAACCTAAGGTTCATACAAACTTAAGAGGTATAGAGACTATATTTGAATCATAAAATGTGTCCTTATTTTGTTGATATTATGTAATGGAGTGAATGTAATGAAATCAAAGGCTAAAATAATTTCAGAAATGGAAATATTGCTTTGAAAATAAATTAATCCTAGGCAAGAACAACAATTTGTAATTGAAATCCTAAGAATATGAATTCACATAAGTAGGGCTAGTATACTTTGTAAAAATTCATGTCCCAAGTGGTGTTTATTCTTCCTCAATAATGTATTTATATCCTATGGGTCTTGATTCAAGACTAAGAAACAAAAACCAAGCTTTGGGAGAAAATTTGGTCAAGTTTACACGTGTTATAAGAGTGCTACAAGAAGTTCTGTTTTTTCTACAGGGACTCGTTCTATTTTGGAGATAACTCATTGAATTACTAAGTAAATCAAATGAAAATGGGATGGGAATTTTTTTTTAATTAATTAGGATGTCTTAGGTCTCCATTCCAAGTGGAATCACTCCAAAATACCCATGTTCACAATGTGCTAAAAAATAATATGAAATTACTACTCTAAAAACTGGAAATTCAAGAACGAGTGAGCTAATTAACCTATCAAATGCCTAAGATAATCAAGTGAAAATGCAATGGGGTAAAATTTTCTATTAAATTGAATGTTTTTTTCACCTAATACAAGTGTAATAAACTTAAATGAAGCATATTTACATGTTCTAAAAAATAGCATAAAATTACTACTATCTTGCCAAAAGGAACTTCTAGAAATCCTAGATTCATGAATTAGTAACCCAATCAAAGTAGCTCAATGACGAAGATGAATTCTCAAAGTTGTTCTAAGGATGAAACATGATTTTGAATCTGCAAATAACCTACAAAACAACTCACTTCAACCAGTTAACCAATATAACCTACAACAAAATAAGAATGAGCAGTAAATGCATAAAAAATAGATGCAAGAGAAAAAAACATTCAAAGGACTTAAAGAAATTGTACAAGAGGGCTTTGAGGCTCCCGAGATGGCAAAGACCAAGGAAAATCAGAGTCCTATGGAAGAAAACAAGCTTTATAAGATAAAAATGGCATCAAACTTCATTATTTGAATCAATCCAAGTACATCCCTGCAAGAAATGAAAGTGGAGTTGATAAACAACAAGTTTTCTCCACAAGAAGGCTAAGAAAAACATGTCTCTAGAGGAAAATTCGATTTAGTACTTATAAAATTAATGGGGAATAATTTTCCTTGAAAGGAGGAAGATTTCCCTTCAAAATCCTTCAAATAGTGGATTTGGTTCCCAAACAGGAGTTTGCATTAAATAACAGGGAACACATTCCTATATTTTCTCAATCATTGGAGCTCCAAAATTTCTCAATAATTTCATGATATTATATTCATTTATTCTTATATAGTAGGGAGAAAATCCCTATATTATCTCCTCCTCCAAATCTTCATAATCTACCCAATATTCTCACAATATTATTCAAAAATAAATAATATTAGACACAAATATGAAATTATCTCTAAACCTTCCTAAGAACACATTAAAGCTAAAAAAACATTATTAAGTGTATAAGAAGAGATTTAATATAGCCTTTATGTTCCCAAGAAATGGTAGATGGGCCTTAATTTGTGTCTAATTTAAAGGCCCATTGGTGAGCCCTGGTAGTGCACCAAGAGTGCTGCAACTCCCAGGGGCTACCCTACTTTACTTTATCAACCCGAGGTTCATACAAACTTGGAAGTGACAATGATATATACACAGTAGATGCATTCTAATCATGTCATCCTCTTATGCTCTATGAAAAGGTGCTACTTCTAGGGGTTCTCAGTGAAATTTGTCACACTTCAATGAAACTAAATTAAATTGTAGAAAGGAAATGACATAAAGGAAACTAATTAATCTTGCTAAAAATAAATGACAGAAATGAAACTAATTTAATTTGCAGAAAGGAAATGGCAGAAATGAAACTAATTTAAATTGCACTTAACTTGGCCAATTGGCTAAACATACCTTTCTCTATCTATCATGCTCCTATCGATGCAACTATTCATGACCTAATTCTAATTTGAAGAGTGGTTTCTTGCAGTTTGGAGGAAAACGGGCTAAAGATGCTAATGGAGGGATAAACACATGAAACCAAGCTTAAAAGTGGAAAGAGGGGTTTGGGCTTAAATCTTATAATATCGCAAAAATGATTTGGAGCATAATGCTTTGAAAAGTGCGATGGCGGAGAAGCGGGAGTACAGTTCGGGAGCGCGAGTGAAATATGATTTGTGAAAAGGGAAAAGGTTGTGATCTGCGATATAAGATATCGCCAGATCACAATCGGTAGACAGGAGAAGTAAGTGTTAACAAGGAGCAGATAAAGAATGTGAAATGTGATTTGCGACAGGATAAAGGTTGCGATATGCGATATGTGAAAAGGGAAAAGGTTGTGATCTACGATATGTAATATCAAAATATCGCAATCGGCAGCCAGGAGCGGTAAGTGTTAAGAAGGAGTGGATAAAGATTGCGAAATGTGATTTGCAACAGGATAAAGGTTGCGAACTACGATATGTGATATCACAATATCAAAATAGGCAGAGAAGAGTGGTAAGTCTTAAAGGAAAAGGGGAAAAGGTTACGAAATGCGAAATGTGATGGGTGACATGGCGATGGCACTGGTGGTGGAGTGCGATACCAATATCGCAATCGACGTCGGAAGTGGTAAGTGTTAACGGGTACCAAATAAAAACTGTGATTTGCGATGAGCGAAGTACAATAACGAGAGTTTCGAGGAGAAAGGCAGAGGTCAAACTTTCAGCATTTTGAAGTCTTTTCAAGTTAAAATGGTTGCGATAGTTGCAATAATAGAAAATGAAGGAACAGAAGGCGTAAGCACTGTGCATAGGGGCTTAACACAGTGTACCAAAGTGTAACAACAAAGATGGAAGGAAGATGGAAGATGGAGTGGGAGGTGCTGGAGAACTTCCCCGGAACATTAATACTGATTTCTACAAACAAACCTGCAGATTCATGCACGAAAGAACAAACGAAATGAGTGATAAAATAAGTGAACATAAAGCATTTTTTTTTCCTGTGGGATTCAAAGTCTACCCTACTCGAACTCTATTGACATAGATGAGAGGGGAAATCTTGACCACAACTTTTGGATTTTCCCTCTACTCTATTACTCTCGTAAGAAAATGAAGAACTACAACAAAAAAATGAAAGAAAAAAATAAAATCAACTTGAAACATAAAGAAGAAAATTATCAGAAGCAAAACTAATTGAATGACAGAAAGAAAACTAGTTAAAAGGCAGAAACGATAGAATGGTAACAATAGAGAAGCTGAGGCACATGGGTTGGGCCCTAACCCATGAGCCTCGCTCCCTGAAACTAGATCAGTAAAACAACATCTTCCTACTCATTGCATTACAAAAAATATAGTCTTATTACATCCCTAAGGTCTTAAAAACAAAAGCCTAATAGAATAGAAAATGAATGGCATGGGATGGAATTGAATGAAAATGGAATGGAATGGACTCCATCGAATGGACCAGAATCCACCAGAATCGACTAGAATGGAATGGAATCCCCCAGAATGTAATGGAATCAACTAGAATGGGATGGAATCGAAGAATAATTCTTAGCTCTAGCTCTGCTCTATTTATTCTACAGGGAACCTACCAATAGCTCCCTAAAACATAGTGATTGAGTCCACTTTGACTCCAAGTAGCATAGATTGAGTTGCTTGGCTGCTTCTAGAACTCGAATTGCTGGAGAGAATATTTCGGGATTTAGTCCACTTGACTCCAAGTAAACAGAGATCGAGTGCACTTCGTCTTCAGTTTGCTTGGCTGCCTTTGATAGTTAAGGAGGGTGGGAAACCCCCTTGAATATATCCAATATTTCTCAATAATTTCTAGATATTTTGCTTATTTATTCTCCAATCTTGATCTTCCAGTGGCACAGAGCGAGTCCCTACATTATCTCCTTCTCCAAATCTACATAATCTGCCCAATATTCTCACAATATTTTACAAAAATAACCAATATTAGGCACAAATATGCAATTACCTTTAAATATTCCTAAGAAAATATTAAATCATAAGAAAACATTATTAAGTGTAGAAGGAGAGATTTAATATATATTTTCATGTGCATAAGAGAGGTAGATGGGCCTAAGAAAGGTTAGATGGGCCTTAATTTATCTCTAATTTAGAGGCCCATCACCCATCACATAGTAAAAACATGTGTTAAACATTATCAATGTATAGTAATTTCAGATCTATTGGATATAATCCATCATCATGTTCTTGGGTGCACACTTATTTCAGATTAAACGATTCATTAATAACCCATAACATGCACACCAAACACTTTGATCTCCATCTCCTTATATAGATTAGGCCTTAGTTAATACCATGGGTCAAAACCATACTAATTATAATGGTATTCCTTGATGGGATCAAATAATCACTGCCACGTTCAATATTGTGGGCCAATACCATGGTAACGACCCTTGTTATTTAGGATACCATGGTGCAGAAACTGCACACGCTTTCTCTTCTCCATACCCACATATGTACGCGGATGTTCTTCACAAAACCCACTTGTATTTCTCAAAAAATCGCCTTCATTAGTAATTTTTTTTGAACTATTATGCCTTTGTCCAAACTCTCTGGCCCATGTGTACTAACTTGTAGACTCATCATGTTATCATTCATGTTAACATATTCATCAAGTAGTTTGTCATCAAGGACAACTCATCAGATAGGTTTCCATCAAGGAGAACAAATTTTTCATAATGCCAACAATCTGGTTAGGGTTTACAATGCTTATTTATGATAACTATTGATGATGTATGCCCTTTATGTTGTTGTCTGTCAATGATGTATCTATGATCTGTATCTGATAGTGTCAATTAGTTTGATTGTGGATTGGAATATTGATTGATGCACATTGTGGTGATCTGTGATTGGTTCAATATTTGATTCAGTGAGTGGTCCAGTATTACAGTGAGCTAAATTATTCTTTGTTTAGTATTCTGATATCTATACACAGGTCTTATGCAAAGAAAGCACACATATATGAAAGTTCTATTAATAAGAGTCACGTATCTATTCAAAATTTCATTTGTTCTGGTTGGGTTCTGGATTCAGTGACTTGATACTTTAGAGATTTAGTTGATTTACAGATATTTAATGGTTTAAATTTTTATTTCAATACTTCAGTTGGAATATTGTTTTGGGCTTATTGTTTGTGTGGTTCAAGTATTAAAATTTGATGAAAAGTGGCCTTCAGGTTGTTTGGTTATTGTTTGATAGGTGGATCAGTCTAAAAAATTCTGAAAAATGGTTAACAAGGTGCTGAGGGTTGCAACCTTCACCGAGGAGGTAGGAGCTTCCTTCTGGTAGGAGCCGATAAACATGATTAGGGGGTTGTCTCTCCCTTCTAATGGGTGATGAAGAATGAGCGGATGTTGTATCCTCGTGCTGGTGGGTGCCTATGTATTAGTAAGAGTCTACACCAATACTAAATGTAATGAATATTTTATAAGAATAAAGAAGACAGAGACAATGGAAGTGGTGGTTTTCTCCCACATTGGGTTTCCACTTAAAATCCTAGTGTTCTATGTGTGTTGCTCATGTTCTGTGAATTATCTGTTCTTTATTTCATACGAGATGGTTAATGAATTAATAATGCAATGGTTAAGTTGACTTATTGATGAATGTTATAACAAATTAAGTAAACTAGATATGCATTATTTACATTCACTGAAGTCACATACATATGTTGGTTGCATGAAGAACAATAGCTTACACCTTTCACGTCCCATGTTTTTCACATTGATCAAGTCTACATCCATCCGCACCAATGCATAACTCACAAAAACATGTGAGTTTTCTTGTCTTGGTGGAAAATATTCCCCCCATGTCTTTAATCCATACTAAGTGTAATTCCCTTGTGCCTTTTGTAGTATTACCATACCAAGGAAAGGATCTATTCACATGACCAAGTTCAAAATTCCAGGTAACTTGCGCACAGGCCTAATAGATCCATGAACTCTATGTCCTAAATGGGATTGACACTAATTTACCATCTCTACTTATTATTTGAGTTGATTTGCATCATGAATCATTTGGTACCTCTTAATTGCTCATTTCACACAAGCACCTACACCATCATTCTCACCCTTTCCATGTCATATTTCAAAAAATATCCAAGTATGCTGATTTTGTTCTCCTTGTGTCGTTGATGTTGGAAAATGGATTAGGGAAACTTCTTGAATTTAATGTTTTATTTTCACGACATTTGCCTCTGATATTTGTATTTTTTTTATCCTTAATTATGATTATGTTCTTCATCATAAAATAAATTCCAAAACAAATAAAATATCATATGAACACATGGTATAGGCTCCACGCCAGGGAAAAACCTTTCTAAGGGGAAAACCCATCAGAACTATGCTTATTAACTTCAAAGGAGACTTCCAAGACTAAACAAGACCACTTTCTATTCTCCAAGGCACAAATCGACCATAAGACATTATTTGAGATCTTCAAGGATAGTGAGGTAAAATTTTCTCCAATTGAACGTACTTCTAACCATCTCTGACATGGATCTAAGCTCTCCCCTTCTATGTTGGAATTTTTCTCCCTTCTGTGTATCCTTTATTCCTTCTTCAAACTAAATATTAGATTTGAGGATATGTGAGTTTATTGAGTCTCAATGGAGGATTAATTCCAAATTTATATATAAACTTCCAAGTGGGTCCATAACCCCTCTCTAAGTTGACTTCAATCTGGGTTGAATAACTTGTTCTTGGGAGAAATACTAGATACTTACAATTATAAAATATATTTTATTTCTTTGATACAAATGCCCAATAAGGACTTTTACAATGTGACAATAACAATGACACATGGAAAAAACCTAAAATAATACAATGGATTCTTGACTTATTGACAAAATGACAAAAATAATGAAACCCATGCTTTAAAAAATAATTTACTTTCATTCTTTTGATCAATACATAAGAATTACATCATGACATGAGACAAATGAAAAATATGAAGATCGAAGCTAGTTAAAATTTCCAGCACTCCCTCTTAACTAGGGATGTATTCATAATTTTCCAACTGGTACAAGGACAATACAACATTTGAAAATTTCTTTATGAGAAAAGATCTAGATTGATAAGCATCACTCATCATAGCCAGCATTGTCACATTACCAAGGCCTTTATAGGTACACTCTATCTTTCACAAGATTAGAGCACAATGTTGGGAGGAATTTCATAGGACACCATACCTCCTCATCATGGTACATACTAAACCTAGGATACCCAGAGTAATCCTACCTTCAGACCATTCATATCCAAGTCTATGTGACTTAGGATCTCCATCTGAATCCATAACATTACATGATTCAAGAATGTTTGTCCAAGATGCTTATTCAATCTAACATTCTCCTTATCCATGCCCATGTACTTGACTTAGGACACCAATCCTAATCCATCATAGTACTTGACACAAGGAGAACCAAGCTAAATCAAATCATTCTCCCTATCCGTGATGAATTCACTAAACTTACAGTTGTTAGTCTTAGTCTAGTACATCACACAGGGAGAATCGATGTCTAGCCTTACTCCCTCTCAACCTGAGATGAGAAAATCTATTCTCACTCCTTCCCAACCAGGATTAATTTTAATCAACGAGCCTTACATTACAAACAATCATTCTTATCTCAGCTACTTGTAATTATAACTCTCCTCTTACTAGTGTAATTCCAAATTTTCCTCCTAACAGATCATTATCATGTACTTAAGGTCTTCTCCAATTGCATATTTAATAATTATCACAACTAATTCTCGCATTGTATTCTTCCTTGAAAATAGTTCATCACACAGCCTCTTCAACCCATTGATTATCACAAGGTTTAGCCAATCCATTGTTCAACACAAATTGGCTAACATTTCCAACCAGTATTCATCAGTCATCACAACTCCATAGACCTATAATTATGCCCTCTAGTTGCTTCTCTTGTTCCATAGGATATCCAACTATTAAGGACTTCATCAAACATAACAAATTAAAAGGGTGCTTCAACATCACATATACAAGGGTATTCATATTCACTTTCAATAGTAGAAAGTATTCCTTTCATGATATCACAGATCACAGAGCCATCTTCACATAGTAAATTCCAAGTCATCCATCTTTCACATACTTTCATCTTGAATTTATCAATGAAGGAATTCTATTGGACCTTCCCAAACTTCAATTTGATTATAGCTTCCCCACAAAACTTATCTTCCTTCTATACCTTCTAGTTATCTTCTCAAATTGATACCTTCTAATCCCAGGATGAGCACATCATGATCTTCATAGATTTCAGGTACCAAATGTTGATATTTACTTCAATATTCACATTGAACTTGCCTCAAATGTCATCATGTATACCTGCAACATTTTTCCAGGTACCAAAACAACATGTTAACTAGATAAACAATAATAGATATAATCATTAGACTTACCTCACCATGACGATCTTCTCAACATCTTCATGGTCCATTTCCACATGAGTATATTAGAGTTCCCAAGGATCCAACTTTATTACCAATTTGTCATTTTTCCTTTAATGAACTTCATGAGTTCCCTCAGGACCAACAAGGTACCAACAAGTAAAATATACAAGTACAAGAGAATAATTATAATTTTGACAATCTAGGGATACCATGGTATCTGAGAGGGAAAATTCGTAGGGATTTCAGATCCAAATCCTAAGTTCCTAGAAATTTCCCTTTGAAACATCAATCCTAGGGTTTGAACCCAAATTTTCCATCCAATTCCACCCCCATTAGGGTTTTTCATAGACCCTAAACTATCTACAAACCCTCAAAAGCTATGGATTCTATGAGGTAACAAAAAAATTAGGGTTAGGGTTTCTCTCTTGACAAGAGTAATCCTACTTAAAGCACCATATAAATTTTATAATACTTATATTCCAAATATCAAGCTTAGAATCCCTATGATCAAGAGATACATTGAAAACCCTAAAATACTTAATTCAAAACAAAAGTATGTGCCTTATGACTATATACCTTTGTTAACCAGGATCACTAGAAGTTGCTACAAAGCTCTCCCCTTGACTTCATTTTCCAAGGTATTTTCACTTACACAAACACCATGATCTTCCTTCTCTTTTCAAAAGTGAGGACTCTAAAGAAGCCATAACTAAATTCTGACTTCTACGAGGCTTTCTTCATAATCCAAGGTGTTGCTTCCTCTATTGATGTCATGATATTTCCAAATCAAGATGCTCTCCACAAGCTGACTAAACGTAGGCTCTCTTGAATATGAAATAGCTACAATTCTATCTTCAATTTTCAAAATTATTATGTCTTCAACCTTCACTATAAAGGATTTTAGAACTGGCCTAAGTCAGCCTAGATTCCTACGCAGTGAGTATTTCCAACTTCATATTTCTAAAATTTATAATATTATTGTTTTAAAGGTGAGCTTCAAAATATTTTTAATTCTTTGGTCTCTTAGCATAGGTATACTCTTTTCTTTTGCATTTATTATGAACATCTACAGGACCTCAGCCTAGGCTAGACTTCTTTCCCTGCCTCTCAAATATTTCACAGGATTGTATTTTTGATCTCTGATAAAATTCTTTATGACTTTTACCTTCTTTAATAGGGATCTCAGACCTTCTAATGTAAGGCCTGACTATCAATATAATGTAATTCAAAAAGGATTTGGATATGATTCTAATGAATTCTTCAACTTCCTCAAAACCATATTTCTCTTCCAGGTCATCGCTCTTCCATAGGGATATATTTCATTACATACCTTTTAACTCTTTAAGATTTCATCCCTTCTTTAGATACTATAATTGATGTCGGCTAACAAACTTTAGTGTAATCCACAATGAATTCAAAAATTTAAACATTAAATAGAACCTTCAAACCTTTAAGAAAGAGAATGCGGCCTCTTCACAAAGTTGGTCGTAACCTCATTGTTTCTCTAATGAAAAAACTTTAGTTTCATTTTTAAATAGCCCAAAATAGTCTAATTTTTGAAGATCGGTACTTATTCCTACAATGTGATAAATATAACCTTCCTTATTGTGATATTCCAGCTTCCTACAAGGTGAACCTCGCTTTGATACCATGTTGGAAAATGGATTAGGGAAGGTTCTTGAATTTAATGTTTTCCTTTCATAACAATTACTTGTGATATTTTTGTTTTTCTTACTTAATTAATATTGTGTTCTTCAGCATCAAATAAATTCCAAAATACATAAATATCACATGAACACAAGATATAGGCTCCACACCAGGGCAAAACCCTTCCAAAGGGAAACCCCATCAGAAATATTCTTATCAACTTCAAAGGAGACTTCCAAGACCAAACAAGACCTATTTATCTTATCCAAGACACAAATAAAACATACATAGATTCTTCAATACCTTCAAGGAAAGCGAGGTAAAATTTTATCCAATAGAACATAATTATAACCATCTCTGACAGAGATCTGAGATCTCTATGTTGTACTTTTCCTCCCTTCTACTTATCCTTTATTCCTTCCTTAAACTACAAACTAGACTTCAGGATATGCGATTTTCTTGTGTCTCAAATGAGGATGAATTCCATCTTTATATATCATTCCAAGTGGGTCCATAACCCCTCTCTAGGCCGAATTCAATCTGGGTTGGCCAACTTGTTCTTGGGAGAAATACTAGAGACTTATAATTATAAAATATATTTTCTTTCTTTGATACAAATGCCTAATAGGGACTTATAAAATGTGACAATATGCATGACACATGAAAACAACCTAAATAATACAATGGATGTTTGACCTATTGACCAAATGATAAAAGTCCTGAAACACATGCTTTACAAAATAATTTTGTTTCATTCTTTAAATCAATACATACGAATTACATCATGAAATGACACAAATTATAATTATGAAGACCGAAAGTAGTTACAATTTCAAACAACTAACTCAACCAATAATTGCAATTCCATTTGACCATATCAATTTTTTTGTGCATGATATGTCATTATTTTTGAATTATTCATAAATCATGCCAAAGAAATGTTGCATGAACAATGTGTCATGCTCACTATCATCGTTGATGTAGAAGTAATACTCCTTAATCACATCACATGACTTAGTGTTATCCCTACCATCAACATTCAATAGTGCATGCTTGTATATAATATGTACGAATATGGACACCTGGTCCAAGTGATAGTACTCACTCTATATATCTTTCTGAGGAGAAAATGTGTAATTATTGACAAAGTATACCATTGATAATAAAGTGACTAGCCAAAATACATCATGAGAATGTTTAAATTTAGAAGCTTGACACCTAGACTTGTGCGAGTGTTTGAAATATTTATAAATTTTAACCTAAAATTCCCCCAAGAATTCTAAAATAGGAATCACATCCTTAACATAGTTGATCCTCCTAGGCGTTGACGTTGAAGAAGATGGTTGATTTACCATGAAATACTCATATTTCTTCCATGTGACCATGACATCTAACATCCCATATTGGTTGGGATTAATAGGAATTTTCCTATGGAACAATGCCAAATCACCACATTTAGTGCATCTTCTCCCACTTATACATATCTTTTTGTAAAACAACTCATTTGGCTCCCTTCTACCCAATATTGATGAAACAAAATTGTTCACTATAGGAGGAGAGTCATCATGACAAATTTTCTTGTAAACTTCCCATAAGTTGTCGTAATGAAGTTGAAATTTAACGTGATATCAGAAAAACACGTGGCACGGATTGAATTATGCCTAATAAATCATGGTTTTAATTTCTGAAACATGTTTATGGTTATCTTGAAATTGGGATTTCTTTCTTAAAATTCCTTGAATAGTGCAACTTCTATCATTTCTACAATGTGCTTAGTGTGATCTACATGCTCACCTTTAGATAGGCAGTGTCACATGACATGCTTTATATCTTGAATATCAAGGGAATGGATCTCCCAAAACTACACCACACGTGGTTTGATTCTTGCTATAAGCATGTATTGGTAGTGTTTCTTAGTGATAAGAGCATAACAAGTAGTTTCATCATTTTCATTTACTCAAACCCTAGATTTGGTATGCTTTTGCAATGTTTGTCTCGAGACATGGAGCAATTTTGACATTGTTTCCAACATTTTTTGTTTTGATGTAATTAGTGCAATAATGGTTGTTGTAATTTCCCTATGAGAAACATGAACATAAGTTTTTATTGATTTTCCAGACAGAGATAATGTGTTTGATATATTTATAGTGACATTTGCACATGTCTTCCTACTTTTAACATCTTGGATACCCAAAACCTTTGTGGCATGTTTTATTTTCTTATGGTTGATCAAACCATGCAATATCTAAGCTTGCGGAACAATTAAATGTTTCTCAAAATATTTTTGAATAATTTTACCAACATGATCTCTAATAGTGTGATTAGGAATAGGTCCCCAAGGTCCTCTCTTGTGCTTGCAACCAAATTTTCTGCAAAACTTCCACCCCTTTCAAAACCACGACATCTCCTTGTTATCCTATCAAATTGAAAAGGCACAACGCATTCTTCTAGTGCTTGATTAACTTGATAGGGCACATAGAGTATTTTTTTCATGTATTTTAAACAAATCAATACTAATTGAAGTGAGCAAAAGAAAAATCCTAATACCAATAACTACCAAATTAGAAATATCTTGATAAATGTAACTACCCAATATAAATACAACTATTTTTACATGATTCTTCAATTCTTGTCTTACGAAAATTACCATTTATAAGGTATATTTTGTCCTCTAATCTTCAGTCTCAGAATATATATTGTTTTTTAAATCCCCTCATCCTATGAGATTGGTGTAACTAGATTCTAGGTAGATGCATTTATTTGTTTTCCGCGAGGCCATGGAACCATTTGTTATTGTTATGTTTTTGTTTAAATACATTGAAAATTTTATCTTTATAGTAGTGTTACCTCTTGAAAAATTTCATTTATCATATTGATATTTCCCTTTGATTTTGATCCACTTATTTCAAAATTATTATTGTTCACACTTTGGGATAGATAGTGGAAATATTGCTTAGTATCAAAATATTCACTTTAGATTAGTTGTAGTAATAAACCACAACTATTTGTGTAGCTACCCATATTTTTTCTCGTCAATGTTACATGCTTAACACATGAACAATGCATATGTATGAAATTTCACATGCTTAACACGTAAACAATGAAAATATATGAAATAAAACCTCAAGTGAACAAACTTTGTGTACCGATAAAATAAGTGTAAATTTGACTAGAATGAAAGTGATTAGGGTTTTCGACACAAGTCAATATACTTGTTTCCTATGTAATTTAGTCCCACAAGAATTAATCTCTCTTCACTCTCTATCCCCCGCGCACCCCCCCCCCCCAACACACGTTTAAGAAATAAAAAAAAATTAACCATTTGGGCATAGAATTTAAGGGTGTGTGATAAAGGTGATCTATTATTCTATAACCCCAAAATTTTACTAGTGAATACGTTGGAATCTTTGTTTGGTTTCATAACAAGTCACATTTACCAAGTTATGCATTTGAACTTTTTCAAAATTGGTTCTTCTTAGCAAAAAAAATTCATTTCTTCAAAATATTATATAAATCCTAAACTAAAAGTTTTTTGTTCATATATCTCATTCACCAAACATTTCAATTAAAATCCAAGGCTAATTAAAAGGGATTTTGATAACATAAGGAAATAGAAAAATAATTAAAAAAGAATAGGTGTTAAGAATAAAGTTAAAATAATTGGAGAGTAAATGAAAACCTAAAGAAGCCACAAAGAGTGGCTAAAAAATGAGAAGAGGATGAAGATACAAAATTTGATGAAGAAGATATTTTATAATAATTTTAAAGGTTGTTGAACTAAAGACTAATAGAAATTAAAGTTTATTCTTATATAGGAAGTCTAAATACATATTGAGGGAATTATTACTAACTTACTGAGATGGAGAATATGGTGCATCACTCCCAAAACTAAACACACATAATTTCATTAAATAAAATCACACTCCAAAGCTTGAGTATTACAAACAATTACATGGCTATTTATTTAGGATGGAAGAAATATCTCAAATCTCTTCAAGAGAAACTTCTTCCTAGATATTTGGAGGAAGTTCAGAATTATCCTCTCAACTTTAGGAACCTATCCTAACTTCTTAATCTCCTAATTAATTATAGAATGAGTCATAAAATCTAGAAAATTATATATTTCTCAAATTAAATAATTACAATAAAATAAAATATGTGATGCTCTTGCATCATACTAAGGGGAAGAAAAATATACGATCATATGTTTTTCCTTCGAAGTTCTTCAATGCTAGTACCATATTTTGAAATCTTTGTTGTTGCCATCCAAGTAGCATCTTCGAATGGTTGATTCTTCCATTTCACCAAGTATTGAAGATATTCTTTCTTTTTGGTCCTTTTAGCTACTCTTTGACTGATGATGGATTCAATCTGCTTTTTTGGTGTTGAAGGTAGTTGTTTCTCCCTTTGAAATTTGTCGCTAACGGGTGCATCTGTAGTATCATTTAATGGTTCCTTGAAGGGATATAGATATGAAACATTAAGGATTGGTGAAATTCCAAAACCTTTGGGTAGTTCTATTTCATAAGCATTCGAGAAAAATTTCCTCAAAATTTTGCATGGTCCAATATTTTTCAGTTTTAACTTATTATATTGCCCTTTAGTAAATATTTATTTATGAAGATGTGCCATAACCATGCCTCCAACATTAACTTCTAACTGTCCTCTTTTGGAATCTGCTCTTCGTTTATACTTTTTGCTGCTTTCTTGTAGTTGTTTCTTGACTCTGTCCTATATTTCCTACACACTAGCTGCAAAATCTTCAAAATATACACTTCTGAATTGTTTTTTTCCCAGGTTCCTCAATTCATAAGTTCCTCTTGGATGCATCCCATAGAAAATTTGAAATGGAATCAATATAGTGCTTCTGTTGGGTGAATCATTATATGCAAATTATTCTTGAGAAAGTACCTTATCCCATTGTTTGGGATGTTCACTTACCAAACTCCTCGAAGATATTTCCATGTCTTGTATTTACCACTTCTGTCTGACCATCAGTCTGGGGATGATATGCTGAACTGAAACTAAGATTGGTTCCAATTTTTTCCATAGATTTCTCCAAAAATGACCCACAAACCTAGTATCTCTGTCAAAAGCAATACTTGTAAGTAATCCATGCAATATAAATATTTCTTTGAAGAACAAGTTTTCTATGTTAGTTACATCATTTGTCTTTTTACAAGCTATAAAGTGTGCCATTTTTTATAATCTGTCAAAAAATAAAAATAATGATTCACTTCCTTTTTGTGTTTTAGGCAATCCCAATAAAAAATCCATGCTTATGGAGCCCCATGGTTGATTTGGTATTGGTAGGGATTGATAGAGTCCAATGTTCTGACTTCTTCCTTTTGCATATTGAAATATTCTGCATCTTTCAACAAATCTGTTGAGATTCAACAAGAAATTTTGATCCTAGTGAAAATTAAGCACCTACACTAGGTGGGGCCATCATGCTATTTTTAGGTGTATATCTATTTATAGTGCATGTCTATTTATAGAGGCATGTCTATCTTTATTATCCCTTAATTTAGATGGACATTAAACTGTAATCTATTCTCAAAGTGGACTTGAAAATAGTTAACTGAAGTCGAAAATCAGTTAGCTATGTGAATTTCGAGTTGAGTGGTTGGTTGGTGGGACATGCAGGTTGAATTTAGTTGTAACTGAGTGATTCGAGTTGCAATAGAGTTGGAAGTGCAGTGGTGCATGAGTTGTGCATTAGCATCTGAAAGGATTTCAAGTGTTGGATCTGATTTGCATTAGCATGTGCTCATGCATTGATATTTCTTTCTTTGTTGCTGATCGTCTTCTTGTAAAAGAAATGTAGTCTCTAAGAGAGACACTATTCGCTTGTAGTCATTTGTCCTTCCTCCAGGAACCTACAAAATAAAAATAGTACTTCTTCTGCAATGGAATGTAAGATTATCAAAAGAGAGAGGTGATCAATTTCTTTGGTTATGATATTTACACAAAAGAAAATTGATAATTGTACTAATAAAACAAGTTTACAAAGAAAAACCAAAATAATTTATACCTGTTTCGAAATTAGTGCCTCAAGTTACTTGTTGTGTTTTTTCAAAAATTTCTTTAGTCTTTACTGTTTCAAACTTTGATGATAGTTTTATCACTATGTAGATCTCGTTGAAATATTTCCAACGACGCTTGAATCGTCAAAATCCGATGTTGGATGAGAAATTTAGGCTAGTTTAAAATTTGGGTGAAAAAATGAAGTTTTTCAACTGCAGAATTGATGTTTAGCTGCAGAATGTGCACCGTTCCGTAGCTAAAATCCTGAAAAGAAAGTTAAGTATACACGTCTATGCAAATAATCAGTCTTGAAATTTAAATCAATCAGTACCTCCTCAAGGAAAATGAACAATACACTACTTATTTTATTGATGCAATAAATTTTTTTTTTTTAAATAACAAAAATTGAAAAAAAGAAATGCAATTTTTTTTTTCTTTTTAATGTTGCACCAATGTCGATCTGGCTTTCCGTTTCTTAGCTACAATAGACGCCATTGGTTTCATATCGTTTATGGCCTTCCATTGTATACTCACACCTCCAATTTGTAAGCATTGAAAAATTCTTTGGCTCAACTCGTTCAATCTCTTGATTAACAGAAGTCATGTTTACCTGAGGCCATGGGAGCCTTCTCGGGATAATTCTTATCACATAATATCTTTATTTTATAAATTTTCTCATCATGCACCAATTTCTGACTTGAATTAATCTCCTCCATTTCTGAAAGTGGTATCGTTGGATCGGGAAACTCAGACTTCATCATCTGTGCAATTTTTATTCAAAACTACTCCTTGCATAAATCGAAAACCAAAAAGGATTTCAGCACCCTGATCTTGCGCTATTACCAGCATTTATGCAGTGAGCTTAAAAAATTCACAGTATTTGTGGACCTCATCTTTCAACAAATCTCTGAAATACATGATTCACTCAATAGACTGTAAGGGATAAAGGAGAGAATATCTGAGAGCTCCAAATCCATGTATCATTGGTGCATAGACACGGGAGTGGCAGCTACGGTGCTTTTCAAATATCTGAAGTCGATGCTCTCATCTGCCAACGAAGAGGTGAAAATGCGGCTGAAGATGAGAGTGGCTGCGTTGCTGGTGGATTTATTGAGCCAATGAGAGCAGGAGAAAAGCCATCATCAGTGCAGGTGGAGGGCTGTTGTTGATTGGCTACTGGAGACGATCTCCTCCTCCAATTTGACTTTCCCCATAACGCAGGCAGAAGCAGCAAGGGCTTCTTCTGATCACTGACGCAACAGAGACGCAACGAAGTGAATGATGTAACAGTAATGTTCTTCATTGAATGCAAATTTCTATTCCTCGGGCACTGAAGATCCGACATCAGCGGTCAGTGGAATGATCCAAAACATATTTGAAAGTCGTGGGACAAAAACCGGCATATGTAACGTGCCATTCAACGCCACAAATTTAATAGCATCACGAGTTTGAATCACATGGGCATCAAAACTGGCTTCCAATTGGAGGCAAGGGAATAACTGCCTCCTTAATTCTTGGATAAATAATTGGAAAATCAAATTTACGTTATCTTCTCCTCTTTTTGTGTATCTTGGTATGATCTCTGAAACGTAAGGTGGCAGCGTGTGGCAAAACAATGTGGCAGAGTAAGAATTTCAATTGGAATTCCTTACTAATAATTTGAGAAATTATATTTCCACTTCTTAATTACACACGAAATTCTTTCAACTGATTTCCAATGCAACCCTTTCAACACAATTCTCTCAACTGTAAATTTAGAGACCGTTTTCTTCACGCACACTATGAATTAGGGCTCTGAAGAACCCATAAATTCTCTCAATGTGCTGCAAATTTTATAAAACCATTATCTGGGTTAGCTAATTGCCTCTGTTCTGAGAAAAACCCACGTCTCATATTTTTCATATTTACTCTAGTTTGCTCAAAAACAACGTTTTAAAATCATGTTTTTATGCTGCTGCGTTTTCTGGGAATCACTTACTAATTCAATCGCTGTGGTTTAATTTTTGATTGCAGGTTTGATCGAAATCACATTGATGAAGTTAGTTTGGTGAAGAGTCACTCGTTTGAGAGTCTCGGAGAACATATTTCAAAACTATTCAGAATAAAAGTGAAATTCGTGAGATCGCAGTCCTGTAACAGATGGATTAAAACGTTTGAGAGTTTCAATTGTTCATGATTCCAAGATATCAACAGATTTTCAGGCTGTTGTGGCTCAAAGAATTATTGTTTGTGTTTGCTTAGTGAAGAGGCTTCGATCTATTGGGCTGCGCATATGCCCAAGGCCGAGCCATTTCCTTTTGGTTTTATTGGATACGTTGTAATTTGTTTTATCGATTTTTTTTTTTTTTTTTTTAATTAACTGTTGTGGATTTGTTTTGTTTTTGTTTTTCATTTTTCATTTTTATTTTTTGTTTTATTATTATTTTTTTTTAATTTTTAATTTTTTTTTAATGTTTTATATTTGTTGTTGTGTTATGAATGGTTGTGTTTTGTTTTGTTTTTTTTTTTTCAATAATTATTTGTTATTAAATATATATATATATATATATATATATATATTTTCAAAAAAATTTAAAAATATACATATATATTTTATTAAACAAAACAATTTAAATTTTTTTTATTTTTTATATTTTTTATAATTGATTTGTTAATAAAATTATGTATGTTATATTTTCAAATTTTTTAAAAATACACATATATATTTCATTAAACAAAAAAATTTATTGAAATCAAAGTTTTTCATTAAATCAAATGAAAATTATATATATATATATATATATATATTTTTTTTCTGATCCTCCAGATCACACAAAGTGCAGGAGGAGAGCATACTCGAGAAATTATTAATTTTTTTTTTTAGATGTAAGAAATAAGGCTACCTAGTTACACTTCCCCGGCAACGGCGCCAAAATGTCTAGTCAATTTAGTGTCCTAAATTGATAACATAAATTATCAACCAGGGCTATTAAACTGATGAAGTGTGATGCACTATATGTGCCTAAGTATCCCTTTTTCTTACTTCGTTGTTTTTAGTGTTTTATTGATGTTTTGGGGTTTTTATGTTTGATTCTTAGTATGCTACTCTATGCTAAAAAGATGAAGTTAGATTTATGTCAACAAGGGAGAAAATGAAATGTTAATAAATGAATTAAAACAGAATTTATTTGCAAGTTCTGTTCCTAATTAGAAAATGATGAAAACAGAGAGTCGTAATCCATGGATATTACAGCTTCTAATTGAACATTCATGAAATGAAAAGTAACTCAAAACACTACAACTTAATCTGATTCATTTAGTTAGAGATTTGTTGCAAGAGCTTGTGAAAAAGATTAATTATAATGCAATGAGGATCTCCTAAAACATAAAAGGAAATGTTGAAACAACTTATAACATTACAACTAAATCTCATTCATGAGTTAGAGGTTTATTGGAAGAGATTTTTGAAAGAGATTAATCATAATGTGATAAGGATCTTCTATGAAGCAAAATAATCAATAACTCAAAATATTACAACTTAGTCTCATTCGTGAATTAGAGGTTTATTGGAAAAGCTTTTGAAAGAGACTAACTGCAGTATAATGAGGATCTTATTTTTAACTAAATAACAGAAAATGAAATGCTAATAACTCAAAATATCACAATTGAATCTCATTCATTTAATAGAGATGTATTGGAAGAGCTTGAGAAAGAGACTAACTGCAATATCATGAGGATCCTTTATCTAAGCAAATGACATGAAAAATAATGCTAAAAGCTATGATTTCAGAAAGCAATCTAAGTAAGGAAATATGACAAAAAAAATTGAAAATAACTTATCTAGAAAACATGTAAAACATCTTTGAATAGCAGGGGCCCTCTGCTACCAATTTGGTGAAATTCTTCAGCTCCTTAAAGTTGTAATCAAAACAACATCAAAGAACTGAACTTATTTATTGATAGACTCACAAATCTACATCCCATTCCATCTTAAGCTTTGTCACAAAACACTCTCTAATCCTTTCTCTTCTTCTCCTATTTTTCACTACCCTTGACAGGAGAAAGCTTCTCCTATTTATACAAAATATGCGAGGTTATCTCATTAATGAGAGTCCATGAATCTCTCCCTTTATCTATAGAGTTACAATCAAAATAGGGAATGATAAGACACATGTCTTTTTATAGTTTCAATGCAAATAATAAATGAGACACATATCTTCTTAGAGTTTCAATACAAAAAGGAAATGAGACACATGTCCTCACGATCCCATGATCTTCTCCACTCAAATTCGAATTTGGTTTTGGGAGGCCACATAAAGGTCTTTTAGAAGCTTCCTTTTGACCTACACATGTCACAAAACTCATAACACATATATAGATATATGAAACTATGTTAATTTTCTAGTTTCTAATCATAAATTCACTTTAAATACATAAAATAAATAACTTTGGAAGACAAGGATCCTAACCCAAATATTTATGAAAATGGTTACTTGATGTAGGGTTTTAGGTCAGATGGCTATGAAATAAGAGCTGAATGGTTATGACATAATGGAAATATGTATGAATATGGAAAACACTTTTGAGACTCAACAATGACCATAGGAAATTGGCGCTCAAAGATAAACTCAGGAAGATCAACATGGAAAAGGGCGACACCATTCCAAAGTATCTCACAAATTTTTTCCAATGTTGGGATGAACTTGGGAGTGTGGGAATATTAGTCGTTGATGATGATTTGGTGAGTTTGGGTCTCCTAGGACTTCCTAAGAGTTGGCACAGTTATGAAGACTTTATCAACGGATGGGAAAAATTGCCAAATTGGTAACGACTGTGGTCGGGTCTAGTGCAGGAGGAGTTCAGGTAGAACATCATAGATGGATCTTCATCAAAGCATGATGATGAAGAGGATTTTTCTTTGGCTACCAAGGTGAAGAAGGGGAAGGGGAAGAAATTCCATTCTAAATCCGAGTCTAAAGGCAAGAAGCAGGACATATCCAAGGTGAAGTGTTTTCACTGTCATGAACATGGGAATTTTTCTACTAATTATCCATAAAAGAAGAAGAACAAGAAGGATGCTAGATCTGTAGCTGGTGAGGCCCTTGCCTCACAATTTGAGCTTGAATTCTCCTTGATTGCATGCATGGTGTCAAGTGCATTTGGATTGGTGTGGTATTAGGATAGAGGCTCTTCCTTTCACATGTCAGGAGATAAGGAAATTTTCAGTGACTTGGAGGAGAAAGATCTCCAGATGCATATTGAGTTGGGAAACGATGGACGGTACAGTTCTGCTGGGATTGGTACCATTACCTTTCAGCGGGATTAAGGTAAACCATTTCATTTAAAATATGTAATGCATGTTCCAAGTCTAAAGAAAAATTTGGTCTTAGTCGTAATGTTGGAGGACAGAGGCTATGACGTTGTTTTTAGTGATGGAAAATATTTTCTGCAACATAAAACAACAGGTCAAGCCAAGAGGATAGGGATTCGAGTTAAGAATCTCTACAAGCTGGAGGTAGATGGCTGCACTGCCATGATGGGAAAGGCATAAAAAGTGGTGAGCCGAGATGAGGGCGAATTATGGCACAGGAAATTGGGCCATCTTCATCATGGAGCCTTGAAAGTCATGGAACAAATATCTATTGGACTTCCAATGGGAACACCTCAGTTAGATTAGTGCAAGGGTTACACCATGGGGAAGTATATAAAGTCCACCTTTCAAGAGAAGGAGAACCGTGCTTCGGGGATCCTTGATAGATTTCACAAAGACGCGTGTAGACCATTCTCAGTTGCTTCAACAACAAAACATAAGTACTATGTAATATTTTTTGATGAAATTTCTCATAAATGTTGGATATTCTTCATACAAAAGAAATATCAAACATTCTTTAAGTTTTATGAGTTTAAGGCATTGGTGGAGAAATAGTTAGGGAAGCATGTGAAGGCTCTTAGGAGCGATAATGGTGGAGAATACATATATAATGAATTAAATAAATTCTGCAACAAATAAGGAATTCAAAGAGAACTCATAGAGCTTCATAACCCATAGCAAAATGGGGTCACGGAGAGGAATAACAAAATGATTATGGGTACAACATGAGTGATGTTTCATGATCAAGGCCTACTATTTCATTTGTGGGTGGAGGAATGCAACACTACGGTTTATGTGTAGAACCGTTGTCCTCATAGAGTACTTGGCACGAGTACACCTGAAGAAGATTTCACTAATAAGAAACTAGATGTTTCACACTTTAAGATTTTTGGCTTATTTGTTTGTGTGCATGTGACCAAGGATGCTAGGAAGAAACTGGAGTTGACTGCTAAAGTTGGGATTTTTGTGGGGTACACAGAAACACCCCATAATTATCGTGTGTATTTTCCAAACAACAGAATGACTGTTGTGCGACGGGATATAAAATTTGATGAGGGGAAAGCCATGTAGTTGTTGCTTGAGAGGGAGCTAGACTTGCATGCAGAGGAGGAACTGTGGGTTCCCAAAGATGAGTCTCTATATGTGGATCAACCACAGGAGGAGGTTCATGGAGTGGAGGAAGCCACTCATGCAGAGCCATCCATCAGAAATGGTAGAAGGCACACAACAGAAGCTGATAGGCTGAGACTTGATGCCGCACATAATGTAGGAGCCCCTACTTTACAGCGCATACAGAGACAATCTCCTGACCGATTTACTGGATACATGGCTCTCATGAGAAAATGTATTGTGACTGAACCACATTCATTTCAGGAAGTAGTGCAACAGCCTGCTTGGGTTGATGCAATGGTGGAGAAGTATGACTCCATTGTCAAAAACAGTGCTTGGGAAATTTTTCCAAGATCGGTTGATAAATTAGTGGTAGGTTTGAGAAGGATCTACAAGGTAAAGAAAGATGTTGATGGGAGTGTGGATAAATACAATGCCAGATTTGTGGCTCGAGGCTTCTCACAGTTCGAGGGGATATATTATGATAAGACCTTTGCACCAATTGCAAGGTACTCTTTCATAAGGACCATCCTTGCACTCTCAGCGCAGATGGGTTGGTGCATTCATCATATGGATGTGAAAACTGTGTTTCTCAATGGGATAATTGAGGAATAGGTGTACATAGAGCAACCTGAAGGTTTCTAGACCTTCAATAGTGAGTCATATGTGTGTCGACTCAAAAGAGCGTTGTATGGGATGAAGCAAGCACCCCCTGCTTGGTACACTCAGATAGATATCAATTTCACCGGATTGGGCTTCACCAAAAGTGAAGAAGATGCAAACTTGTACCAAATTATGGTGGATGGTAATCATTTAATCATTTTTCTTTATGTTGATGATTTAATATTGACTGGTGATGAGTATTTGATACACTCATGCAAGGAGGATCTTGCAAGGGAGTTCGAAATGAAGGATATGGGCCTCCTTCATTATTTCCTTAGATTGGAAATATGGTAGTGAGATGGTGAAATTTTTGTGTCTCAAGTCAAGTATGCAAAGGATATACTGGGTAAGTTAAACATGGAGGGATGCAAACTCATGGATACTACTCTTCAAGGAAACTGGAGGAAAGAGGATGCTACTTCTGGAGAGGTAGTGGATGCTATTGTCTATCAACAATTAGTGGGTTTGCTAATGTATCTAGTGAACACGAGACCAGAAATTTGCTATGCAGTTAACCAACTGAGTCAAGCTATGGTTAAGCCTACCAAGATCTTTTGGAAGGCGGTGAATCATGTCCTGAGATACTTGAGGGGCACATCAAAGTATGGTCTATGGTACAGAAATACATATGGAGTGAAGTTGCATGGCTTCATGGATGCAGATTGGGTTGGAAGTCCAATGGATAGAAAGAGCACATCAAAGGGGATATTTGGCATTGGATCTATAGTTGTTTCTTAGTACCGCAGGAATAAGGATTTGTAGCACTCAGTTTAGCGGAAACAAAATACATGGAAGCAAGTCAAGCTGCATGTGAGGTTATCTAGATGAGAAATATCTTGGTTGGTTTTTTTCGTTCTCAGATGGATCCGACAGTGATTCATTGTGATAATCAGAGTTGAATTAAACTCTCGATTAATCCTATGTTTCATGATAGATCTAAGCATATAGATATCCGGTACCATCATTTCATAGATTGTGTGCAGAGGAGAATTATGTTGCTTTAGTACATTCCCATGGAAGATCAAGATGTAGATATTCTGACGAAGGCTCTCACTAGGAGTGAATTCGAATACCATAGAGACAGGATCGAGGTGAAGGATAATCCCTTTCTTGTTGAGAGGGAGTGTTGAGATTCAACAAGAAATTTTGATCCTAGTGAAAATTAAGGACCTACACTAGGTGGGGCCCTCAGGCTATTTTTAGGTGTATGTCTATTTATAGTGCATGTCTATTTATAGATGCACATCTATTTATAGATGCATGTCTATCTTTATTATCCCTTAATTTAGATGGAAATTAAACTATAATCTATTCTCAATGTGGACTTGAAAGTAGTTAACTGAAGTGGAAAATAAGTTAGCTAAGTGAATTTCGAGTAAAGTGGTTGGTTGGTGGGACATCTAGGTTGAATTTAGTTGTAACTGAGTGATTCAAGTTGTAACGGAGTTGGAAGTGCAGTGGTGCATGCGTTGTGCAAGTTGTAAGTAGTTTAACTCAGTTAAGTGAGTTAAACTCATTTGTGCTAGTTGTAACTGAAGATAAACTAGTGAGAGATCAATTGAATTAATTATTATTAATTCACAATCAATGGTCTCACATGCAACTGAAGATTAACTATTATTAACTACATGCATGTCAGATCTATTAGAAACCCAGAGTTCTAGGTGAAAGGGAAGTAAACTATCAGTTGTGACATTATCCGCTTGCACACATGCAAGTAAACACACATTGGATGTGCCCATGAGGATTGTGCAATCAAGGCAAGAAATAGGCATCAATTCAGGGATTTATTTCAGTAGGGATTGCGCAATGGAGGCAAGTTGTCTAGAGATATTAAATTGAGCAAGTGATTTGTCAATTTTTGTATGATAGTGTGAGACAATTAGCTGATGTACTGAGAGCTATTGTGATTGGAGTTTTGCATGTAATTGTTTCATGATCCAGGATATAATATACAATAGAAGATAGTGGGATTTATAGTAATAATCTTTCCGCGGGAAATTATCTGTGTTGTGTGTGATTGATCTTTCTTCATGATATTGTAATTGGCGATTGTGTTTTTAATTCCGCAAATATTTGTAGAAGCGATTCAGTATTTAACTTTAGCATATTGTTAGATCAGGTGAATCCAAGATATATATGCATATTGTATAATTTGTACAAAATATTCTTACATCTATTTACATGTGAGGCCAATAATAAAATGCTTGTAACTGTGCTAGAGTTTTATCTTTTCCAAAATGACCTGCTAAAGCTCAACTATGTTTTTCTTTCAACAAATTTTCCTTCATCGAACATCTTGAAATTCATAATTGTTTTCCTTTGAACATAAGTCCTTCCTTTATCATATAGTCTAACCATGGAGTTCTATCTCTACTTACAAGATTTTCACAAGTTTCATTGTTGGAAATACTGAGAGGGGGGTGAATCAATATTTCTTTTCAATTGTTATTTTTACTAGTTAGATCACCTATATTTAGAACAAAAAATGAAAAATAAGAATAATTTCTTTTATTAATTTCTTCTTTAAAATAAATCAAGTACAATATATGTAGGGCTCCAACCCTAGATGAAGACACAAATCTTCAATCTCCAAGGCTCGAACCTATATTTTCCAAGCACCGACTTGGACTTCCAAGGCTCCAACCTTGTCAATTCTGAGGCACCAGTCTCAAGGGCCCCAACCCTATATCTGGTATAGGCTCCAACCTGGTCTCTTGAGGACTCCTGTCCTCTAGGGATCCAACCCTATCTTCCAAGGCACCAACTTTGTCAATTCTAAGGCACCAACCTCAAGGGCTCCAACCTTATCTTCCAAGGCACCAACCTTGTCTCTATGAGGCTCCAACCTCCTGCTTCATTTCATCAAGATATATTTGGTTATATTTACGACTCCCAATGTCTTCTTCAACGTGCCCTGTTAATATTCACTTAGTATTCATTGTAGTCTCCACATTACGTCATCAATGACAACCTTGATCTTTTCACATGAAGGTGTTTGCGCTGTCCTTCATGATACCCAATCAAATCCTTCAAGTCACCCCAGGATGTCATCAACAATGCATCATGATATTCAATATTATCTTCAAGAAAACTCACCGAAATGTCTTCAATAGTATCTCAAAGGTCATTCAAGGCTTCTTAACAAGAAGGCTCCAATCTGGGATCTTCTTCAATATCACTTCTCAAAGACTCCAAACAAGGTCTTCAGAAGTTCTTCAAAAGTGTCTTCAATAAACCTTTCCTAAAATATCTCTCCACGAGGATGCTTAAAAAAAAAAACTTCACTGTCCAAATTTTGCTTCAAGTAATGCCTGTAATTTGCTTTAATGGGCTTAGGTCCAACCATATTTGTGGATTTCGCTTAATGTATATCAACCCTCTAGCAATCTGAATAGATCACACTCCTCCACACAAGATAACAGAGGTCCGAGCTCTTGTAGCTTATGAAATATTGTCCCACAATATTCCAAAAATTAATCACAGGTACGAGATTATCTTCATCAAGGTCTTGTCATATGTCAAGGATATGATATTTCCGAAATATAGTGCAGCTCAAATAGGTCCAAAGATGTGGTTGCTACTAATTTACTTATTGTAATGAGCCACAAAATTTGTGCTCTTAGTCCGAGCCACTAAATTATGCACAAGTCTGAAAAGGTCTGAATTACAGAGTGTAGATACAAGACTGAGCTACTGAAATGAAGAGGTCTGAGAGTATTGTAATTTCTTGCAAATAAATCTGTTTTTGAACAAGATATCCGACCCTATTCTGTGCTGTTCCGAGTCCTTAATTATAGCTTGAAGATCCCAGATATGTAAGTAACTAAAGCTCCACTGTGACTGAAATGATAGCCAGTATGAGCTTGTCTCCAATTAGGTTACTATGATTTAACTCTACCATAGGTATTATAGACAAGGATTGTGGTTTAGTCACATAATTTTCTCTTCCTTAAGTCTGAAAATAAGCCCAACCAATATTCAGAACTTTTCTTATTATAGTTCACGAGATGTGAACACCTCCTTGCTGTTCTGTACTTCTGTGACAATCTTCACCGAAATTTATGCCTGAAATGATAAGTTTAGATGTCAATATATAATATGTTTCGACCTTTAATGAAGAGACACGTCTCTTGGCCATGAGGCATTAGCCTACACAAGTTGGCTTAGGTCGGCTCACTTGACAGAAATTTACCTTAAACTTGAAAAATCAATAACTTTCAAACCGCTTGGAGTTTCGGGCTGAGTAATAGCTCGTTGGAAAGGAAAAATTATGCTCTTCAAGATGGTGTATGTTTCTTTAAGGAATTTTGCGTCTAAGGTAGAAAAATGTATTTCTTAATGTGACTTATTATTTATGAGTGCAGAAATGGAGGCAGGGAAGAATGCCTTTAAGTGTAGAGCCTCATGGTTTGATTTCTTCGTTGATTGTCTTCATAATCATGCCTTTGCCTTCTTCAACATAGGGTCACCATCATCATGTCCTTTCCTTATTCAACATAGGGTAATTAGGTCAGATTCCCTTAAGATAGTGAAGAGATATTGCATCAACCAAGTGTAGCATCATTATATACTTTTCATCATAAGGACATCAAGCTTCACATCATTGGAGATTTTTCATGTCATCATCAAATTATCGGAGGTAGAACATGTAATGATGTAGTGTTATAATCAAGATCATTGGAGGTAGGACATATCATCGTGTGTATGTCTTATAGTCCTTCATCAAGTGTAGTGATATGGTAGTCTTCCATTATGATCATTAAGATACATGATTGACACTTCATTTGTGTCTTGAAATATTAAACAAGAGTTGTAATCACTTGTAATCATCCTCTGGCATCTTCAAGAATATTTTCCATCCTGGTCACTGACATCATCAATGACAACCTAGATTAACAATCTCCCCCTTTTTCATTGATGGAAATATTCTTGCCCTTTCAACGTTCTCTCCCCCTTTGACATCAATGGCAAATGGGGTGCCCGAATACTCCCCCTGTCAAGCTGCTTCTTTTCTTCATGAATTATAGTCCTTCATAGGTATGTTACTCTCATTGTCATGGTGCTCTTCAATGAACTTGCTCCCCCTAAGCCTTTTCATATCTTCATGTAAATGTTCAATCGACTCCCCCTGCCTGTATAACCTTTGCTAGCACTTGTTTTTTTCCTTCAACAAGAAAGATTGCATCCTTTTGATCAAGTGGAAGACATCTTCAACAATGGTGCATTGGGTGAGTAACAGATCATGTTCTTCAATGGAAATTATCTTTCAAGATTGTCCATCGTGATTCATCAACAGTTGGATAGTTTCAGCAAGGATAGTTAAGAATCACAAGCTCCCCCTAACAATATGCATGGTCTCCTTTTTGGAAATCTCATCATCAAAACTTGAAATATGAAGGATGAATTCATCAAGTCAACAACATGTGTCGTTGGCTGAAGTGTTTAAGGGACTTCTAGATTCAACTTGCTTCCTTCTCCATACTTGTGTAACATTTTTCTTTGGCATGGTTCTAACTTGTGTAGAGGCCCAAGTCAAGTTACAATCACGTGCCATATGTCCAATGTTATGGCAATTGAAGCACTCTATCTTGTTCATGAATAAGAAATCATAACTTATTCTTGCAAAATTTCTTCTAGGAGATTGACAAGGACCATTATAATTGTCTTTGTGATATGCCCTACAATATTTTTCCATGTGCCCAAAGTTTGTACAAGAATAAAAATAACCAAAAAATATACTTTGCTACCTGGAGGATGGAGATTGCCTTGATGTTCTTCCAAAGTCATTATGCCTTGGGATCCTCTGATGATATCCATTACCTCTTGCATCCTTGACACCATCAACAAGTCTCCTTGGAGTAGAATTTAATCCATTGTTGTCTTGATTCTTCTCCTTGCCTTTGTTGGAACTGGGAGCATCAACATTTCTTTCTAGGTTCCTGACATCTTTGTTGTTTGAATCATTATTGCTTGAGGATTCACATACATAGCCAAGACCTGATTTATCAAGAGGAGACCTTTTCTAACTTAGGATGTCATCTAGGGTTTGAGAGATTTTCATGTTTTTATTCAGCAATTCAACTTCCTTTTCAAGAAGGACAATTTCTCCTTTCAACTTTTCACAATATTCATCTTTCATAAGTAGTTGCTTCTTCATTTCTTCCATCATCCTTGTTGCTTCATGTGCTTCAATTTTAAGGGAGATTTTATTTGATTTCATTATGAAGAATTATTCATTCTTCTTTGCTAGCCTTCTCTCCATTTCTTCTTTTATTCTTGTAGCTTCACATGTTTCGGCCTTGAGAAGATTGATGTCTGATTTTAGTTTCAAGATTTCTTCATCCTTTTCATCTAGTTGGCATATCATGGTGTTTCTCTCCTTTTCTACTTCATTAACTTGTCCTTCTATGAATTACAAAGTTTTGATCACCTTCTCAGCTCCTTGTGCTTGTTTCCTTGCTTCTTCTAGTTGAGATCTAAGAGAGGAGACCTCTTCCTTGTATTGACCAATCTCTGCTTCAATATTGTTCAAGCTCTTAAGTCTTTTTTCATGGTGGATTGACAAAGTTTCTTCCATTTTCTTTGCCTTATCCAATTGATTTGTCATAGATATGACTTCTTCATGATGCTTTATTTTGTTTTGATGAAATTCCTCTTTAATTTTGGCGAGCTCCTCATCTCTTTCTTGTACTTGAAGCTTGACAAAGTCAAATTCCTTCCTTGTCTTGTCTTGGTTACCATCTTGCACTTTCTTCTTCAGTTCCTCATTTTCCTTTTTCAAACCATTAATACCTTCCATGGAAGCCATAATTTTATTCGGGAGATCTTCTTCAAAGTATTCTTTGTTCTCTTCATCTTCTAGGTCTTCTTTAGCCTTGTTGTCATCTCTCTTATCTTCAGCTTCCTTGATGGGTTTTGGATTTCCTTCTTGTTTTCCATCATCTTCTTGACTAGAGATAATTGTCAACACTCCCTTTGAGTGAAGATCATGAAGTTTATCCCATATTCCTTTTGTTGACGAACATTTTTCCAAATTGGCCTTCATATAAGAATCAGGTAGCCCATACAAGATTGCTTTCATTGCTCTTGTATTATACTCCTTGGATTCTCCTTCCAAAATGCTATCAGTAATAACTGATTTCCAAACTTTAATTCCTTGAGTCTTCGAGAAATTCCTCATTCTTGCCATCCATATATTAAGTTTTCCATTGAATAATGGGGTCTTCGCAAAATGATTGACTTTAATTTCAATGGTTGAGGAAGACACATCTTTAGGAGGATTGGAGACTTTCTTCCTTGGCTTTGCCATTTGTGTTCTAATGATCAACCTTCAAGCTGTTAGGCTTTGAGTGAAGGTATTGGCTTTGATACCAATTGTTGGAAATATTGAGAGGGGGTGAATCAATATTTCTTTTAAATTGTTATTTTTACCAGTTAGATCACTTATATTTAGAATACAAAATGAACAATAGATATAAATCATTTTATTAATTTATTCTTTACAATAAATCAAGTACAATATATGTAGGGCTCCAAACCTAGATGAAGACACCAACCTTCAATCTCCTAGGCTCCAACCTGTATTTGCCAAGCACCGACTTGGACTTCCAAGGCTCCAACCTTGTCAATTTTGAGGCACCAACCTCAAGGGCCCCAACCCTATATCTGGCACAGGCTCCAACCTGGTATTGTGAGGACTCCTATCCTCTAGGGCTCCAACCCTATCTTCCAAGGCACCAACTTTGTCAACTTTGAGGCACCAACATCAAGGGCTCCAACCCTATCTTCCAAGGCACCAACCTTGTCTCTATGAGGCTCCAACCTCCTGCTTCATTTCGTTAAGATATATTTGGTTATATTTATGGCTCCCAATGTCTTCTTCAACGAGCCCTGTCAATCTTGACTTTGTCTTCATTGTAGTCTCCACATTACTTCATCAATGAAAACCTTGATATTTTCACATGAAGGTGTCTGCGCTGTCCTTCATGATACCCAATCAAATCCTTCAAGTCACCTCATGATGTCATCAACGATGCATCACGATCTTCAATATTATCTTCAAGAAAAATCACTGAAATATCTTCAATAGTATCTCAAAGGTCAGTCAAGGCTTCTTAACAAGAAGGCTCCAATTTGGGATCTTCTTCAATATCACTTCTCAAAGACTCCAAACAAGGTCTTCAGAAGTTCTTCAAAAGTGTCTTTAATAACCCTTACCTAAAATATCTCTCCACGAGGATGCTTCAAAAAAAAACTTCACTGTCCAAAGTTTGCTTCAAGGAATGCCTGTAATTTTCTTTAATGGGCTTAGATCCAACCATATTTGTGGATTTCGCTTAATGTATATTAGCCCTTGAGCAATCTGAATAGATCACAGTCCTCCACACAAGGTAACAGAGGTTCGAGCTCTTGTAGCTTATGAAATATTGTCACACAGTCTTCCAACAATCAATCACAAGTACGAGAGTATCTTCTTCAAGGTCTTGTCATATGTCAAGGATATGATATTTCCGAAATATAGTGCAGCTCAAATAGGTCCAAAGATGTGGTTGCTACTAATTTACTTATTGTAATGAGCCACAGAATCTATGCTCTTAGTTTGAGCCACAAGATTATGCACAAGTCTGAAAAGGTCTAAATTACAGAGTGTAGATACAGGACCGAGCTACTGAAATGAAGAGATCTGAGAGTATTGTAACTTCTTGTAAATAAATCTATTTTTGAATAAGAGATCCGACCCTATTTTGTACTGTTCCGAGTCCTTAATTATAGCTTCAAGATCCCAGATATGTAAGCAACCAAAGCTCCAATGTGACTGAAATGATAGCTAGTCTGAGCTTGTCTCCAATCAAGTTGCTGTGATTTAACTCTTCCACAAGTATTACAGACAAGGATTGTGGTTTAGTCACATAATTTTCTCTTCCTTAAGTCTGAAAATAAGCCCAACCAATATTCAGAATTTTTCTTATTATAGTTCACGAGATGTGAATACCTCCTTGCTGTTCTGTACTTCTGTGACAATATTAATCGAAATTTATGCCTGAAATGATAAGTTTAGACGTCAATATATACTAGGTTTCAGCCTTTAATGAAGAGACACATCTCTTGGCCATGAGGCATGAGCCTACACAAGTCGGGTTAGGTTGGCTCACTTGAAAGAAATTTACCTTAAACTTGAAAAATCAATAACTTTCAAACCGCTTGGAGTTTCGGGCTGAGTAATAGCTCGTTAGAAAGGAAAAATTATGCTCTTCAAGATGGTGTAGGTTTAATTAAGTAATTTTACCTCTAAGGTAGCAAAATATATATGTTTAATGTGACTGATTATTTATGAGTGCAGAAATCTAGGCAGGGAAGAATGCCTTTAAGTGTAGAACCTCATGGTTTGATTTCTTCGTTGATTGTATTCATAATCATGCCTTAGCCTTCTTCAACATAGGGTCACCATCATCATGTCCTTGCCTTATCAAAAATAGGGTTATTAGGTCAGTTTTCCTTAAGATAGTGCAGAGATATTGCATCAACCAAGTGCAACATCATTATGTACTTTTCATCATAAGGACATCAAGCTTCACATCATTGGAGATTTGTCATGTCATCATCAAATTATCGGAGGTAGAACATGTAATCATGTATTGTTATCATCAAGATCATTGGAGGTAAGACATATCATCGTTTGTATGTCTTATAGTCCTTCATCAAGTGCAGTGATATGGTAGTCTTCCATTATGATCATCAAGATACATGATTGACACTTCATTTGTGTCTTGACATCTTAAACAAGAGTTGTAATCACTTGTAATCATCCTCTGGCATCTTCAAGAATATTTTCCATCCCGGTCCCTGACATCATCAATGACAGCCTAGATTAACATTCATAAGATTCTTTAAAATCTGGATCATCTTTATACATATCTTTCAGCTCATCAAATCCTAAAAAATTTATTTGGAATTCTTGCAAAATTAAATTGATTCTGCTCAATGCATCTGCCACTTTTTTTGATTTCCCACTTTTATGCTTGATGAAAAATGTGAAATTTTGTAAGAATTCAATCCATTTAACATGTCTTTGACTCAATTTTGTTTGATCGTTGATATACTTTAAAGCATGATTATCTGTGTAGAGGATGAACTCCTTTGGCATAAGATAATGTGTCCATTTATTTAAAGTTTGTATGATAGCATAAAATTCTTTAAATTTTTCACTGTAGTAGGAAACTGGTATTCGTTCTTGAATTAAAACAACTCCTATCATAGTTACACTAGCATCAGTCTCAACCTGAAACAACTTATTGAAATTTGGTAGTGCTAAAATATGTTGTTCTATGATCTTTTTCTTTAATAATTGGAAGCTTTTATTAGCTGCTTCTATCCAATGGAATGGTTAATTTTTCTCTTTAATAGTGTCTACAATTGGAGCACATATGCCACTGAAGTTTTTCATAAATTTCCTGTAAAAACTTTCCAATCCATGAAAACTTCTTACCTCTGAAATGCTTCTTGGAGTTGGCCAATTGATTATGAACTTCACTTTCTCCTGATCCATCTTTAAGCCTTCTCTTGAAATTACAAAACCCAAGTACAATAGTTTTGTCTTCATGAAACTACATTTATTTAGATTGATTAGAAATTTATCTTGTTTTAGTATATTCAAAACCATCTTAAGATGTCTTAGGTGCTCTTATTTTGATTGCCTGAAGATTAAGATATCATCAAGATAAGCTATAACATTTTTTCCAGAATTATTTTAATACTTCATTCAATAGTCTCATAAAGGTGTTGGGAGCATTGGTAAGTCTAAAGGGCATTACCAACCATTCATATAAACCATTATTAGTTTTAAATGTTGTTTTCCATTCATCACCTTCTCTGATTCTAATTTCATGATATTCACCTTTTAAATCTATTTTAGAAAAAAATGTAGCACCACTTAGACAATCTACAAGATCATCAATACGTGATAATGGAAACATGTAATTGATTGTGATTTTGTTGATTGCTCGAGAATCTGTACACATTATCCATCTTCCATCCCTCTTTGGAGTTAACATTGTTGGAACAACACACAGACTTAAGCTTTCTCGAATGAGACCTTTATCCAAAAATTCCTGCACTTGATTTTTAATCTCTTCATTCTCTTTTGGAGTCGTTCTGTAAGCTTCTTTGTTTGGAAGGCTAGCACCTGGAATACAATCAATATGATGGTTGATACTTCTAATGGGAGACAAATCATCATGTAAGTCATCCACTACAACATTAATAAATTATTTCAACATATTTTTAATTTCTTATAGAAGATCATTCAAATTTGTGCTTGTGAGGATTAATTTTGGCTTACTAATCAAGGAAAATTGATCTCCTCATGCTTGATTTCTTGAAGAAATTATTTCCCGCTAACTAACATTACCTTGAATTGGTCTTCTTCTTGTGCCTTTTCATTCTTCAAAGGAAAAAGTACATTCTTTTCACCATCCTTTTCAAAAGTGTAGGTATTTCTCCTTCCATCATGCATTTCTTTCCTATCATATTACCATGGTCTTCCAAGCAAGATATGACACACATCCATAGGCATAACATCACAAAGAACTTTATCCTTATAACATTCTATTTGAAACTCCACTTAACATTGTTCATTAACTAATATCTGATGTCATTTTTGCAACCATGAAACTTTGTAGGGAGTAGGATGTTTAGTTTTATTTAAATTCAACTTTTCTACCATTTCTGTGGATACTAACTTATTAGTACTTCCACTATCAATAATGATTTTACAATATTTTCCTCTTGATTTAAAAACAATTTTGAACAATGTTTTTCTTTGTGTGGGTTCCTTTAATTCTTTAATAGACTTTAATAATGTTCTTTTCATCATCAAAGATTCACCAGTTTCAGGGGAATTTTCATGTGTAGAGGATTGTACACTTTCTTTATCAGTTTGTGCTATATGTGTGCTTCCTTCATTAGAAAATATTTTTGGACATTCTTTAGATTTATGACCAAATTTGTTACATGCATAACATCTTACCACAAAATATCGACCTCTACCTCTTTTATATGGTCTTCCTCCTCTGAAATCTCCTCTTGATGATTCTGCCTGTTGTGAACTGTTTCCTTCTTCTCTTTCAATGGGAAATATTCCACTTGAATATCCTCTACTTGATTTTCCTCGACTTGATGATTCTATGCTTCTTATCGTGCTTTCCTCTTTGACCCTTCTTTCTTACCAAAATTTCTTCAATCTTAAGGGCTGTCTGATGAGCTTATTGAACATTTTTTATAGACAAAACATTCAATTCATATTGTATTTCAAATCTCAGGAAATTAATATATCTTTCTAGTTTTTCTTCATTTGATTCCATATGACCATATCTTATACTCAAATTATAACACTCCTTTGTATATTCTTTTACATACATAAATTTCTTCTTGATATTTAGCATTTGGTGAAAAATATTCAACTGATAATCTCAAGGAAGAAATTTACCTTTGAGCTCAGCCACCATTTGATCCCAACTAGTGACATTCCATTCATTTCTATTTCTTTGTTCAACTTGCACACTATCCCACCATAGTGCAACATGTCCCTTTAGTGGTCATAGTGAACTTAACTTTCTTCTCATCAACTACATTTTCATAGTCGAAATATTTATCCAAGGTGCCGATTGAGTCAATCAATTTTTTAGGATTTAAATTTCCTTCATATATAGGCACGTCCAATCTTGGCTTGGTACTTATTCCCGGAATCATCTTGACCATTTTCTCTTCTGGAGTTTCTTCTTCAACTTCTTCTTCTGAGCTTTCTTCCACTTCACTGTTATCACCGATGTCAACATCTCTTTAACGTGTTGTCTCCAATGCATCTAATTTGGTTCTAATATGTATTACTTCATCAAGCAAGACTTTATTTACAACCTGTTTCCTCGACCAATTCCAGCTCCTCTGGCTCCTCTAAATCCTCTAATTATGCTAGCCATCTTGATTAAAATAAAATACAATAATTTTTACAAATTATTTTCTTAAGATCTCCTTAAGAAAACACCTTATTTTGAATTTTAATAACAATAAAATATTACAAGGTGAAAATACCTTCTTCCCTTGAATTAAAATAAAATCCTTTATAATCCATATATATGGAATATGTAAATAAAATAAAATATGAAATATTCCCATAGAAAAACAACACACTACTCTCATATCACCATAAAAAAAAACACAATACTCTCATGGAGTTATGATTATATGAATATTTCATTCAAGTCTTCACGTGTGGCAGCGTACCAAATTTTTTGATATGCACTAAAGGCACATAAACCGACACGCAAAATTAAATTGATAGTCACCCACGTACATTAACCAACACACATCAATAAGAGCACACAGAATGAGAGGACATAGAACTATACCCTGTAACCAGTGATGATGTGCATTCTAGATACTCCTGGAAAATCCATAAGCATGGAAAAAAAATGTTTAAGGGAAAGATGATGTCCTTCAATGTATTTTAAACACAGACTTCAACAAATTTCCAAAGTTTTCTTCATTTACACAATTGTTTCATTCCCGACGCAGGTTACTCCTCACACGTTGACTAATCTCCTCCACCGCACAGTGATCAATACATAGAGCTTGTGCTCATACCCATAACGCTCGCACAAGTAATCATCAAAGGTTGAAATCAAAACCTTTTTCCGGTAATCTAGATCAACAGATGTCACAACCTAACCTCCTAATAAAATTGGAGATATGGCAGTCGATCCAATTCTTTGATATCTACTACTGGAGGAACACTTCACGACTCACACACAGTGTAACCATACAAATTTAAAAACTCACATGAAGCCCAAGAATACCAGATTGCGACTTATTCCAAGCATGAACATGGAATAAAGATATTGAGACTGTTCAAAAAAATGCAACGAACGGCACTCAACTAGATCATTTCACATTCACTATAATGTTTCTTGATAAACACACACAAGCCTATAATCCTTCACACTTTGATACCAAAAATTGGTGTAGCGCTCCCAAAACTAAACAAACAAAATTTAATTAAATAAAATCACACTCCAAATCTTTAGCATTACAAAAAATTACATGCCTATTTATTTAGGATGGATGAAATCTCTTGAATCTCTTCAACAAAAACTTCTTCCTAGATATTTGGAGTAAGTTGAGAATCATCCTCTCAACTTTAGGAACTTGTTGTATCTTAAGAGAAAATCCCTTGGTTGTGAAAGGAATCAATGCTTAAGATGTTTTAAAAGTGTGTCACAGAAATAATTTTATCATGAGGTCTCGGTTCTATCCCATTGGAAATTCGTTTTCTAAAACCCTTAATGATCTGGAATAATAAAATATTTCACAATTCCATTGATTGCTAATATTTGAATGGAAAAGAAGAACTGTAGGGGAAAATCAAAGTAAGATGTTGTAAACACATAATCTATTACTTTTAAGTTTCAAAGGAAATTCATGTAGAGAGAGGAAACTCAAAATAATATGATGTAAACACATAATCTATTACTTTCTAGTTTCATAGAGAGTTTGTGAAGAGAGAGGAAACTCAAAATAATATGTTGTAAACACAAAATCTATTAATTTTAAGTTTCAGAGAGAATTTGTGAAGGGAGAAGAGATGGAGTGAAGGAGTGCTTATTAAGGCTATTTAAATCTTACTTACAAAGGTAAATCAGAGACCATATGTTTCTTTACTTCACTTCATTTAAGGAAGAAACCACATAAAATGGCACAAGAAACATGAATCACCATCAACAATTGCAGGAAACTTACTTCTTCTTTCATTCACCCATCAGAAAAAGAAGTACAAAATGTAGTCGCCAAGAGGTCTAGAACTCGGAACCCTTCCTCTCTCTTTCTCTCTTCCCGAAATACAAACAAAAGTAGTTTATAACTTCTCGAGCTTCTTGAAACTCTTAGAATGCATAGACTGTTAAAATACTTATTACATTGCAATCGAGGACATCATTGTAGCTTCGATCTTAACAAAGAAAACAAAATAAAACTTGAATTTTTATCCTTTTGTTAAATCTGATTTGTTGTTGATATGTCTCATTCCGTTTCGGCTATGATATCTTAATAGTCTGCATAAACGCATCTCCAACCGACTCTACCCATGCTTTTGCATTTCGAACACTGTCATCATGTCACCTACTACCCAACTCTGTATCTTCTGCTCGTGCCTGCAACATTTAGTCTTTAATTAATAAACTGCCGCAAACACATACCGTTATTCTGCACGTAGCATCAGGTCTTTTCTTACCTGAGTCTGTCCTTTGAAAAAATGTATCGCGTCCACTTCTCTTTCACATTTCAGCATTCTAACGGTCTACTTTATAATCCGTTTTTTCCCTCCAATGTGATTTTTACAAAGGAAAAACCCATGTACTCGGACTTAAAAACCTTTAGAATTTAGTGATAAATTCGATCGCGTTTGCTTCGTTATCACATTTTTCATTTCAACATTCATAACATATTCATAAGTGCCATTCCTCTTGAGCTTGCGATGTACGATAATGGTAGGGATGACGTTGTAAGTGGAGGTGGGGCCGATCACAAATAAAAATCGATGATAAGAAACCTTGTTGCACTTCACATTTTGGCCTTTATAACAGATCCATAAGCGTTGTTCCTCCTAAGCTTGCGATGTGCGAGGTGTGATAAAGGTAGGGATGACGTGGCAAGTGGAGGTAGGGCCGATCACAAATCGCAATCAATGATATGAAAACATGTCGCATTTCACATTTCGACATTTATAGCATATTCCTTAGCGCCATTCCTCCTAAGCTTGCGATGTGCAATGTGTGATGTGTAAGAGGGTCCAACGACCGGAATTTAAATACTTTACACTCGAGCTTCAAACTCTATCACATCCAATCCTCATATCGTATTTCACATTTCGTTTGTTTTAACCTTATTCTATTCCTCTTGAGCTTTGCAATTGCGATTTGTGATGTGCTATCAGGCCTTCCACATGCGATTGTGATTAAGCCTCTGAACATTGTTCTGCACGTATATTTGCACGAATCGAACCTGACCTATGTGCAATGTTTTGAACCTGTCAATTGGACCGACTCCTAAACTGTTCTACACGCGAATAAGCCCATTAGTTGATGTCATTGCCTCAATAATATTGGTATAATACAGGTAAGAAGCCAGTTAGTCTTAATCTTCATACTGTATATTCCTAATAATGATACCACTCTCATCATACAGAAGCTTCATAGTGAGTTCGATAAGCTGTAGATACGAGTTATGCTTTGAGTGCCATATCACGTAGTTTCCATAAAAATAGCTTAGTGATAGAGAGCTTAGTATGATTCCAGGCATTGTGTTATTTAGTGATCTGTAAAGGTTAGCTAATACAAGTAATTAACACAGTACACTAATAGCATAACTTAGGTAATGGAAGCTAATAACATGGTGTTTACACATACGTATACCATAGGAGTTCATTACTTACTCTACTTAAGCTGATATCATTATAAGTAACACTATAACTGATTAGGGAAACATAGTAACTATGAAAAGTCAAGTACAAGATAGGTACATAACTGCAATGAATACGGATCCGATAGCGAGTATAGACGTGTCTAAGGGCGAGTATAACCCAATAGGTCAGAGTGTCAGATTGTGAATTCGAAAACATGGGTTCGAATCCCGTTATTCGCCGCACCCCATTGTCGACCAGGCCCTCCCCCCCCTATTAAATAAGTAAAGCGATGGCCCTGGCTTTCAATACGTTACGCTTCATATTTCTTCCCCTAAAAGCTAAGCCAAGGAGATAAGTCAAATCCCTCACCATATGAATAGTGAGTCTCTACCGGGCCTCTCCCTTTAGTTCTTCGAGTTGATGGCGGTGGTCGAGTCATGCTGTAGCATGATGGCGGCTTTTCCCTCCCCCAAAAGAGAGTTGTTGATGGCGGCCCTCACCATATGAATAGTGAGTCGATGGCGGCCTACTGTTCTTCAAGTTCCTATCTTTTGGGGCCCCTCCCCCTCACCATATGAATAGTGAGTGACTCCGTCCCTTCTTTGGTCGGGAGCCGCCATCGTTCGTAACCTCACCCCCTCCCCCAAAAGAGAGTTGTTCGTCTCCTCACACGTCGATGGCGGCCTTTTAGTCGAGAGTTCGTCCCTCACCCTCACCCTACCGGGCCTCGACCTCGTAACCTCGGCCGAGCCCCTAACGGGCCTTTGGTCGAGTCCCTACCAGGCCTCACCATATGAATAGTGAGTCCCTACCGGGCCTTTGGTCGAGCACTTTGTTGATGGCGGCCTGTTAGTCGAGTCACTTAACGTACCTGGTGTTTATTTCGTTACATAAGTCATGGCAAGGCCCTTACACGTTATAGGCGAACCTACTTGAAGAGTAAGGCCCCCCTGATTCTGGGCCTGAAAGGTATTATCAGGTCCTGGGTCAACCCAGCCAGCCAGTAAGGTCCTTATAAACCCTCTCATTTTATTCACCCGGTCCTTACTGGGCCCTTTCTTTCTTCCCCTCAAAGAGCTCGAAGAGTTGAATTTACCCTTACTGCATGCTTTTCTTCTCTGCTTCTCCTCCGGCTTAGATTACACCTCCAATGAAGTTGCTTCCATGATTTTGGTTCCAATTCCCATGTGATAATGAATCCTCGTTGAGCTTGTGGTTATCCTTTTGAGCATGTTGCAGGTATTCTTGAAATTTTAACAACTGTTCCACAATAATCTTGAATTGCTCAGAACCTCTCTTGACTTTTAGCTGAGTCAAATTATGCTACAACATCTGGCTCCAATTGGGGATATCAATTTGGTAGCAAAGTGCTGAGAACTTTTAGATCAGTAGCCTTTATTGGGCATGGAGTCAAAGAGAACTTGTAGATCAGTAGCCTTTATTGGGCATGGAGTCCAAGATCACTTGTAGATTAGTAGTTATTATTGGGTATGGAGTCAATCCCAAATGGGAGTTGATCCAGTATGAAATCCGCTCAAAACCTGCTACACTTTGGACTTCTTCCTTTATTCTTAAACTGAAAATACCAAACTAGAAATACTACAACTAAAAATGCTCAACTTCTGAGATTATTTATGCATAACTCCTACATATGTATTCATGCTTGAACTTAATCAGGTGAAGTCAGCCTTCCAATGGCACCAATCCAACATCTGCATGTTAGACCTAATGCCTCCATATTGTTGAAATTTGAAGATCACAATAAGGAGGTACCATGAAATTTTTCAGATACAAAGCTTTGCACATACCTTTTCATAAATTCTTGATGTTGACAAAAGAAAGTTTTCATATAATCAACTACTAGATCATAGAACTGATGAGACCAATTTTCTGCTACCTCCTTTTCGTGAACATCTTGTTGATTTAGACTTCTTTGAATAGGGAAAATTCCTTCACTATTTGACTCCTAAAATTGAGGTTGTATGTGAGAATATTGATTGTTTTTTTCTGCTGAAAACCATTTAGGCCAAAAAGAGAACTCTAAGGTTTGTTTCTCATAATGCTGATGTTCTTTGTATAATGCCAATTCCTGACAAAAATCTTCCCCCTCCTGAAAACACACCTGAGGAGCTCCACTAGTCTCTCCTCTATTCACAAAATCATTAAAATTATGAAAATTGTAATGATCTTCCAGGCTTTCAACATGTAGCTCATTTGTTGCAACGAATTTTTGACCAGAATCTTTAGAATGCTTAAATTCTTGTGTTTTAGCAATACAGGAATCCTATGACACCTTTTGAAAATTCTTGTTCATCTCTAAATTTGAATTCTCTTGTAAATAAATCCCAATTTTTTCTTGATAGGCCCTCTTGTCTTCAACAAAACTTGTTCTTTCAATATGCCATGAAAAATTTCTACAAGCCCACACATTATCTTCGATTTCGTGTGCATAAAGAAACATCTTAGAGTGCAAGGCTTTCTCTCCTTGAGATAAAAAGCCAAGACAATAGCAAGAGCCTCAAATAGTAAACCATAGATGCAACTTCAAGAGGTCGAATTTCTTTTGGCATGCTGAAATAATTTTTTTGAAACCTCCTATTAAACTCAACCATTGATTCATTTCTCTGCCTCTAGATAAAATATAATTCCAAAAGGTGTTTTTCATATGACTTACACTCGCCCAAATATCTAAGAAATATATCTTGAAAACCTTGCCATGAACTAATTGAAATTGTTTCCAAACACTGGAACCATTGCTAAGCACCTTGATTTAATGAATGACAAAAAATCCTTAAAGCCACATCTTCATAAATAACTTGAAATTTGTCTAGAAAGTATTCAAATGCAAGGAGGCGTTGTTCGACTGCACCCTCATCACTTTCTCCAGAAAAACTTGGCAGAAATTTAAAGCCTTTTAAAGGATATTGATGAAGAACTGTAAGCAACACCAAGGGTTTAAATATTTCTTTATTTTTGAGCTAAAAAGTAGTTGATTGCTTGTGAGATAGAATATAATCACCCAAAGATGATGAATCATCACCTTTATGCCCAAACGGTGACTGATTATCTTCAGGAATTGTAATATTATCTTCAAGAATTGTAATGCAACAATAATCTCTCCTCTCATATTTAAGAGATAAATTTGTGTCAAGATCAATAATACAAGAGGAAGAAAAATCTTCTTTCTCCAATAAAGAATGTATTTTTTGGGCCTTATAATCTTCTAAGAATATAAAGCAGGAAACAATATTCTTGATATGCAAGGGAAAATTTACCACTAAACTAATAGTGAAAAATAAAACTTCCTTTAACAGATTCAAACTCTGATGCCCGTTTTTTCCACGATGCTTTCTCATTTTCTTGCCAATAAAATTCCTTATCTAATGAAATATTCATCAGTGGAGTCGCCAGGTGAATAATAAACAACCAAATTTTGTATCTAAATCTTGTTCATCATCAAGAAATAGATCTCAATACCCAGGGAAAAATAACTTCGTGCCTTCGTCCCCGACAATGATGCCAAAAAATGTTGTATCTTAAGAGACAATCCCTCGGTTGTGAAAGGAATCAGTGCTTAAGACATTTTAAAAGTGTGTCACATAAATAATTTTATCATGAGGTCTCGGTTCTATCCCACTGGAAACTAGTTTTCTAAAACCCTTAATGATCTAGAATAATAAAATATTTCAAAATGCCATTGACTGCTGATATCTGAATGGAAAATAAGAACTACAGGGGAAACTCAAAGTAATATGCTGTAAACACATAATATATTTCTTTTAAGTTTAAGAGGAAATTCATGGAGAGAGAGGAAACTAAAAATAATATGATGTAAACACATAATCTATTACTTTTAAGTTTCAGAGAGAATTTTTAAAGGGAGAAGAGATAGAGTGAAGAAGCGCTTATTAAGGATATTTAAATATTACTTACAAATGTAAATTAGAGACCAGCTGCTTCTTTACTTCACTTGATTCAAGGAAGAAACCACATAAAATGGCAAAAGAAACACGAATCACCATCAACAGTTGCAGGAAACTTGCGGCTTCTTTCATTCACCCATCAGAAAAATAAGTACAAAATGTAGTCCCTAGGAGGTCCAGAAATTGGAACCCTTCCTCTCTCTTTCTCTCTTCCTTAAATAAAAACAAAAGAAGTTTGTAACTGCTCGAGCTTCTTGAAACTCCTAGACTACCTAAATTGTTAAACTACTTATTACATTGTGATCGAGTACATCATTGTAGCTTCGATCTTAACAAAGAAAACAAAATAAAACTTGAAATATAATCCTTTTGCTGAATCTGATGTTTGTTGATGTATCTCCTTCTGTTTCAGTTGTGATATTTTAACAGTCTTCATAAACGCATCTCCACTCGACTTTTCCCATGATTTTGCGTTTTAAACACTGTCATCATGTCACCTACTACCCACCTCTGCCTCTTTTTCTGGTTCCGGTAGCGTTTAGTCTTTTATTAATAAACTGCTGCAAACACATACCGTTGTTCTACACGTAGCATTGGGTCTTTTCTTACCTGATTTGGCCCTGCGCTCAGACTTTCCTTTGTAACTGCCGTAAGACTAGACTTTGAAAGATATTCCATTACCTTTGAAAAAATGTATCATGTCTGCTTCTCTATCGCATTTCAGCATTCCAATGTTCTACGTTATAATCCGCTTTTGCCCTCCGATGTGATTTTTACAAAGGAAAAACCCATGTACCCGGACTTAGATTTAGAATTTCGATAACTTCCATCACATCTGATTCTTTTTCACATTTCATATTTTGACATTCGTAACAGATTCATAAGCACCATTCCCCCTAATCTTGCGATGTGTGATAACGGTAGGGATGACGTAGTAGGTGGAGGTGGGGTTGATCGCAAATCACAATCGACGATATGAAACCTTATCACACTTCACATTTCGGCCTTTATAACATATTCATAAGCGTCGTTCTTCTCGATACCACAATGTATGATGTGGGATAAATGTAGGGATGACGTGGAAAGTGGAGGTGGGGCCGATCACAAATCGTAATTGGTGATATGAAACCTTGTCGCATTTCGCATTTCGGCATTTATAGCATATTCCTTAGCACCATTCCTCCTGAGCTTGCGATGTGTGATGTGCGATGTGCGAGAGGGTCCTGCGATCAGACTTTAAATACTTTAGACTCGAGCTTCAAACTATATCGCATCCAGTCCTCATATCGCATTTCGCATTTCAGCGGTTTTAACCTTATTCTATTCCTCCTGAGCTTTGTAATTGAGATTTGCGATATGCGATGAGGCCTTCCACATACGATTGTGATTAAGCCTCCAAACATTGTTCTGCACATATATTTGCATGACTCGACCCTGACTTGTGTGTAATGTTCTAAACGTGTCAATCAACCCGACTTTTGAACTGTTATGCATGCGAATATGCCCGAATTGATCCTTGCTACACACTTTTCTTATTTACTGCTCCTCTTCCTTAGATTACACCTCCAATGTTTCTATTTCCCTTATTTTGGTTCCAGTGCCCATGTGATGATGAATCCTCGTTGAGCTTGTGGTTATCCTTTTCAGCATGTTGTAGGTCTTCTTGAAATTTTAACAACTATTCCTCAACAACCTTGAATTGCTCAGAACCTCTCTTGAATTTTAGCTGAGTCAAATTATGCTACAACAGAACCTATCCTAACTTCCTTATCTCCTAATTAACTCTAGAATGACTCATAAAATCTAGAAAATTTTAGGTTTCTCAAATTAAATAATTACAACAAAATAAAATATGTGATACTCCTACATTAGAATATTTAGAATTTGAGATAATGGAATATTCTTGAAAAATAAAGCTAGTTATTACAAAATTGAAGGGCCAAGTTGATTTCATGAGAAAAAAATAAAAAATAAAAAATAAAAAATAAATAAATAAATAAATAAATAAATAATAAATAAATAAATAAATAAATAAATATATATATATATATATATATATATATATATATATATATATATATATATATATATATATATATATATATATATATATATATATATATATATATATAATTTACACTTCAAACATACAATACATAACATACTCCATGTATAGCAAGGAGTCTATTCAACTAGTTTTTAAGTATATTAATATTTGAAAATCGCTATTCAAGATGAAATTATTTTGAAACAAAAATCTTCATTAGAAGCACCATATCAATTAGTGTTAAAATTGGAACTAAAATTACCATAAAACAATAGTAAGAAGAATTTTTTTAAAGGAAAAACTTATCATAATTACAGAGAATTTTACAATTTCAAATAAAAAGGGGAAGATGTTTGGGATGAGAATTATGAGAAGACAAATGAAATTATTGATAAGGAAAATAAATAAATTGAGATATAGGTTTTAGTGGATTTATAGAACAAGGAATATGCCTTGGTCTTATCAGCATTGGATACATTGTTATCATTTGTGGTGAAGAGGGGCACAAGTGATTTGAGTGTTTTTTTTTTTTGGATAATGTATATGGAAAATTTAGCACAAAAATCAAATAGGGAAGAAGGAGGGGTAAGAGGATTAAAAAAACTATATGAAATTATACAAGGAACCATTTTTTTATGCACACTAAGAAGGATATCCATTGTCTTTTATGTTTTCAATTATTTTCATCAAATATTGACAAATTTATAACATATTTTCTACGTTTGAATCTTACTTTCCAATATATTTCATGATTGGATGTTGAGAAATAAATAGTTGAAAATCAACAATATAAATTGCCACAGTCTAAAAATATTAACATTATAAACATTTAGCATATCATCAATAATTGCATGCTAATATTTCTTTTGTATTTATAATATATGAATATATTTATTAATTATGATACTTTCGTGGAGCATTGTAGTGATATGCAATAATAGACACCATTTTTGTGCAAGAACAAATCTACACTTCACTTTGTATGTCTTTTAACACAATTGAACAAATTCCCATAACCTTCATGAGTATTGCAAGAAGAAACTTGTGAGGTGTTCAAAAGGTAGGGATCATCATTTAAGATTCAAGGAACCATTTTGTTATGATGATGGATGTCACAATTATTTAATGTTGTTATATGTTTAACAAAGGATGTCTTCTCAACATGCACATTGGAAGGAGTGATACTCTTGCTCCTTTTATATCTTCGCACCTTTTCTCTCTTGTAACTCTTACAAGGATATTTGCTTCAATCAGACTAATGTTTCTAGGTTTTGGAGCACATATTTCACAACAATTTTTACTAATCCATCTTGTAAATATTTCCATGAATTGTAATTCATGTAAATAAAATGGAAATGTAAAAATTTTCTTTGGTTAAATCACAATCTTAGATTTTGTTGTTGTTGGAGAATCTAGTATGGAAGATATTTAAACAATACTCCTTTCTTAATAACTTCTTGTGAACTTATATTAGCTTCTTATTATTCTTTATTAGATTATTTTCATCAAAAAATTATCAATACCATAAACCATGAAGATCATAAAAGACAATGGACACAAGAAGTAGGCTCCAAGCTAGGGAAAATCCCCTCCAAGGGGGAAACCCAAAAATAATTTCTTCTCTTATAGAATCAGTCTAAATGAAAAATCAAAGACCCAAATACCAAAGCCAAGACCTCCTCCAAACACCAAGTCAAGCCTCCAAAGATTCATTCCTTAAGCAATTCAAAGTTCCCAAAGTCAACAAAAGTCAAACCTCCAAAATTTTGCTCCAGTCAAACTTTTCGACCCTCTTCCTCAAGTCTGATTTTCAGACTTGGAATTTTCGGCCTACCAAGAGCTATAGAAACCCTAGTTTCACAAGTGTGAGAGAGCGTAAGCACAAGAAAGAGTTATTTATCTTCTTCTTTGAATTTATATATCCTTCTTTGACCTTCACCCTTTTTTCCTATTCTTTCTACCTTCAAATCAAATTTGAACTGTGTCGAAATGAGTCGAATCCTCTTCCTTTATATACCCTTCTCAAAAAGTTGAATATGTATCTTCTAGGCTGAATTTTCATTGGCAGGGATGACTTGGTTTTGGAGGCCAATTTTACTTTATAGACTAGAAAATAATGTCTCTTTCTTGTTACAATTTTCCCAAATGGGTCTTATAGATATGATAATGACTCTATTGACTCATGAAAATGTTTTCTTCACTTGAAAAACACTAAGAGCATGAAATGCATGCTTGAACTAGTTGACCATTTAAATGGAGCATGAAACCCATGCTTGAATTTTTATTTTTTGTTTTGTTTTTATTCTTTTACATAAAATATACAATGATAATTATGAAGACCGAAACTAGTTACATTTTTCAACAATGAGTTGAGTATTTGTAGGTGGTTCACAATTTGCATGAATTCAAGTGGTTTCTGATTTTCAATGAACCATTAATAATACCACATGATTTTACTTTAGTTGTTTTTGCATCTTAATTTTTAAATACGTGGTATTGCCTTCACTGCTTATTTTATCTTGGTTCTACTGTTTCATTATCCATTGTTTTATTTCTTGAATCATATTGCCTAATGCATACAATATGGAGTAGTTAATATGAGAAGTGAGACAAAGAATTACCTGCATTTGCATGAATTTTTTGAATTGGATAATATTCATGTTCTCTCAATATTTGTCAATTTTTCCTCATCCTTTCTCTAGAAAATTTTCATGATTCATCTTGGTTTGTCACTTGAACTCATTTTCGAGATTGAATTCTCCAATTTCCCATTTTTTTTGTCAATATTTGTGTAATTTATGAGTTGTGTTATTTTTCCATGAACAAATGTATTGTGTTATTTTTCCATGAATAAATTTTTAGTTGTGGTTCATTTGTTTTTTTTTTTTAAATTTTTTATGTAGCAGAGGATCTCAATCGAGCCTCTAGATCTGTAGTGATTCCTAATCAATGCCATTAATATTTAGTTGTTGAGTTGGTGGGATTTTATGGTTGGAAGGGTTAGTCAAACCAAAAAAGATCGATCTAAAAATAGCTCAATTGTGCAATAACTCGAACGTGCAATAGCTCAATCAAGAAATAGTTCAATCGCACAATAATTCGATTGAGTTATGATGCTCAATAGAGATATAGCTCAATTAAGGTATAGCTCGATCGAACCCTTATTGGAGAAATATCGGTCAAGGGTTTTTTAAAACCTTGATCGATCTTTTTAAGTTCTCAATCAAGTTTTTGAAGACCTAAGAAACATAGTTTTATCTTCTCTTTTGTAGATTTCTCCGCAACACCATATTGTAGCATGGTGTACTTGATCACATTGGATTTGTTAAGGAATTCTCTATCCAATGGCATATGAGTTTGACATTTTCGAATTCATATGATATTTTTCATCTCATTTCTTTTAAACATTATGGCTGAAAAAAAATGGAAAATTTCTAAGGGGCTAAATGAAAAATCAATAACATAAAATATACAAAATGGGAAAATTTCAAAAACTACCATCATCTTCATTTACAAGTCACCTTCAAAAGGGTATTATTATTTTTTTAATTTATTTAAATATAAGAAAAAAATCGTGCACGAACACATGTATAAAAAATGCAGTTCAAATATTACTTCGCTAACTTCAAAAAATAAAAATAAAAATATTTTTTCATTAAAAAAAAAAAGTTTAATACACATAATTTAATTCTCTCTTTGTAGATCATGCTCAATATATATATTTTAGACTAAGTTATTGTGCATTAACACACACATACCTATTAATATGTGTGAAAAATTGCAAGGACAAACATTTAATTTAATGAAAAATTGACATATTATATGATACTAATATCTTTTGCAAAAAATATCATCAAGACAAAAATAATTCTTCATAAATTGTCTTTATACTCATAATAAAAATTCGCAAATCTTATATGAATTTTGAGGGCTTCAATTTGATAAAAGAGTAAAATTCTGAAAATTCATCACCACTTTTGGCCCAAACGTGTAAACCATCCTCATGGATTCACCCACACACACACACACACACACCTATGTTGTAATTTCCTTGTATTATTAAATTATCCATTAGTTTTTCCTCTTGGAGATACAAGTTTCATAAATATATTTCCATGATGACACCGAGACCTCCTCGATCTCTATCTTTGGAAAGAATGTTCCATTCAATAGCTTGTGGTTTGTTTAAATTTGTTTCAAATGTGTTTTATTCATCCCTTTCTACTCCAAGTAATACTCATATTTTCATTTTTCTTAAATACGATGTCTTTTGGTCTATTAAAAAGCAATGTTTTAACCCATTTTTTCTTCTAGTACATATTTTCAACTCTAAGATATGGAGTCTCTTTCGACCTACTCTCAATAGGGTTTTGTTCACGGAAAAGTTTTTTCTCTCGGTAGGTAAACTAATTACTTTTCTCCTTTTAGGGGAAAAACCATCAACACTTCTCTCACAATTATTCTTTATAAGTTAGTCAGTTTTTCGAAATTGGCTTTCCAATATTGAAACCCTAACAATCCAAGGTTTTTGTATAGACACTAAAAGATATTGGAATATGTTGGCTTGAGGGGTCCTGACCCAGGTTCAGAGTGTTCTGTGCAACCAACAAAACCCTCCAAATACTGGCCCTTTCGGAAATGATCTGCTTGCGTAGACCAAAGTATCACCTAAAGCAGTATGGGGGGGTGCTAGAGCCAGGTTTCCACACCCTTAGGGAGTGTTTTATGTGTGTTTTACCCTTACTTATCAGAATTAATTCTTATCTGTTTACGCAAGACTTCTGCAAGAACGCATGTCTAAGCACAAATAAAAACCATTAACATATGCGCTTAAACAGATTATTATTTCTTAGTTAGATCTAACTTATCAGAACAAAAACCACACTTGCACGATCACACAGATAGTTTTCCAGTTAAAAACCTTAACACATAAGTACTCCTTGTACAAATACAGAGGTTTTGCACAGATAGTTAATTCAGATAAACACACATTCAAAAGAGAAAATTAACAGATAATCACATGTAACACATAGAAATTGCATCATAATTCGGATAAAATTCTTCTTTATTAATGGATCTTCAACTTAGTACAATATCTTTTCGTCTGTGCACATAGCAGCAGAGTCCATGCACACAGCTTAGGACTAGGTCTCCGCACACACAACCAGAAGGATCCTTTCTACCCAGAAAAACTTACCCCAAAACTTAGATCAAAACATAAACACAAACATCTACCGATCTACTGATTGATTTCTTACTCGACTCGACTCTTACATATTTATAAGACTTTGAAAAGAACCTACCATGGTCTCAAACCATGGTTTGAGACTCATGGTTTCCCTTTTTACCCATTAAAATAATAAAGGAGTTTTGATCTACCCCAAATCCCCTTTACTTCTATGCGTAACGCATTTCAACAAATGTTTACCCAAAATTAGACAAAACTATTCCCATAGGGGACCCCATCCCAATGGCCCCAAACACAATCTAGTGACTCATCCCAAGTCACTTTGGTCCCCACTGCCGCATCTTATCATTCAATGCCTGAATTGATGTCTTTAGTGGCTAAATAACTTTGGTGCTCTGTTTTGCAGCATGATGTGCTTATTCAACCAAATTTTCTGTAGTTGGCCCTTGGCTTCCAAGTTGATACTTCTTTGGGTTTGTTGCAGGCTTCTAAGGGCACCATCGATGCTTTGGGACAACTACAAGGCCTCCTCAGCCCAAGGCTGCATCAGATTATCGAGAAACTTCTCTCGTCGGCGCAATGTGTCAATATCTTCTTGAATAGCACGAATCTCATGTAGAAGAGCCAATCGTTAGGTAGGTACCAAGGTCAGTGCATAGAACCAGATCTCATTAAATTGCTTCTCTTTTTCCTGCATGTCGATCTTCATTTGTTGTGTGACAGGGTCATCTTGGACGGACGTCCAAATTCCCATGGTATCATCTAAAAATTGGTTGAAAGCATCCACAACAACGCTAATGCTAGTAGTAGATTCCTTAACAACCTTGGCGCACTATGCACAAACTTGTGGAGGTGTCTTAGGATGTAGCTTCAACTATAGATCAACGAACTTTTGTTTAAGTTCTTCTCGGACTGTGGTGATTTACGATCGTGAAGCCTTGAGCGCAGGGACCAAATTTTCTAGCTTGATAGTGGCTGCTACCATGTTGGGCACTATGATTTTGGGGATGCCTGAACACAGCTGATCAATCAAGGTTTCTAACTGAGTGCACTGGTTGTCGGTGGTGCGACGCACATCCTCTTTGAGATGTTGTCCTTTAAGTGTTGAGGCAACCTGGTGCTGCATTGACGTGGTGTCCTGGAGGGCTTTATATTATCGGTACTGCAGCTCATCGGTGATCATCATGTGCATGGCACAAATGTTTCCACTGGGGAACAAATCCAAGTCAATCCCGACCTCAGAGCTTTCGGGAATGACTGCAAGCAACTCAGAACTGGGAATTTGAAGTGTGGTACCTGAAACTTGGAAGATTCTTCTCTTGGAGTTGGATGGGTTCCGAATTCTTAGCTCACTCGCTTGTCTCACAATCATTTGACCAACGCTCGCTTGTATGGAATTTGCTTGCATTTTGAGCTGTTGGAGCCCCTACTGCATGTCGTCAAGGAAGGATTTGTACTAAGCTTCGACCTTGGTCCACACATATTTAGTGATCGTTTGGATAGTATCGTTGATCTTGTCAAATTCCTCCTCTGTAAGTGTCCATGGATTTGTTCCGGTCTTCTTAGAAGCCTTTCTCTTCATGTGTGATCCCAGGGTGGTCTGAGGACGTGTTTGATACCACATCACATGTCTGCTAGAGCATCATCATTGAATCCATCCTTCTGTTCCATATCCTCATCACTGCGCATGTCCACTATTTCCATCATCGTGATCAACTCTTGGTCCTTCTGCGCGTCCTTCAAGTGCTCTGTTGGCATACACGACTTTGTGGGGGTTTGTAGTGGTACAGAGGATGACACACCTCCAATTGTGATTTCTTCGAGCCATAATGGGGGCCATTTGGTAGTGGTGTGCAAGGTCATCCTCCGTGACCATGTATGGCATTTCATACCACACCCCTGCCATGTCTCTCTTCGCGTGGATGTGCAGGTTATGGAAATTCACGTTCAAGTCCACGATGTAATTGTAATGATCGTACAAGGTAGGTGAGAGTATTGGCTTAGACTGCACCGCTTGAAATATTTTGGCATCGAACAAAACCCAGAATATTTTGTTCTCTGTGATTCTGGATGACAATTTCGAATTCCAAAGGGATGCATACTTGGTCGCTTCACACAGATCAAGCTTGATGTCTGGAAATTGTGACTGCGATGGTGGCCTCCATTCGATCAACGCAATCAACAACAACAATCAATAATAATAGAAATGCTTTCCCTGCTCTTGTGCCTCCCGAACGTTATCCAGAAAATCATTGCAAAGGTAATTTTCCCAATTATATTGTACCCCTTTGACGCATTCGCAACTATCTTTATTACATACATCGACACCTCCATTTCGCAACACTTCTTGATCATCGATTGAAATGGGATCTCCTAGCCACAAACAATTATCGTGTATTAGAGAGAGAAACTGGCGTAGACAAATGTCATTTATGGTGTTGCACAAAAAATGTGGGATGCTGATAAGTTTCAAAAACCCAGACTGCTGCAACCCCACTGCCCATGTATTTGGCTCAAATTTGATGGCTCCCCCATCATAAGGCACTTGATACAAATATTATAAGAGCTCAAATTCAGGGAACTTCGCGCGGTTAGCCAAGTCCCTTCCTTCCAATTTGAGCAGGGGAACCTTTGCAAACATGTCTCCTTTAAATGACACATTTTCCGGGAGTAGCAGTGTCTTGATATGAGATTTGACCTTATCCAGGTCCTTCGTGATTTTCACATATGAATTGTGCAATTCCATATACTTCAGTAGTCATGACATTGGATCAAAATATTCAAAAAAATCCTCCTCAATGATTACTTCGGGCTCTTCAACCATTGGTATCTTCTGTCTCTTAGCCAGGGTTGACTTAGGTTTGGAAGTATTCTTGCGCGAAGACTTCCCAGTCTCTGAGGTTTGTCCTTTCTTTGTTTTCTGTGGCTGAGATTCTGAAGCACGTGTTTCTTCAGTAGACGTCACAGAGGGGGTAGGTTCTGTAGTAGTCATAATTGGAGGGATTAAATTTCCTAACCCTTGTTGGTGCAACGTCTTGAGGAAGGATTATGGTTACTTAGACATAAATTAAAGAAAACACACTGATATAAATAGACACAGATCTCTTGGAAATCAAAGGGAACTAATGCAACCCTTCTTGCCATATTTATAGCAATGGTGTGGCCAAAAAAACATGATGTTTGTTGATGCAGCCTCATAAATTCTAAAACAACTCCAAATATGGCATGATATCCTCCTTAAATTCAGGTTAGCCACTCCTCCAAATGGTAATAAAGTTGTCTTGTCTAGATTAACCGTTCCAATGGCTAGTTTTTGATCCATATGAAATGGTATCAACCTCCTACGACAACCCCTGCATGTTTTTTGTAGATACCTTCACTTCTTCAATCTTCGTTGCACCAGCATACTTTGCCAACATTTGATTGAATGTTTTATGGTCCAACGCCCTCTCACAACTATCCGGGGCACTAAGACACTTCTATGACCATATAGTCATTTGGCACGTGCAGGGATGGGGTCATCCCAGTACGACTTCAGCCGAATTCCATTCACATATCCCAGAAGGACTTCACCCCGTAAGGTAACCAGACCTATTGCACCTCCTTCCGTAATCTCTTTGATAACATAAGATCCAAGCCAATGCATTTTTAACTTTCTTGGGTGGCGCACAAACTTGCTGTCATATAGAAAAACTAAATCATCTTCCTTGAAACTCTTTTATTTGATGTGCCTGTCATGCCAAGATTTTTCACACGCCTTTTTCACCTGCTGATGGAAACCATAAATGAATCTATCCTCTTCTAGTGAAATTAGTTGCGACAGTCACTCTTCCATACTATCTACATCAACCATGTTAGTTACCTTTGCGATGCATAGACTAGGGACAATGTACTCCATTGGAATAACAATTTTCTGTCCATACACCAACCTGAAAGGGGCCTGTATGGTCAATTTCTTGCATTAGATAGATATTCCCATAGAACCGTAGGTACACACACATCCCAATTGTTCTGATTAGCATTGCAGATCTTTGTGAGCGCATTCTCCAAAATTTTATTAAAGGCTTCTATTGTGCCATTTGCTTGTGGATGATACAGTGTACTCTTCTGATGGTGAAACTTAAAATCCATTGTCAAGTTTTGAATGGTATCATTCACAAAGTGTGTACCCTGGTCACTCATCAATATTTTAGGACACCTAAACCTTATCAAGATATTATAAAAAATGAAGTACGCAACTGTATCTGCGTTGCAGCCTTTCACAAGCTTACCTTCTTCCCACCTGGTCAAATAATATTTCGTAGTAATGATATAGCGTGCACCAATATTATTTCTGGGAGGGTTGATTGGTCCTACAAATTCAATGGCTCATTTATCAAAATCTTGCAAATTCACTTGTGGTTGCAGTGGAATTTCATATCGGTGCGAGGGTTTCTCTATTATCTGACACACATCACAAGCATGACAATACTCTTTTGCATCACTGTGTACCGTAGGCCACCACAAACCAGCCCTCAAAATTTTTTGCACAGTTGGTTTTCCTACATAGTGACCTCCTGCAACCCCTGCATGTGCTTTGACTAGGATGATTTGTCGTTCAAACTCTGACACATAGCGTCTCAATATCTCATCAGCTCCCATCTTATACAATTGGCCATAAATCAATGTAAAGTCGGATGCATGCAATACCAATTCTTTCTTCTTCTTAATTGTATACTCTGTAGGTGCACTACCTGTGGCCAGAAAGTAGATAATATCTATGAAGTGGTCATCGACTACTTTAATGGCAAATAACTGTGCGTCTAGTAATACATCCTCCAAACTAGTTAGATCCTCTCCACTTTCAATGCGCAATAAATGATTTGGACTTGCATTCAATTTTCTTGGTTTACGATTACCTCAAAATCATACTCCTGAAATAATAAGATCCATTGGAAAATATTCCCCACAGGCTTGTTGACTGGGTACTTCAAAGTAGAGTGGTCAGTAAAAATCATAAAATGTCCTCCCAATAAGTAGTGACAAAACTTTTGTAGCGCATAGACCATAGCTAATCCTTATCTCTTTTTTATCGAGTAGTCGCGCTCAGCACTTGACAATTTCCCACTCACAAATGCAATTGGGTGATCAATATATCTGGCTCCTAGTTGCGCGAGTACAATGCCCAATGTGATACATGAAGCATCCACATGTACATGGAATTCCTTTTTATAGTCTAGAAATACCAATATAGGTGCAGTCACCATTTTCTCCTTAAGTAGTTCTAAACTCTTTTGACAGTCCTCATCCCAAAAAAAATATGCATCCTTCTTCAAAAAAAATTCCATCGACGTAGTAATTAGTGCATAGAATTGAATACATTTTCTATAATAGCCAATATGCCCCAAAATTGAGTGCATCTGCTTCACATTTGCAGGTGCCTCCAGGCTAAAAAATATAGAAATCTTAGCGAGATCGAACATCAATCCCTGTTGACAGAAAATATGATCCAGCAAAATCCTGAAAGGGACACAAAATATGCACTTCTTCAGATTCAATGAGATCTTATGCTTCTAACATGTATCCAACATTAAGCGCAGATTTTAAACATGCTTCTTCAATAAGCCAAATACAGTCCAGTCATCAAATTTTACTTCTAAGAATTTATGTGTATACTCCTTAAACATAGCTACCACCACGCACGAGAATATCATTGGCGCATTCTTCAGACTGAATGTCATTACTGTGTATTGGAATGACCCCATTCCATCACAAAGGTTGTCTTACTTATGTCTTCAGGCACGATTCTTATTTGGAGGTATCCCAAAAAGCCATCAGTGAATGACTAGGCCTCCTTCCCTCCCACATTGTCCAATATTTCATTAAAAAATGGAGTTGGAAACAAGTCATGCACACATGCATCATTCAACTTGCACAGATCCACACAAATCCTAATTTCTCCTTTATTATTTTTTTCTTGGACCACCATGGGGCTTACCCAATCTTATTCTTCTACTGTTTCAATGATCCCTGCAACAACCATTTTCACCAGCTCCTCCTTGACCTTCTTTTTGTACTTAGGATTCAATTTGTAAGGGTGTTGCTTGATAGGACTAGCATCTAGTTTCAAAGTGATTTTCATCTCACCAAGATCCCCAACAATACATTTCAATTTTGAAAACTTTGTGGGAAATAAGTCTTGATATTCAGTGAGCAAATCCGCAACCTTAGCTACTGTATCTTCATCCCAATAATCCCCTATTTTGGAAATATTAATTTGCTCTTACATTCCAATGTTGACTTGCCTAATATTCATGGGTTCAGTAACATCTCACACTTCAACCATATGCCCAAAAATTGTGTGCTTAACTTCAGACTCAGGGATATTGATGTTTCTTGGGTCTTCCTCATTATCTTCAATAGTCACATTCCAACATTAAACTATATCCCTCATCTATGCATCCCATGATGGTAGGGATCGCTCTTCTGGTTTCTTTACCGTGTCAAAGACCACATATTGAATCATTTGTAAGGCAATATTTATTCATGGGAATCCACTCTCAAAAATGAACGTTAAAACAAAGCTTTCTTGTAGCGCAACACATTCTATTGTGCCTCCTCGCAACTCAACATATAGGTACAAGTTCATAGGAATATGACTTAAAGTATAGATGAATGTTTGCACCCATCCTGGCTGCGGCTCTTCTCCCTAAGCTGCAATCCACCTGGCTAAATGTATGAACAGATATCCTTTTCCTGCATAGGTTCCTTCCAACCAGGTATTGGGTTATCCAAATCACAGTTGAATCATGTGTGTACATTCTTCCCAATTTTCCAAGTTGTCCTTATGTGTTTCCCACTAGCGTGGTAGAGTTGAGCGCAAAGCTAAGTCAAGCGCATGGAAATACTGTGTCTCTAGAACACCCTTTTTGAAATCATCTAAGAAACAAGTGACACTAACTATACCATCATAATAAGGTGATTATTGCACCTCGGAGGATATGCACCGTGTAGGTATATGGTGACTCAGTTGCAGCGCAGTGTAGAGACTTCATGCAAACGGTTATTCAAATTCTCCAATTCCTCATCCGAGTCTGAGTGCCATGAAATATCTCTATCCCAGCGAAGCTAACCATCTATTGTGGGATTTATCCAATATTCATCTCTCGTAGCTAGCTTGTAGATATGATCAACGTCATCTTGTGTGTGCACCGATTCTATGTATCTTTCTCCTTCTGCAGGATCCAGTGGGAACACAACCCTGGTTCCATTATTTTCAAACACCATACTTCTGTGCTTGAGGTTGATGATAGCATCCATGTCAATAGCCCAATCAAAACCCAAAAATGTGGGGTATGGATCTGAATCATCAAAAATATGAATAAATTCAAAATCAACTAGTGCCTTAAATCCTTCGATATAAACTATGATCCCAGAAAGTCTACCCATTTGGGTAATATTCTGATGATTTTCCATGCGCAATTGTATTGCAAACCATTCCAGCTTAGGATCTCCCATTTTATGCCAAGTCTACTTTGGTATGAAATTTGCATCAGAGCCTAGATCTAGAATGACCTGGTCTAGTTCAAATTTTCATATCTCAGTAGTTAGGCACATCTCTCGATCAATTCTTCTCTTGTTCTTGTATATATTATTGATAATCTTTTGCTCCATCTGGGGTAGTTCTTTTTAAATGCAGCTATTAATTAATTCTTGAAGGTTCTCAACGACCTTCTTATTGCGCAGAAGCTTGATACAAGCATGCAAAAATGGTTTCATCTCTACAAGCTTGACCCCTTTGACGATATCCATGGCAGGTTTTCTTGCTACTTTAGATGTGCCAAGATTCACGAATTCCTTCTTTGTTGTGACAAATGTTTCCTTTTCCCTTTGTATATTGAACCCTCCTTTTTCTCAGGAGCTCTCCAAACCCAAACATCAGTGACAAGTCTCTTATCTTTTGCCTTATCTTCTCCAGTTGCTACATCGCTTATGGTAACAATATTTATGGTAGAGTCTTCAATGCACCGTTCCACTCTCATCATTTGAACATTCTGCGTAGGTGTTTGTGGTTTATTTTGCTGCATTTTTGCAAACAACACAGGAAAATATTCAATAACATGATCAAAATGTCTACAATACCTACAAGGTTTTTGTGTTGGTTTTAGGCAGTCACACCCATAATGACCAGCTTCTCCACATTTATAAAAAATGAGTTGTCCCCTTCGACAACTAGCCCCTCCGTCTCTTCCTCGTTCTCTACCTGGAAATCCACCACACCTAGATGACGATGCAGGAAAATCCGGTCCTCTATCCTAAGCCTCCAATCTATACGAGGAATCCTGATCAATCATCAGTTCGAAGCTACGATAATTCTTGTCATTGTGTCCCACAAATCTATAGAATGTGCAGCAAGGTTGTTGTAGCTCCGGAATATATTTACCAAGCCTAGGGCGGAAGTCTATCGTATGCAATCCATTTACTTGGAAAATCACGCACCATAGTTTTGGAAGCTTAGTAGGCAATTCCATGTTCTTAATCTGACTTGGTCCTCCAACCACCTGACAATTATTATATACAGGACATTGATCCTCGTGATGCCCCTCAACTTTACAGCATGTGCACACATCCTTTTCATTCTCCTTTCATAGAGTTTGTATTTCTAAGTGCAATGCAGCTAACTAGCTTTGGATTTGCTAAGCCCCAACCAATGTGGTTGCTATAGGTGAGGCTTCTAGCTTCATGGCAATCTCCACATCTTTATCCTGTGTTGCAATCTTCTATTGGTTTAAATATTGGCGCAGATGCAGCAACAACATAGAAATAAACCATTCTTTGTGTTGTGTGTTGTCAATAGTAAATCCTCTGTCCCTGATGATGCACTTTAATCTTTGATATGCCTCCCATACAAATTCATTTACTTCTTGGTGGATCTCCTTTAGTTTGGTCACGCATTGAGAGTATGATTTTTTATTTTTGAATTGCTCCTTCAGTGCGGTTTTAAGCTCATAAATCATTGCATTAGGATTGGTTGCCATATATCACATATACCAATCCAACACGCATTCTTGAAATGCAGTAGCCAGCTGTCATTTATTAACATTATCAGTATTAATCTGCTATGCTGTCCATACAGTGTCTGTGATGAACAAAAATTGGTTCACATCTTCATTTCCAACACCCTTGAAATTCTGCAGCTTTATGGAAGTGGCCATGTCGAATTTTGGTGGTGGAGGTGGAGGTGGGGTGGATGACTTGTTAGAGTGAGATGAATTTGGGAGTGGAGTGGATGGGATCTGAACTAAGGCCAACGATCCAAAAATACTTTGATCTTGCAATCCCTCTTCTTATGAGTGTGCAGATTCACCAGAGCTACTTATTTTAGACTCCTTGTCATTGTTATATTTACCTTTGAGAGGGCTATAAAAAAACCTTCTTCTAGATCTACTCAGTAATTTTTTCTGTCGCGCGTAGTCGAGCCTCTTCGGGAGATTCACTCAATGTGGCTACATAGAGTACCCTTTTCACATAAAATCATTTTAATTCAAAATTTCAATGAGCACAAAATCTTACCTCTAGGGTCCTTGAAAAATCTTCTTTCAGCTTCAGAATACGATACAAAATTATTAATATAAAATTCATTCACAAACCCACTCAAAACGATATCAATCCAATAATTTATTACTCAGGTAATTTTATTTCTAGTTTTCTCCAACGGTTGTGCTATCACTCCAGTAATTCTCTAGTTGTGAGATTTTTGGTTTTTAGTTGAGAAAACTAGAGGTAACCACAGACCAAATTTTTAACTCTAGGATCTAGCCTTCCTAGGGTTCAGAGAGGGCTCTCTCTATAAGATTTAACTTTGTTTTGTTTTATAAAATATTAGGCTAGTTATGATTGTTCAATTGGTTTTGGTTTTGATTGGTTTGGTGGGAAAAATCACTTGAAGAGACGGATAGTGGGAAATATATTTTTCCATTGGGCTAAGGAGTCAAAAGTCAAGCAGATAGAACTAGGATCAAGGCCAAAAACTCAAATGTTTTTAGGGAAAGATAGATAACCCTTGGAGATCTTGGAAATTTGTTTAGTGAGGTGATATGATTGGGATAAAGAGCAATGAAGGGTTCTTTGATCCAGAAAAGGGAAGTAGTAGGCAGAGGTCAAACGAAAGAGGGAGAAATTAAGGGTTCCCTACTCTGGAAATCAAAAGAAAACATATAAATGACAAACAGTAAAGACAGGGTGCTTCTAACAAATCCTGAAGTAATACTTCTATTCATTCATTCAAATTTAGAACACATAATGGATTGCATGTAACAAAGAAAGATAAACAATGACAAGTAGGAAATACTTCAATCCAAATAGCTCATCACATGAATCTTTAAATATGATGCTAGTTGATCTGATCCAGCCTGCTACTCGAAATTTGAAACACAAAAAGCCTTCAAGTCCACAAAAATGACTATAGAAATCTTCAGCAATTTATTCCACAAGAATACTTCTAAAGATAAAGTATTTATACATAATTGTTTACAAAATATCCTAGAATGCTTCTATGAATTATTTAAGGGAAATAAAATATCTTTACAACAATAATAGAGACAGCTGCTCAACAAATCAGCAAGTTGTC